>CM035226.1:9218765-9560530 GCA_020226215.1 Sindora glabra | reverse complement strand
TGGTCTTCTTCCATGTCAAGCACTATGAAATCCGCTGGGAAGATGAATTTATTAACTTTTACTAGCACGTCTTCAAGGACTCCTCGTGAATACTTTATTGAACGATTGCTAGCTGCAGTAACACGGTAGTTAGTTTCACTTCTCCCAATCCCAACTTCTTGTAGACGGATAATGGCATCAAATTCACACTTGCACCAAGGTCACATAAGGCTTTTTCAAATCCACACTCCAATGGTACAGGGTATGCAGAAACTCTCAAGGTCTTTAAGCTTTGGCGGTAGTTTCTTTTGGAGAATTGCACTGCACTCTTCAGTTAAGGCTACTGTTTCGAAATCCTCCAGTTTGCATTTCTTTGATAAAATCTCCTTCATAAATTTGCATAACTGGGCATTTGGGCTAAAGCTTCAGCAAATGGGATGTTGATATGTAACTTCTCAAACACCTCCAGAAACTTACTAAACTGCTCGTCTAGCTTAGCTTTCACCAATCTTTGAGGAAATAGAACTGGTGGAACATATGGTGGAGGATTATCTGGAAAAGTCATTCTTCTTGGAATCACTTCATCTTCTTTTTGAGCTTCTTCATTTTTCTTCTTTGATTCTGACTCATTCAACTGCTTCCCACTTCTTAATGAAACAGCCATTACGTGCTCTCTAGGATTTCTTTCAGTGTCACTGGGTAAAGTGCCTGGTGTTTGGAATTCAGCACACTTGCAATTTGGCCCATTTGCACCTCCAGATTTTTGAGTGAGGTTGCTTGAGTTTGCATGATTGCTTCATGATTCTTGAGTGTAGCTTCAGTTCTGGCCATGAATTGAGAAGTATTCATGGTTAATTGAGCCAATGCTGCTTCTAAATTCACCTTTGGTTGTGGTGGTGATTGCTGAATTTGCTGTTGATAATTCCCTTGAGGTGTGAACACATTCTAATTACTCCTCCACCCTAAATTAGGGTGGTTTTTCCATCCTGGATTGTATGTGTTTGAGAAAGGATCATTTTGATTATTTTGATTCCCCACATAGTTGGCTTGTTTAGGTTGAGAAGGAATGAATGGATTGCCTTCTTGACATTGTGTGCTCATGTGAGGACCTCCACATAAATCACAAGCATCTACAGGAGTTCTGATTGCATTTGCTTAAGCTGTTAATGAACTCACTTGCTTGGATATAGAAGCAACTTGAGAAGACAAAATGGTCAGAATGTCTAGCTCATGGACTCCAAGTGCTTTCTTTGAAGTGTTGTGTTCAGAAGGCCATTGGTAAGCATTGTTGCCATCTCTTCCAACAGCTCCATAGCAGCTTCTATGCTTTTTCCCATTAATGATCCACCAGCTGCAACATCTACAAGTGTTCTGGTAGCATTAGACAATCCATTGTATAAAGTTTGTAGTGTTGGGAATTCGGATTATCACATGCAGCGGAATTTAAAATTTTTGATCCAAATTCTACCTAGGATCTATGCAAAAGCATAAGTCAATGATTAGGGTTTTACCTATTGGGCACTCGTGTTTTTACTAATCAAAACTTGAGAGCGGATGAATCAAACGCCGGTCGGAAGGTACAACGTCTCTACGGTATCCACACGGAGTGAACAACGACCTCTCACCCTCCACGCGTCTGCTAGGATGCGTTTTTCTCTCTAAGAATTAGGATTGGATGTTTTCTGAGTGATTTAAGGTTTATATGGAAGCTTAAAACGTGATTATTAAGTGCTGCCCTCAAGTCCCCTTTTATAGAACTTAGGCAAGCCATAATCCTAGTCCTACTAGGATAATTCTTCCAAAATCCTAATCACACTTAACAACTCATCTTATCCTTATCCTAGAGATAATGGGAAGAGATAAGACTTATCTATTAATTATCTAATATTAGATAATGATATTATCTCATAATATAAATATCTCAATATTAGATAATTGCATATAGTTATCAAATATCAAAATAAATATAGTTATCAAATATCAAAATAATATTATCTCATAATATATTTATCTAATATCTGATAAGATAATTATTTGATATTACTTTAATATCAAATAATATCAATAATATATATATATATATATATATATATATATATATATAACGTGAATTATTATTCTTAATAATATATATGCACGAAAATAAGTCCAATTAATTGGATATTAATATAATTAAAGTCCAATTAATTATTGTCTTATTCCTATTCCTTTTGTGTGACCCTGTAGGTTCTTACTACGTTGACAATGACTTATTATTGAGCCATAGACAGCGAGCGGTATCTAGCAATACATCACTGCCACTCAAGTAGTAAGAATGTCTGTGATTCGACATCTACCTAATACATGATCAACGTTTTACATCATAACCCTTTTGTAATAATATCCAAATTGAACTGGAGGCATGGAATGTGTCATCCTCGTCAATGTTCAATTTATATTTCTTGATACTGAGTAGACTTAAAATAAATAATTAATATCACATATTAATTTAACTGAGCATGGCCATACATTTCTAAGTCTCACTCAATCAAGGGGCCCAAGGATATTTCTCTTTTATACAAGAGTAACAAAATCCTATTTACATCACTCACTTCCCTCTGCATGATTTATGACACACCTAATTAATGCCCTACTTGTCATCCTGATTAAAGGTGACATAAGACAATATTAAAGTGAGTAATTCCTCATGTAGGGAACCGTAGTGACTTCAGGTTAAAGGTTTATGTGTAGTTGTGATCATATGAGAATAACTTATGACACGTTCATCCATGCAATATTCTCATAGTGGGTCAGTCCAGTGTATTGTTCACTAACAATGTACTCATGTATTGACTTAATATCACATATCCATGATTCATAATCATCAGTCACTATACATGCTAGTCTCGATGTATTATTACTATCCTTTTCATAATAATACTTGACTAGGGGCATTTTAGGAATAGCAAAGCTATTCCAAGGATAATTATTATATTAAGTTATAAATTGTGCATAATAATAATAAAAATAAAATATAATAATTAAATTGCCTAAAATAAAATACATTGTATATAACTTCAATCATCTATATGATTGGTTCTAGGACATACACCAACATGTAGTTGCAGCAAATCTGGTAGCCCATGATGAGGACATCTTCTTAGCAGCTCCTTGTATCTTTCCCATGCTTCATAAAGGCTTTCTATGTCATGTTGGGTGAATGAAGCAATTTCATTTCTCATCTTTGCAGTTTTTACTGGAGGAAAGAATTTTGCTAGGAATTTTTGTGCCAATATGTTCTATGTAGTGATGCTCCCCACTGGTAAAGAGTGTAACCAGCTTTTAGCCTTATCCCTAAGTGAGAAAGGGAAAAGTCGTAACCTTATGGCATAATCAGAAACGCCATTATGTTTGAATGTATCACAGATTTCTAGAAAGCTGGCTATATGTGCATTCGGATCTTCTATTAGAGAACCTCCAAACTGATTTGCTTGCACCATTTGAATTATGGCTGCTTGATCTCAAAGTTGTTGGCTGGTATAGGCGGTCTCCTGATCCCAGAAATGATATCCATGACTATTGGTGTGGCATAGTCACGGAGTGCTTTGGTGTCTGGTTCTTCTCTCAAATCTGCCATTGCTTCACCTTGATCTACAGTTGACTACTTCTGTATCTTTCGATTCTTTCGACAAGTTTTCTCGATCTTAAAATCAAATAGCAGTGGTTCAGCAACTTTCGATCTAGTCAGACAAACTTGAAAAAGAAAGAAACACCAAAGAAAGAAAAAAAAATGTAAAACCAAATTAGGATTAAGATTACTTGGTATTGATATTAATGATAACAATCCCCGGCAATGGCGCCAAAAACTTGTTACGTGTGAAATGTTTTATCAACTAGCGCAAGTGCACACTCTCGTAAACAAGTAATAAAGTGATGAGTAAGTATCGTTCCCACGAGGATTGTTTCACTAAGTACCAAAATTAATAATCCTAACACTATTTGGCAAATCAATTAGTTAGTAATGAAGCGAGTAAATAAAGATTGATGCAAAAAATGCTTAAAATAAATATGAATGCAATTGGAATAAAGATAAAGATGAATAAAAGACCTAGGGATCAGACTTCACTTAACAACTTCGGATTGAATCATCTATCTACACTAATCCAATTTTACTCCCTTGATTGATAGTCGAGTTTCCCTAAATTAATTACTAGCCTCTTCCAAGGTCAAGTAATTCTATAATTAATTGCCAATTCACTATATTCCTATATGAATTGCAACAACTAATCATGCATTAAGATTTATGGAACTCATTAAGACTACATAAATCATATGAATATATTCCTATTTCATATGCAATTTATGGTTTTAATTATAGGTTCCATACACATGTATCTCCTTCCGGTCTCAACATGCATATTGAGTTCATTCAAAAGGTAACCAATCAATCGAAAGCATTAAGAGTAATAATTAAAATTCAATCTAGGAAATAAAATCAAAATTAGTTTCAATAGACTAGAATTCAATCCGTTATTATCAAGTTACGCCATCACCCTAGGAAGATGAGAAATTAGAACATAATGAAATTAAAAATAAATATAAAATAAAATAAAAACATCATCACATTCATGAACACAAGATTATAATTACAAATGCATAAAAATAGAAAAACTATCCATCCATTAGGACGTAGAACCTTCCATGTAGGAGGAGAACCTAGCCTTCTATGTAGGAGGCATACTAGAACTAAAAATGCATAAACTAAACTACTATCTAAGATGCATGAATGAATGATCCAATGCTTGGATGCTTGAATGCTCTCCACTACCACCTATTTATAGGTGAATGAGTCAGTTGCAAGTCATGAATCTTGACCACCAACTACCAATCACATGCTTCATTTACCATTCATGGTCTCCAACTACCCTTTTTGATTTTCGCAACAACCATTCTTCTAACTTGTTGGTAATTTTTGACCACCATAATGGCAGATTTACGTCTTCTTGTCAACATAGGAGTTGTAGGCCGGATCTTCTCTTCAAAATGCATATAAAGAACTCCTAATTTGGACGTTTCTAGCTCAAGTTATGATCAGATTAGTAGCCATAGGTCAAATTCTGCCAGAACCACTATTTCATATTCCAAGCATAATTTGAGATCCTTAGGTCCCGAACTGGGCTTTTCCTTAAACATTAAAGTTGTAGGGATTCTTCTTATCTTTCCATCCATATAAAGATCAGCCCAATCGGACATCTAGAACTCCAGATATGGCCTAAATACTGAAACAGGGTCAAAATACAGCATTATCTAAAATATTTGATTTCATTTCAAATTCAAGACTCATTCACAAAATGCAACTAAATTTATTAAATTTAACAAGATAACATCCAAAAATACATCATATAATGGAAAATAAATATGTAAATATTTTACGTATCACTAAGCTCCAATGAAATTGATGAATCAAACATCACTTACAAAATAGGTGCTAGGTTGGACAACAAGTTAATGATCGCATTAGCAACCGTGATATATCACTATTTAGTATCAAGACAGTAACATGACTCATAACAGAACAAAGTTAGATGGAAAATGAATCCACACTAAAAAATAGTACGTCAAAATTTGTAATGTTCCACGGTGCACACCAAATAATTACGTGTTACTCTTTGGTGTCCAAACAGTAACATCAACCCAGTATTTGAAACACATGGGTGGACAGTAGCGCGAATGCCTAATTCGGTGATTAGAAATGAATGAATGCAAAATCAAATAACATAGCAACAAAGAAAACCAGTTATGGCAACTGTAATTTACTGGCAGTAGCATGACACAGCCGGTGACGTGTGCCGGGTTGTCCCTCCTAATTGACCTCATTAGCTAATTATGTATGTGTTCAGACCACCCATATTCAAACATGTCCTCTATCTCCTCCATATATTTTAGGTATGACCAGGCTAGTGTTTGAGCCTTGCTGGGTACAAACAGGCTCACCAGTAACATCAACGTTGTAAGACGTGAGATATCCTGCACGTTAGTGTCCATTGTTCCATGCACTGCCTTCTGGAGCGCATTTAATATCATTGGTTTTGTCAGTCATCCTTGACCAAGGAATCGCCTTGTGTCTAAGTCTAAATATGGCCTCATGCCAACTATTGTTTTGATAGGCCATGCTCCATCTCTTATCCCAAATATTAACTTTACAGTTGTAGGTGTTATGGTGAGATGTTCGCCCCCAATTAGGAATCGTTCACTCTTATGTGAGAACGTGGCAATCACCGACTGCAGGTCTTGATCGATTTTCTGGCACATTCTGCAGTTAAGTTCTTTTATCATGATTGCATTAATTAAAATCCAGAAGAGGTTTTGTTACAGCACCTTCCTGTATCTCTCATTGAATTGAAGATCATCAATTAACCTTATACATTCTAACAGATCAAACATATGTTGCTGGAAGGCTTGAGATTCTTCCTCGGTTGCTTCTGTTTGTATGGACGCTTCATTGCCAAATTGTTCAAATAAATCCATAATTCACTGGGTTATTATAATTCGCAAGCAGAAAAAGAATTGCAACTCACTTCATAACCAGCAATTACAATTTTGCCATAGTGTCATGCTTCTGTTTTGACTGAAACAGCAACACCAAGTTAAAAATGTCACCGTTCCTTCAAAGGTGATTTATGATTAACAATTGAACCTCAAAGAAAGAAACTCTTATTATTTACAACAACATCAATAGATGTGTTACTGTCTAGTTTGAAAACATAAACTCAATCATAAATCGGTAAAGAATTGACTAGTGGAGACATGATTGATGACATAACCCATAAAGAAAGATAATTGTAGACGTAAAGTGCAAACAGTCACCTGATGTTTCAATGAGGTGATATGTTTTTGCTTGGTCCGGTGCAGCACAAGGACCATGTGAACACCCTACTATTTAGTAAAATATATATGTTCAGCGATGAATATTCGAATGTAGAACGTGCCACTGGTTCGAGTAGAAACAATGACATCAATCAAGATATTACTATTTGATAGTGAAACATGGATGAGTGAGACAAACTAGGTGTAAACAGGCAAATCAATCATTATCAACTACGAAGCCTATATAGGAATACGTTACAAATTAGTATCACAGTGTAAATGTGTTTTTGTTTGTGTCATTGTGAAACAGATTGCTGAAAAGGCAATACATTTGTAATGTGCCAAGTTTCTGCTGGCGTGCACCCAGACATTATGTGAGATTGGTGACAATAACGTTCAAAGAAACATCATGGGAGCTTGTTCATGAATATTATCCATCAAATTAATTGCAGGATAGTCCCTACACTCTAAACATGATCAAGAGGAAATGGGTTTACCTGTCAACGACCCATCCTTACGATTCTAATATGTTCGCAGTTGATGTTGGCTACTAAGTTTGATATTCTGAGGTCTCAAAATGCAAGTTTTCTGATAGTTTAGTGTCCTCCAAGTTTATCTGATGCAATCTCCCGGCATCGTGCACGATGGCTTTGTCCTGTGTGTGGAGTTTCTTTACTTGGTCACGCTTTGATGGAATGTGGATTGTTGTCTTTACTTCGTGTCTTTTGTACTTACCGGGAAGTGAAAGGATTACGTCACCTCGTTGTTTTGGCATTGTGGTGATTAGACCTTGGCTATTGCACTTAAATGAAAAAGAGTCCTTTTAGTGTACCTCGATTTAACAAATTGCAGCAGTTGATACGGACTATTGTTACGTGTGAAATGGTTTATCAATTAGCGCAAGTGCACACTATCGTAAACAAGTAATAAAGTGATAAGTAAGTATCGTTCCCTCGAGGATTGTTTCACTAAGTATCAAAATTTATAATCCTAATACTATTTGGCAAATCAATTAGTTGGAGAATGAAGCGAGTAAATAAAGATTGATGTAAAAAATACTTAAAATAAATATGAATACAATTTGAGTAAGGATGAAGATGAATAAAGGACCTAGGGATCAGACTTCACTTGACAACTTCGGATTGAATCATCTATCTACACTAATCCAATTTTACTCCCTTGATTGATAGTCGAGTTTCCCTAAATTAATCACTAGCCTCTTCCAAGGTCAAGTAATTCTATAATTAATTGCCAATTCACTATATTCCTATGTGAATTGCAATAACTAATCATACATTAGGATTTATGGAACTCATTAAGACTACACAAAACCATATGAATATATTCCTATTTCATATGCAATTTACGGTTTTAATTATAGGTTCCATACACATGTATCTCCTTCCGGTCTCAACATGCATATTGAGTTCATTCAAAAAGTAGCAAATTAATTGAAAGCATTAAGAGCAATAATTAAAACTAAATCTAGGAAATAAAATCAAAGTTAGTTTCAATAGACTAGAATTCAATCCGTTATTATCAAGTTACGCCATCACCCTAGGAAAATGAGAAATTAGAACATAATGAAATTAAAAACAAATTCAAAATAAAATAGAAACAACATCACATTCATGATACAAACATAAATATAATTACAAATGCATAAAAATAGAAATACTATCCATCCATTAGGAGGTAGAACCTTCCATGTAGGAGGAGAACCTAACCTTCCATGTAGGAGGTAAAACCTTCCATGTAGGAGGCATACTAGAACTAAAAATGCATAAACTAAACTACTATCTACAATGCATGAATGAATGAATGAATGCTTCGATTGGATGCTCTCCACTACCACCTATTTATAGGTGAATGAGTCAGCTGCAAGTCATGAATCTTGACCACCAACTACCAATCACATGCTTCACCTACCATTCATGGTCTCCAACTACCTTTTTTATTTTCGCAGCAACCATTCTTCTGACTTGTTGGTAGTTTTTTACCACCAAAATGGCAGATTTACGTCTTCTTGTCAACATGAAAGTTGTAGGGCCAGATCTTCTCTTCAAAATTCATATAAAGAAGTCCTAATTTGGACGTTTCTAGCTCAAGTTATGATCAGATTAGTGGCCATATGTCAAATTCCGCCAAAACCACTATTTCATATTCCAAGCCAAATTTGAGATCCTTAGGTCCCGAAATGGGCTTTTCCTTAAACATGAAAGTTGTAGGGCTGGATATTCTCTTAAAAATGCATATAAATATCAGCCCAATCGGACATCTAAAACTCTAGATATGGCCTAAATACTGAAACAGGGTCAAAATACAGCATTATCTAAAAGATTTGATTTCATTTCAAATTCAAGACTCATTCACAAAATGCAACTAAATTTATTAAATTAAACAAGATAACATCCAAAAATGCATCATATAAGGGAAAATAAATATGTAAATATTTTACGTAACAAATTTCCCCACACTTAGCTTTGGACGTCCTCGGACAAACACAAAACAGAAGAAAACTAATACTAATACTAATACTAATCTACCCATGAGATAAAAAGTATAAAAACATAAGAAAGATAATTAAAGTACAAAGATATCATAGCATTCATGAATAAAAAAATCTTGACATATAAAACTAAAAAGGAATTGCAACTTCATTTGAGTAGGATTGAATCAGATTGATATAATCACTAGAACTCTTCCTCTGCTCAAGTATTTATAGGCAAGTGTTTCACTCAATTCATCCTATTAAAGATTGCACTACCATAAGGCTTGCATAAATTCTCAATCTCCACTACTTGATTTACATGCAAACTTCAAATCAAAAGGTCTTATTAAGGGTTGTAATGAGGCCAAGGTAAAGGAAAGATAAAACAGGGATACGAAAGGCTGAAGTAAGGAGAGAAATTAATAGAGCAATCAAAACATGGGTAATCTCTAAATGATTTTATCTCAACATAGCAGCCACGATTCAAATTTAAGTACACATCAATTTCTCTCTTTTTCTTTTTCTTTTTTTTATTTATTTTTTATTTTTATTTTTTGAACTATTTTTTTTTCTTTTTTTTCTTTTTGAAAGAAACCCTTGCAACTTTGAAGTTAATAATACAAATTCCCCCACACTTTGTCAAAAACCCATTGTTCAAAGATTCAATGCTCTACTAATCCCTAGGGTTAATTAAAGACATTGATATTTCATTAAATGACATATTAATGGGTTAAAGCAAAGAAATGGTTAATCAGGCTCAAAGGGGTTATCAATGGTAAAATTGCAGGGTTGGCTATTTAGTTCTAACTGAGGAAAAAAATGCCTTTATCATATCTGAGTATGCATGTAAATTGTAATCTCAACCAGATTTTATGCAAGTTCTAGAGTGACAACTTAACAGGTGAATATCACACACAAGAAATGTAATACTGATTCAATAAGTAGGCTCAAAATCTCACAGTTAAAGGTTTCCATTCAATCTAACTCAAAATCCATTACCAAACCCATTAATTCTAAGAAGTAAAGAAAGTTGTTCAATCATGCTATGAAAATCTAATAAGCAGGAAAATATATTTTTTTATTTTTTTATTTTTTTTTAAGATGCGTATCAAGAGCAAAAAGCTCTTTACTAGGTCGTATCAAGAGCAGAAAAATAACTCTTTACTCGGCCATCCTTTTTTTTTTTAATAAATCTCATGGTTTTACTACTAAATAAAAAATCCTAAAAGTAATTTTTTTTTTATAATAATTTCCCCCCACCACACTTAATGTAGACATTGTCCCCAATGTCTTCAGCAGATTAGCAAAAACGGTTTATTAAAAGAAATGCATAAGCAACTCACACATAAAGAAATTTTAGGAGTAACTCATAAGAGTAAAGAAAGTTACAACCGGAGACTGGTGTATGAATCCTTGTTCCACAGCTTGGTATTTTGATGGTTTCTCAACCTCTTCCTCTTCTTTACTTTCTCCTTCAGACATTTTGCAAAGTGTGATTACTGAAATGCATATATGTACAGTAGTTGTGATTGTGGCTCACATCATCCTCTGATTTTTCGTTCAGTAACGGCTTAACGACTTCTATGAGCCGAGGATTTGCTTCCCATCCAATTTTCTTATAAACTGGCAAATAGGGTCTTTTACAGTCAGATCCCCAAGACTATAGCGCTCCTTTTCTGTATTGAATAAGTTTCATTAAATCAAGAAGAAAAATATGAACATCTCCGCTAGATGCATCTCAAGAGTTTGAATGATATAATCCAATGACTCTTTACTCAGTCCATCCTTTATGAATCGGATTTTGTCCTCTCGATTTACTGAAATCATTCCTTTATTCCTACAAAGCGTATTACAATTCCACCTTGCACACTTATGACAGACTCTCATTCTTTTAGCTCTTCTCTTTTTAGAGTAAGAACTTCTTCCCATACCTGGCAGACGTCTAACAAATGATTCATGAAACTCACCTGCTAAACGTACCTTAGCTTCAATAATCCAGCGTATGTCCTCAAGAAGACCCAACGCTTAAATGCCTTCATTCTTGCAAGTTAACAGTTGTAGATTGTCACGACCCACTTTTGATCGTGACCGGCGTGGAATCCTGTCACCAGTTTCCACAAGCCTTAACTGTTATTACTCTTTCTTTCTAATGATAATATTCAAATATGATAAGATCAACATACATATAGAACAATCTAATTTCACACTTATACATACAATTAATTCATCAAATCATATAATTCATCAAAAACTCTATTTGACTGTTAACTCTAGTCCCAACTGTCAAATCCCCTACTGAGGCAATCTTTGATCCTCCATGGGATGCTGTCCTGAAAACATTGAATTAAAACAGAATGAGTTTCCATGAACCCAGTGAGCATATAGCTACCACTATCTTACGAGTAATCAATTTAGATATATAAAAAAATAATAACAAACCATCTTTTGGATTCCGAAGATATATGAAAACCATATCCCAAAATAGGGGTTCTGCTGCGCAATCACAGGAGTCTCAGCTTTCTATCAACACTCGAACCATATATTACCCATTCCGGGTAGGGTATCATACACAAACAACCGTTAAAGTTCGAATATAAGCAAGTCATCATAATCCATCAATAAAAAAAACAATCACAAATAATTATCTTAGTGTCACATATTTAAATATAATGAACATACATATAACTATTCTATGGTATCTAAATCAATTCTATACTCTTTAGCTATTAGCTAAAGATTTCTCGTCTGACTCTCGAATACTCCTTACAATCTTCTAAATTATTAGCCAGAAATTTCTCAACCGGCTCTCCAATCAATTATATATTTATTCCATCTCTGTTTACCAGGAATTTCTCATCATGGATATCACAACATCCCTCCATCATAGATCATGATATTCAATATCATTGCTCTAATACATTTCACCATTTTCCATATGCCTCGTAGGCTCAATTCATGATGTATCAACTTCGCTAAAGCTTTACTCTATTTTTCTTACCAAATTCAATGTAAATTCACATAAATAACTAATCAACCATCACGAGCCATCAAAGCATATAACATAATCAGTGCAATTCTTTCACAATCAATTAATCAATGGCTACTAATGATATAATCATGCTTTCGCTACGCACTCTAACCCACTATCAACTATCATCAATTAATTATTCTTATATCACAAAACTAATTTCAAATAATAGGAATAAAATCGGCATTTCTAATAATATCCATTAATCACTTTATGTTAAAAATAAAGTTAATGGTGAGATATATACTCACATGAAATTATCAACAGATTCAAAGATTCTAAATTCCATTCTCCTCGTTCTATTTTTCACTGTTGTCAAAAGGAACCACGATAGCTCACTCACACCGAATTTGAGCTACTTCAAGGTGTAGAAAAGCCACTCCGCCAAGTCAGCAATAGATAAAAGGAGTTTATCATATACATGACTTTACCGCAGCTCAGAAAGGGAATTCCCAGCTCCTCTGCCACGCCAGCCAGAAATCGTATTGCACCGCAGCTCTAGTTTGCTGTGCAAATGTAACATCAACTCCTCCTTACTGTAGCTAGGGAATGGATGCCGAATTGGATAGCAGCAACTCAAGTAACGGTCATGATTGAAAGGAAACATTGAGGCTAATTTCTGGTGTTGAGACGGCAACATGAAGTGAGGATAATGCATGTTGTCCGTTCAACTATGAAGAAGTTTAGCAGAACCTTCCCCAGCAGTGCAGTTCGATACAGGCAAACAGAAACGCACCGAGAGATTGACGCCGAACGGCCCAGCAACGACCGCCTTGTGGCCGAACAGGAAAGCAGCAACAACTCTTGTTCTTCCACTCGCTTCTCAGGACCAACCGAAGCTCAACGGTGCAGAAGTACTGCCGGAACTCCAGCGAAGGTGTAAAGAGGCAGCAGAACAAGAGAGGAAGATACACATGAGATTACCGCTGCTTTCTACCCTCAATCCGAAACTTTGTTGGTGCCCAGGAGATGCTGATTCAAAGCTCTCTACGTAAAACTAATGAGATGAAGTCAGTGGAACATGGGGAGAGGAGAAAGGCTACGTCCTTTGTAAAGAAATCTGCATGAAGGAGACGTCTGCATGAAGGAGACGTCCTTTGAAGTTACAGCCGAAAAGAAGGAGAAAGGAAGCTAAAGATACAGCTCTGTTGGTCTCAGCTCTCTCGCCTCGGCTCGGAACCAAACTGAACAGTAGCAGTTCATGGTGGCCGCTCTTCATGCGGCCTTAGCTCACCAGCGGACGGAGAGGAAGCTCACAAAGATGGAAAGCTCCATGAACAAAGTTCGGCCAGACGAACAGCAGCTTTTGATCCGAGAGAGAACGCAGAAAAAGCATGAGATAAGAACGTCCAGAGAAGTTTCCCATGTCTTCCGCCTAGCTCGTTTCTGCTCTCAAGTTACCATGGGAAGAGCATAACCCAACACCTAAAGACATTCCTCACGTCCAGCGACAGAGAGTAAGAGAGAAGAGACGTTGCTGGGGAGAGAAGAGAGTTCGGGAGTGTGAGGGTTGGATGGAGAGAGCAGGAAAGAGAGGGAGCCATGATGAAGAACAAGCAAACCCACTACAACACTGATGATGCGCGTTCTCTGCAAAAACATGAAATGGTTCTCTTTTCCCTAAGCTACTGGATCTCCTACCGCAAACTGCTACTTCTTTGCAACCCAACACCACCGTGGGCTCAAGAAGGACAGGAACTAGCTCCAAACGCCACTCACACTGCAGCTGGACCGGAGATGAACTAATAATTATGGTGGAAACAAAGCCCTCTCTGGCGGAGTACAGCTGGCCTCCCAATCTCGTTCAACTGCTGCTTACCATTTCTTTGTCACTGCTGGTGTTTCCACGACAACATCATCGAAGAAATCAATGAAGGCAGCTCCAGCCGAAACCACCAAGAAGTCATCGAGAACGAACTGAATATGAGAAAAGCTGCTGGAAAATGAGGATATATGAGCAGGGGAAAAAGAGAAGAGGACAGCTGGAACCCGAAATCAGACAAAAACCAGCAGAGAGTCGGTAGGAAGCTGCTGGAAATTCCCTGCGTGTCCGAAACATATATCTATGGAACAGCTGTCTAAAACGGTAGAATGTTTTAGAAGCTGCAGAAAAGAAAAAAAAAAAGAAAGAAAGGGATCCACGTGTTGAGAGAAAAGAAAAGCTGGAGAGGTAAAATAAAATAGCATTAAAATAAAGAGAGAGACACGTGAGATGAGAGAAAAGGCAACAGCCAGAAAGCTATAATAACGAAGAGAACCGACTTTATGCTAAAAAAATTAAAAAAAAATTTCATCTAATATCTTAAAAATAATTATTTTCAATCATTTCTTTTTAACTTCCAGAATTATTACTTTCAATGAATGAGAGATTCATTATAAAAACAATCATTTAAAAATAATTACCTTTCACATATTTTTAACATTATTATTTTATGATTTCAAAATTCTCTGAAGAATAAGAAATTCAAATTCCATCACTAACCAATTAAATACATATTCATAAATATAAAAATTATAAAACTAAAATTTTGGGATGTTACATAGATTTTCCTGAACACATCTTTGGGAAGAGTAGGGAATCTGCTTTTAAGCTTTACAAGGCATTCCTCCATGATAAGAATGATGAAAACTGAAATTGTGAGTGAAAAATGCTGTGCGGTGTGTGCTTAAATAAGAAAAGAAAAGAGAAGAGAAAGAAATCTTGGTTTGCCTCCCAAGTAGCCGCCCTTCTTTAACGTCTTTAGCTAGACAAAGTCTTAACCTATTGCTTTTTTTCCTCTCTTTTTTTTCTTTTTCTTTTTCTTTTAAACTTACCAGCTGGCTTCTCGAGCGTGATGACAGTCTTGATGGTCTTGAATGCACTGTCATTGTATTCTTTCAATCTTTGCCCGTGGTTTACCTCAAGGCAATTAATCTGCTTTAGGATTTTAGGATCAGTAGACTTTGATGCATCAACCATTTCTACCACTAATGGCTCTTCTGTGCAAGATTCATGCATTACATCTTTCATGCAATTAGTCAGTGTGTCTACTCTGTAACAGATATTATCTTCATATGGAAAAACTTTAAAAATATTGAAAGATACTTGATCATTTTGAACCTGTAAAGTTAGCTTTCCCTTCTGCACATCAATTAGAGCTCGTCCAGTTGCTAGAAATGGTCTCCCAAGAATAATAGGAATTTCTTGGTCTTCTTCCATGTCAAGCACTATGAAATCTGTTAGGAAGATGAATTTATCAACTTTTACTAGCACGTCCTCAAGGATTCCACGTGGATGCTTTATTGAATGATCTACTAGCTGCAGTGACACGGTAGTTGGTTTCACTTCTCCCAATCCCAGCTTCTTGTAGACGGATAATGGCATCAAATTCACACTTGCACCAAGGTCACATAAGGCTTTTTCGAATTCACACTCTCCAATGGTACAGGGTATGCAGAAACTCCCAGGATCTTTAAGCTTTAGCGGTAGTTTCTTTTGGAGAATTGCACTGCACTCTTCAGTTAAGGCCACTGTTTCGAAATCCTCCAGTTTGCATTTTTTTGATAAAATCTCCTTCATAAATTTTGCATAACTGGGCATTTGGGCTAAAGCTTCAGCAAATGGGATGTTAATATGCAACTTCTTAAACACCTGCAGGACTTGCTAAACTGCTCATCTAGCTCAGCCTTCACCAATCTTTGAGGAAATGGAACTGGTGGAACATATGGTGGAGGATTATCTAGAAAAGTCATTCTTCCTAGAATCACTTTATCTTCTTTCTAAGCTTCTTCGTTTTTCTTCCTTGATTCTGGCTCATTTAACTGCTTCCCACTCCTTAATGAAACAGCCATTACGTGCTCTCTAGGATTTCTTTCAGTGTCACTGGTAGAGTTCCTGGTTGTCTGGAATTCAGCATACTTGTAATTTGGCCCATTTGCAGCTCCAGATTTTTTAGTGAGGTTGCTTGAGTTGCATGATTGCTTCATGATTCTTGAGTGTAACTTCTGTTCTGGCCATGAATTGAGAAGTATTCATGGTTAGTTGAGCCAATACTTTTTCTAAATTCGCCTTTGGTTGTGGTGGTGATTGCTGAATTTATTGTTGATAATTCCCTTGAGGTTTGAACACATTCTGATTATTCCCCCACCCTAAATTAGAGTGGTTTCTCCATCCTGGATTGTATGTGTTTAAGAAAGGATCACTTTGACGATTTTGATTCCCCACATAGTTGGCTTGTTCAGGTTGAGAAGGAATGAATGGATTTCCTTCTTGACATTGTGTGCTCATGTGAGGACCTCCACATAAATCACAAGCATCTACAGGAGTTCTGATTGCATTTGCTTGAGCTGTTAATGAACTCACGTGCTTGGATATAGAAGCAACTTGAGAAGACAAAGTGGTTAGAATGTCTAGCTCATGGACTCCAAGTGCTTTCTTTGAAGTGTTGCGTTCAGAAGGCCATTGGTAAGCATTTGCTGCCATCTCTTCCAACAGCTCCAGAGCAGGTTCTATGCTTTTTCCCATTAATGATCCACCAGCTGCAGCATCTACAAGTGTTCTGATAGCATTAGACAATCCATTGTAGAAAGTCTGCAACTGTAGCCAATCTGGTAGCCCATGATGAGGACATCTTCTTAGCAGCTCCTTGTATCTTTCCCATGCTTCATAAAGGCTTTCCATGTCATGCTGGGTGAATGAAGCAATCTCATTTCTCATCTTTGCAGTTTTTGCTAGAGGAAAGAATTTTGCTAGGAATTTTTGTGCCAATATGTTCCATGTAGTGATGCTCCCCACTGGTAAAGAGTGTAACCAGCTTTTAGCCTTATCCCTAAGTGAAAAAGGGAAAAGTCGTAACCTTATGGCATCATCAGAAACGCCATTGTGCTTGAATGTATCACAGATTTCTAGAAAGCTGGCTATATGTGCATTCGGATCTTCTATTGGAGAACCTCCAAACTGATTTGCTTGCACCATTTGAATTATGGTTGGCTTGATCTCAAAGTTGTTGGCTGGTATAGGCGGTCTCCTGATCCCAGAAATGGTGTCTATGACTGTTGGTGTGGCATAGTCACGGAGTGCTTTGGTGTCTACTTCTTCTCTCAAATCTGCCATTGTTTCACCTTGATCTACAGTTGACAGCTTCTTTATTTTTCGATTCCTTCGACAAGTTTTCTCGATCTCGAAATCAAATAGCAGTGGCTCAGCAACTTTCGATCTGGTCATACACTAGGACGAACCTGAAAAAAAGAAAAGAAACACCAAAGAAAAAGAAAAAAATGTAAAATAAAAACCAAATTAGGATTAAGATTACTTAGTATTGATATTAATGATAACAATCCCCGGCAACGGCGCTAAAAACTTGTTACGTGTGAAATGGTTTATCAATTAGCGCAAGTGTACACTATTGTAAACAAGTAATAAAGTGATAAGTAGGTATCGTTCCCTCGAGGATTGTTTCACTAAGTACCAAAATTTATAATCCTAATACTATTTGGCAAATCAATTAGTTGGAGAATGAAGCGAGTAAATAAAGATTGATGTAAAAAATACTTAAAATAAATATGAATGCAATTTGAGTAAGGATGAAGATGAATAAAGGACCTAGGGATCAGACTTCACTTGACAACTTCAGATTGAATCATCTATCTACACTAATCCAATTTTACTCCCTTGATTGATAGTCGAGTTTCCCTAAATTAATCACTAGCCTCTTCCAAGGTCAAGTAATTCTATAATTAATTGCCAATTCACTATATTCCTATGTGAATTGCAACAACTAATCATGCATTAGGATTTATGAAACTCATTAAGACTACATAAACCATATGAATATATTCCTATTTCATATGCAATTTACGGTTTTAATTATAGGTTCCATACACATGTATCTCCTTCCGGTCTCAACATGCATATTGAGTTCATTCAAAAGGTAGCAAATCAATTGAAAGCATTAAGAGCAATAATTAAAACTCAATCTAGGAAATAAAATCAAAGTTAGTTTCAATAGACTAGAATTCAATCCGTTATTATCAAGTTACGCCATCACCCTAGGAAAATGAGAAATTAGAACATAATGAAATTAAAAATAAATTCAAAATAAAATAGAAACAACATCACATTCATGATACAAACATAAAATATAATTACAAATGCATAAAAATAGAAATACTATCCATCCATTAGGAGGTAGAGCCTTCCATGTAGGAGGAGAACCTAACCTTCCATGTAGGAGGTAAAACCTTCCATGTAGGAGGCATGCTAGAACTAAAAATGCATAAACTAAACTACTCTCTACAATGCATGAATGAATGAATGCTTCGATTGGATGCTCTCCACTACCACCTATTTATAGGTCAATGAGTCAGCTGCAAGTCATGAATCTTGACCACCAACTACCAATCACATGCTTCACCTACCATTCATGGTCTCCAACTACCCATTTTTATTTTCGCAGCAACCATTCTTCTGACTTGTTGGTAGTTTTTTACCACCAAAATGGAAGATTTATGTTACGTGTGAAATGGTTTATCAACTAGCGCAAGTGCACACTATCGTAAACAAGTAATAAAGTGATAAGAAAGTATCGTTCCCACGAGGATTGTTTCACTAAGTACCAAAATTAATAATCCTAACTCTATTTGGCAGATCAATAAGTTGGAAATGAAGTGAGTAAATAAAGATTAATGCAAGAATATATTTAAAGTAAATATGAATGCAAATGGACTAAAGATAAATATGAATAAAAGACCTAGGGATCAGACTTCACTTAACAACTTCGGATTGAATCATCTATCTACACTAATCCAATTTTAACTCCCTTAATTGATAGTCGAGTTTCCCTAAATTAATTACTAGCCTCTTCCAAGGTCAAGTAATTCTATAATTAATTGCCAATTCACTATATTCCTATGTGAATTGCAACAACTAATCATGCATTAGGATTTATGGAACTCATTAAGACTACATAAACCATATGAATATATTCCTATTTCCTATGCAATTTACGGTTTTAATTATAGGTTCCACACACATGTATCTCCTTCCGGTCTCAACACACATATTGAGTTCATTCAAAAGGTGGCCAATCAATTGAAAGCATTAAGAGCAATAATTAAAACTCAATCTAGGAAATAAAATCAAAATTAGTTTCAATAGACTAGAATTCAATCCGTTATTATCAAGTTACGCCATCACCCTAGGAAGATGAAAAATTAGAACATAATGAAATTAAACTCAAACATAGAATAAAAACATCATCACATTCATAAACACAAGATTATAATTACAAATGCATGAAAATAGAAAAGCTATCCATCCATTAGGAGGTAGAACCGTCCTTGTAGGAGGAGAACATAAGGATACAATTACAAATGCATGAAAATGAAAATAATTATCCATCCATTAGGAGGTAGAACCATCCTTGTAGGAGGCATACAAGAACTAAAAATTGCATGAACTAAACTACTATCTAAGGTGCATGAATGAATGATTCAATGCTTCAAATGCTCTCTCCAAGATGCCTTTTCTCAGCTGATCCCCTTGCTATTTATAGATGAATGGGTGCAAGAATTTCAACTTGCCAAGCCACTAATCTTGACTACTAGCCATAATCTTTGACCTCGGAGCAACCATATTTCAGCGTTTTTGCTAACTTTTGACACTTAAATCGGTGGATTCACGCATTTTAGTATTCATCAAAGTTGTAGCCGTGGATCTAAGCTTTCAAATGGCGGCAGGAGCTCCTAACTTTGAAATTTCTAGCTCAAGTTATGATCAGATTGGTAGTCAAAGGTCAGATTCCGCCAGAACCACTGTTTTATATTCCAAGCAGAATTTGAGATCCTTAGATCCCGAACTGGGCTTTTCTTTAAACATGAAAGTTTTAGGGCTTCTTCTTAGCTTTCCATCCATATAAAGAACAGCCCAATCGGACATCCAGAACTCCAGATATGGCCTAAAACCTGAAACAGTGTCAGATTACAGCATTATATAAAATATTTGATTTCATTTCAAATTCAAGATCCATTCACCAAATGCAACTAAATTTATTTAATTTAACAAGATAACATCCAAAAATGCATCATACAAGGGAAAATAAATATGTAAATATTTTACGTATCAAATTCCCCCACACTTAGCTTTTGGACGTCCTCGGACAAACACAAAATAAAAGAAAACTAATACTAATGCTAATGTTAGTACTAATCTACCCATGAGATAGTTAGAAAAACATAAGAAAGATAATTAAAGTACAAAGATATCATAGCATTCATGAATCAACAAATCTTGACATATAAAATCAAAAAGAAATTGCAACTTCATTTGAGAAGGATTGAATCAGATTGATATAATCACTGGAACTCTTCCTCTCTCAAATGTTTATTGACAAGTGTTTCACTCAAATTCATCCTATTAAAGATTGCACTACCATAGGCTTGCATAAATTCTCAATCTCCACTACTTGATTTACATGCACACTTCAAATCAAAAGGTCTTATTAAGGGTTGTAATGAGGCCAAGGTAAAGGAAAGATAAAACAGGGATATGAAAGGCTGAAGTAAGGAGAGAAATTAATAGAGCAATTACAACATGGGTAATCTCTAAATAATTTTATCTTAACATAGCAGCCCACGATTCTCATCAATTTCTCTCTTTTTCTTTTTTTTATTTTTATTTTTATTTTTATTTAGTTTTTCTTTTTTTTTCTTTTTCTTTTTTTTTCTTTTTTCTCTTTTTTTTTTTTGAATAAAAACCCTCGCAACTTTGAAGTTAATAATACATATTCCCCCACACTTTGTCAAAAACTCATTTTTCAAAAATTCAAATGCTCTACTAATCCCTAGGGTTAAGTAAAGACAATTGATATTTCATTAAATGACATATTAATAGGTTAAAGCAAAGAAACGGTTAATCAGGCTCAAAGGGGTTTATCAATGGTAAAACTGCAGGGTTGGCTATTTAGTTCAAACTGAGGAAAAAAAAATGCCTTTATCATATCTGAGTATGCATGTAAATTGTAATCTCAACCAGATTTCATGCAAGTTCTAGAGTGACAACTTAATAGGTGAATATCACACGCAAGAAATATAATATTGATTCAACAAGTAGGCTCAAAATCTCACGGTTAAATGTTTCCAACTCAATCCAACTCAAAATTCATTACAAAACCTATCAATTCTAAGAAGTAAGAAAGTTGTTCAATCATGCTATAACATCTTTAAAAATTATTGAAAAGAACCTAATAAGCAGGAAAATTTTTTTTTTTTATATATATATATATTTTTTTTTTAGTTTTTTTTTTTTTAATAATTTTTTTTAAAAATTTTTTTTTTAAGATGCGTATCAAGAGCAAACAATAACTCTTTACTCGGCCATCTCTTTTTATATAATAAATCTCATGGTTCTACTACCAAAATATCCTACAAAGTAAAAATTTTTTTTTTTTTTATTCCCCCCACACTTAATGTAGACATTGTCTCCAATGTTTTCAGTAGGTTAGCAAAAAGGGTTTATTAAAAGGAAATGCATAAGCAACACACATATAACAGAAATTTTGGGAGTAAAACCATAAGAGTAAAGAAAGTTACAACCGGAGAGTGGTGTCTGGCTCATGCGTCTGACTGCTGGTTGGAGATTGCCAATCTATCTTTTTCACTAAAGGATCTGGTTGATGTGTATAGCTTTGTAGTTGGTCAATCAGCTGATCAGCAGTTGAGGCAGACATTATTGCACGGCGAGTCGCTTGGGGTATGAATCCTTGTTCCATAGCTTGATCTAAAAAAGACAGCAAACTATCATAAAAACCATTAACATTCAATAAACCTACTGGCTTCTGATGAAAGTTCAAGTTAATCCAATATGCAATGCTAGAAATTCCATCTAATGCTTCTAAACCACCAGGTAAAGCAATAAAGGCTTGAGCAGTGTAAAGCATGCATCCCATACGTTGAGGCAAGTTTGAAACCTTTACTGTTTTACCGATGGCGTTTTTCTTATCATCTAAACCATTCACAAGGATACTCAGTATTTTGCTTCCTCCAGTGTTGGCAGAAATTGCTGCACTTCCTTTTAAGCTATGAAGCCCTCCTCCATACACACAGGCAATCTTTCTAGCAGCTAATGCATGACCAAGTTCAGTTGCTGCTACAAGAAATTCTACATTCTTTCCAGCAAAAGATTCACCAAAAACACAGATAGATTTAAATCTATATTTTGATGGTTTCTCAACCTTTTCCTCTTCTTTACTCTTACCTTTAGACATTTTGCAAAGTGTGACTGCTGAAATGCATCTTTATAATACAAAGCAGAAACAAAGAAATCACGCAAATCAGACAATATCAGAAAAATGCTGTGCAAAACTGACAAGTGTAATAATGGCGTGAATAAAGTAGAATACGGAATGTAAGAAAAGTCAAAAAGTTGCTGAAAAGGTAAACTTAAAAAGAAGAGAAATGTACATAAAGTCAAAAAGCAGCTGTAAAGATAAAAAGATAAAGGAAAAGTAAAGTAGACAAATATGTACAGTAGTTGTGATTGTGGCTCACATCTTCCTCTGATTTTTCGTTCAGTAACGGCTTAAACGGCTTCTATGAGCCGAGGATTTGCTTCCCATCCAATTTTCTTATAAACTGGCAAACAGGGTCTTTTACAGTCAGATCCCCAAGACTGTAGCGCTCCTTTTCTGTATGGAATAAGTTCATTAAATCAAGAAGAACAACATGAACATCTCCGCTAGGATGCGTCTCAAGAGTCTGAATAATATTATCCAATGACTCTTTACTCAGTCCATCCTTTATGAATCGGATTTTGTCCTCTCGATTTACTGAAATCATTCCTTTACTCCTACAGAGCCTATTACAGTTCCACCTTGCACACTTATGACAGACTCTCATTCTTTTAGCTTTTCTCTTTTTAGAGTAAGAACTTCTTCCCATACCTGGCATACGTCTAACAAATGATTCATGAAACTCACCTGCTAAACGTACCTTAGCTTCAATAATCCAACGTATGTCCTCGGGAAGACCCAAACGCTTAAATGCCCTCATTCTTTCAAGTCGACAGTTGTAGATTTTCCTGAGCACATCTTTGGGAAGAGTAGGGAATCTGCTCTTAAGCTTTACAAGGCATTCCTCCATGATGAAAATGATGAAAACTGAAATTGTGAGTGAAAAATGCTGTGCGATGTGTGCTTAAATAAGAAAAGAAATGAGAAGAGAAAGAAATCTTGGGTTGCCTCCCAAGCAGCCGCCCTTCTTTAACGTCTTTAGCTAGACAAAGTCCTAAGCTATTGCTTTATTCTCTTTTCTTTTTTCTTTTTCTTTTTCTTTTTCTTTTATACTTACCAGCTGGCTCCTCGAGCGTGATGACAGTTTTGATGGTCTTGAATGCACTGTCATTGTATTCTTTCAATCTTTGCCTGTGGTTTACCTCAAGGCAATTAATCTGCTTCAGGATTTTAGAATCAGTAGACTTTGATGCATCAACCATTCCTACCACTAATGGCTCTTCTATGCAGGTTTTATGCATTACATCTTTCATGCAATTGGTCAATGTGTCTACTCTATAATAGATATTATCTTCATATGGAAAAGCTTTAAAAATATTGAAAGATACTTGATCATTTTGAACCTGTAAAGTTAGCTTTCCCTTCTGCACATCAATTAGAGCTCGTCCAGTTGCAAGAAATGGTCTCCCAAGAATAATAGGAATTTCTTGGTCTTCTTCCATGTCAAGCACTATGAAATCCACTGGGAAGATGAATTTATCAACTTTTACTAGCACATCCTCAAGGATTCCACGTGGATGCTTTATTGAACGATCTGCTAGCTGCAGTGACACGGTAGTTGGTTTTACTTCTCCCAATCCCAACTTCTTGTAGACGGATAATGGCATCAAATTCACACTTGCACCAAGGTCACATAAGGCTTTTTCAAATTCACACTCTCCAATGGTACAGGGTATGCAGAAACTCCCAGGATCTTTAAGCTTTGGCGGTAGTTTCTTTTGGAGAATTGCACTGCACTCTTCAGTTAAGGCTACAGTTTCAAAATCTTCCAGTTTGCGTTTCTTTGATAAAATCTCCTTCATAAACTTCACATAACTGGGCATTTGGGCTAAAGCTTCAGCAAATGGGATGTTGATATGCAACTTTTTAAACACCTCCAGAAATTCTTCTAGCTTAGCTTTCACCAATCTTTGAGGAAATGGAATTGGTGGAATATATGGTGGAGGATTATCTGGAAAAGTCATTCTTCCTGGAATTACCTCATCTTTTTTCTGAGCTTCTTCATTTTTCTTCCTTGGTTCTGGCTCATTTAACAGCTTCCCACTCCTTAATGAAACAGCCATTACTTGCTCTCTCGGATTTCTTTCAGTGTCACTAGGTAAAGTGCCTGGTTGTCTGGAATTCAACATACTTGCAATTTGGCCCATTTGCACCTCCAGATTTTTTATTGAAGTTGCTTGTGTTTGCATGATTGCTTCATGATTTTTGAGTGTAGCTTCTGTTCTGGCCATGAATTAAGAAGTATTCATGGTCAGTTGAGCCAACGCTTCTTCTAAATTCGCCTTTGGTTGTGGTGGTGATTGCTGAATTTGCTGTTGATAATTCCCTTGAGGTTTGAACACATTCTGATTACTCCTCCACCCTAGATTAGGGTGGTTTCTCCATCCTGGATTGTATGTGTTTGAGAAGGGATCATGATTCCCCACATAGTTGGCTTGTTCAAGTTGAGAAGGAATGAATGGATTTCCTTCTTGGCATTGTGTGCTCATGTGAGGGCCTCCACATAAATCACAAGCATCTGCAGGAGTTCTAATTGCATTTGCTTGAGCTGTTAATGAACTCACTTGCTTGGATAAAGAGGTAACTTGAGAAGACAAAGTGGTTAGAATGTCTAGCTCATGGACTCCAAGTGCTTTCTTTGAAGTGCTGCGTTCAGAAGGCCATTGGTAAGCATTTGCTGCCATTTCTTCCAACAGCTCCATAGCAGCTTCGATGCTTTTTCCCATTAATGATCCACCAGCTGCAGCATCTACAAGTGTTCTGGTAGCATTAGACAATCCATTATAGAAAGTCTGCAACTGTAGCCAATCTGGTAGCCCATGATGAGGACATCTTCTTAGTAGCTCCTTGTATCTTTCCCATGCTTCATAAAGGCTTTCCATGTCATGTTGGGTGAATGAAGCAATTTCATTCCTCATTTTTGCAGTTTTAGCTAGAGGAAAGAATTTTGCTAGGAATTTTTGTGCCAATATGTTCCATGTAGTGATGCTCCCCACTGGTAAAGAGTGTAACCAGCTTTTAGCCTTATCCCTAAGTGAGAAAGGGAAGAGTCGCAACCTTATGGCATCATCAGAAACGCCATTATGCTTGAATGTATCACAGATTTCTAGAAAGCTGGCTATATGTGCATTCGGATCTTCTATTGGAGAACCTCCAAACTGATTTGCTTGCATCATTTGAATTATGGCTGGCTTGATCTCAAAGTTGTTGGCTGGTACAGGTGGTCTCCTGATTCCAGAAATAGTATCCATGACTGTTGGTGTGGCATAGTCACGGAGTGCTTTGGTGTCTTGTTCTTCTCTCAAATCTGCCATTGCTTCACCTTGATCTACAGTTGACTGCTTCTGTATCTTTCGATTCCTTCGACAAGTTCTCTCGATCTCAAAATCAAATAGCAGTGGCTCAGCAACTTTTGATCTAGTCATACACTAGGACAAACCTGAAAAGAGAAAAGAAACACCAAAGAAAGAAGAAAATGTAAAATAAAAACCAAATTAAGATTAAGATTACTTGGTATTGATATTAATGATAACAATCCCCGGCAACGGCGCCAAAAACTTGTTACGTGTGAAATGGTTTATCAACTAGCGCAAGTGCACACTATCGTAAACAAGTAATAAAGTGATAAGAAAGTATCGTTCCCACGAGGATTGTTTCACTAAGTACCAAAATTAATAATCCTAACTCTATTTGGCAGATCAATAAGTTGGAAATGAAGTGAGTAAATAAAGATTAATGCAAGAATATATTTAAAGTAAATATGAATGCAAATGGACTAAAGATAAATATGAATAAAAGACCTAGGGATCAGACTTCACTTAACAACTTCGGATTGAATCATCTATCTACACTAATCCAATTTTAACTCCCTTAATTGATAGTCGAGTTTCCCTAAATTAATTACTAGCCTCTTCCAAGGTCAAGTAATTCTATAATTAATTGCCAATTCACTATATTCCTATGTGAATTGCAACAACTAATCATGCATTAGGATTTATGGAACTCATTAAGACTACATAAACCATATGAATATATTCCTATTTCCTATGCAATTTACGGTTTTAATTATAGGTTCCACACACATGTATCTCCTTCCGGTCTCAACACACATATTGAGTTCATTCAAAAGGTGGCCAATCAATTGAAAGCATTAAGAGCAATAATTAAAACTCAATCTAGGAAATAAAATCAAAATTAGTTTCAATAGACTAGAATTCAATCCGTTATTATCAAGTTACGCCATCACCCTAGGAAGATGAAAAATTAGAACATAATGAAATTAAACTCAAACATAGAATAAAAACATCATCACATTCATAAACACAAGATTATAATTACAAATGCATGAAAATAGAAAAGCTATCCATCCATTAGGAGGTAGAACCGTCCTTGTAGGAGGAGAACATAAGGATACAATTACAAATGCATGAAAATGAAAATAATTATCCATCCATTAGGAGGTAGAACCATCCTTGTAGGAGGCATACAAGAACTAAAAATTGCATGAACTAAACTACTATCTAAGGTGCATGAATGAATGATTCAATGCTTCAAATGCTCTCTCCAAGATGCCTTTTCTCAGCTGATCCCCTTGCTATTTATAGATGAATGGGTGCAAGAATTTCAACTTGCCAAGCCACTAATCTTGACTACTAGCCATAATCTTTGACCTCGGAGCAACCATATTTCAGCGTTTTTGCTAACTTTTGACACTTAAATCGGTGGATTCACGCATTTTAGTATTCATCAAAGTTGTAGCCGTGGATCTAAGCTTTCAAATGGCGGCAGGAGCTCCTAACTTTGAAATTTCTAGCTCAAGTTATGATCAGATTGGTAGTCAAAGGTCAGATTCCGCCAGAACCACTGTTTTATATTCCAAGCAGAATTTGAGATCCTTAGATCCCGAACTGGGCTTTTCTTTAAACATGAAAGTTTTAGGGCTTCTTCTTAGCTTTCCATCCATATAAAGAACAGCCCAATCGGACATCCAGAACTCCAGATATGGCCTAAAACCTGAAACAGTGTCAGATTACAGCATTATATAAAATATTTGATTTCATTTCAAATTCAAGATCCATTCACCAAATGCAACTAAATTTATTTAATTTAACAAGATAACATCCAAAAATGCATCATACAAGGGAAAATAAATATGTAAATATTTTACGTATCAATTTACGTCTTCTTGTCAACATGAAAGTTGTAGAGCCGGATCTTCTCTTCAAAATGCATATAAATAAGTCCTAATTTGGACGTTTCTAGCTCAAGTTATGATCAGATTAGTGGCCATATGTCAAATTCCGCCAAAACCACTGTTTCATCTTCCAAGCCAAATTTGAGATCCTTAGGTCCAGAACTGGGCTTTTCCTTAAACATGAAAGTTGTAGGTCTGGATCTTCTATTCAAAATGCATATAAAGATCAGCCCAATCGGACATCTAAAACTCCAGATATGGCCTAAATACTGAAACAGGGTCAAATACAGCATTATCTAAAAGATTTGATTTCATTTCAAATTCAAGACTCATTCACAAAATGCAACTAAATTTATTAAATTAAACAAGATAACATCAAAAAATGCATCATATAAGGGAAAATAAATATGTAAATATTTTACGTAACAACTATATTGTTCTACAAAAACTTATCTCGATTCACGAAATAGTACCCTACCATTGCCCCTTTCTTCTATAGAGTGACAGTCATATTGGATGGCCTATTGTTAACTTGAAAATTCACACGATAACAAAGGTGCCTAGTTAGGGATAGATAAAGGAAGTGCATAAAGCCCTTAAAACCATAGTTGGAGAAAGAGACCTCATCGGCGAGTGTGTCTATATTTTTCTGTGTTCTGTTCATGATGTTGCTTAGGCTAAAACAGTAACCTGGACTTAATCTGGAAGACCGGCCGTTAATGGAATGTTGTGTATTCTATACATAGTGGATTTTTCCACCGATTTTGCCAACCGTCATCCAAATAGTCACATGCATAAAGTAACATTTACTCTCAGTTTGATCAATAACGGGGCTTGATTTGCTGCCAGTCGACGATTCTACAATGGTAAAGAAACATGCAATTCAATAAGGCCAAATAGATAACTTGCCCCCCTCACTTGGAATGTTGTTTGTAAAACTTGACACTTCGTATTTCTTTGGGGTTACTAGTATGCATTACTATCAGGAGGTCCACGGTAATGTGTTACGGTCTAGGGCCGTATCATTCACATGTTGTTCAAGGTGGAGTAATTGATAGTGAGGATGCATTTGTCTAGTGAGCAGTGGATTCTACTCTATGTTACTATCCGTAGCTATTATAGTAACGTCCTGTGCTGAGGGAGTCCAAATGATAGTGTCCATGCAAATAAAGTGTTTCGTCGATGTGGCCTTGTCAAAGGGAAATAGTAACGTGTCAATGATCAGAAACTAAACCATGGATGGGCTAATAGCCAATAGCATGTTAACAATGAGACTTGGTTTATCCATCTACTAGAGGGCACTTGGTCGAGGCACTTTCTAGAGCCAAAGCATGAGGACATATATTGGTAGGGTGATCACGGCACGGCCACGTACTGAGATTATAGGGAAGTTAGCCTTGGGGTGAGTTTAAACTCCAATGAATGATGTCAAGTTTGGCTAGATTTAAAATGGAAAAAAATGACACTAGGGTCAGGTGGAGTGAGTCGAAGTCAAATTTTCCTATTTATTATTGAAGTCTCAAAGTAAGAGGGACGAAAACATGCGGTAAGCCAAGATAATGGGTTACCAGTAACAGATGCTGCTTCGGAGCTATGCATTTCTTTTGCGGAATAGAATGAAGTTTTTGGTGTGCTACAGTAATAGTTGCATATCGTACATCTGTGTGTATATAGAACTAGAAAACATATAAAAAACAAGGTTGTGGTTTCCATTCTTTATTAATTTTTTCAATGAGGTATCACTTCCTCAAGCCACCCTAAATTTCATTTTCCCTCCAAAACTTCTCTTTCTATATTTTATGTATTTATTTATTCTTCTTCTTTTGTTTATTTACCTATTATGTATATATTTGTATCTCTTTATACAACTTCTTTTTCAACTTAATCTACTATTTCATGAAATTATATATACTATCTAAAAAATATTTTACTATATGTTTTTATGCATGTTGCTATTACTTATAATTCTAATACTAATATCATTAAGTAAAATAAATTTATTATAATGTATTTTATTTTTATTATGAAAATATTTTATTTAAAATGAATATTTCGTTCTTTGGAATTGCCTAATGGCATGTTCTATTTTTTTAATCCTTTATAATATTGTACAACTCATTTTCTGTTTCTTTTATTTATTTATTTTGTTACATGTCTTTCCTTTTTTCTCTTTCTTTTTGTATTTAAAAGTTATTGTTTAAAACTTGGAAACTAACATCAGTAGAAAATATATATGTTTTATTATAAAAAATATTTAAACTAATCCAAAAAATTTAACTGAATCAAATTACTTAATTATATATTTAACTTTTACTTTTATATTATTTTGCAACAAATTCATTACTTTGAATTTACACTACCATATGTTTTTCTTCTTTTTTATTTTTTGTGTATGTTATTATACTTATTTATATCATGACATTTTTAATTTTATTAGAATTATATTTTAAACAAGTTAAAATTTTGTTACAAAGGGTATTAATTAAAATAATTAATTTTGTATTGAATATTTTAGTTAAAATATCTAAAATATAAAACTAACTTTATTTGTTCAAATTTTGAAAATACTATCTCAATTTTAATTTCCGGATATATTATTTCAAATTAGATATATTTTAATTAAAATTTTATCAACATTTTATAATTCATGTATTACTTCCCCCTATCTTTTACTGTTGTCATTATATATTTTTTACACTCGGCTTTTGTTGTTGACAATTTAAAGGTAATACTACTAAATAGTATAAATATGATACATTAATATTATTAAATAATATATAAGTTATAAAACTATATTTTTGTAATAAAAGTATTTTGCATATATTTAGATGTAATACAATTGTATTTTCAGATTATATGTTCTATTGCTATATTTTGAGTACTTTTCTCTTTATTTAATCTATCATTTTATTATTTTAATGTCCAAACACTTTTTTTACCTATTTAATTATATATAGTTTAGATGTTAATATTCACTTCATTACATTTTTTTATGTATATTCACTCCTATTATTTATAACCTATCAATTATACGATTTATCAATTATTTATAACCTATGAATGAATTGAGATTTTGTCGAGGCTTATAACTTATGCATTGTTTAAGGTTTTATTTATTTCATTACAAATATTTTTTCATATATACTACTATTATTATACATCACTCATATGCCAATATTATTTAGTAGTGTAGATATAAGATAACAAATCTTTTATTATAAAAATATACCATAGAAGATACAATTTTATTTGAACTATTTAAATATGTATTTTATTTTTTACTTCTGTATTATTTAACAATTTACTAATTATCTTGATATTAAATGAATCATTGCCTATTTATCTTTTTTTCTTCTTTATTTCCCTTTCATTGTTTACAAATCATAAACTAATTTAACAAACAAGTATACATACAATAAACTATATTTTATTTTTGTTATAAATCTATGTTAAACAAGTTAAAGATGCAATTTAATTTCTTTTTATGTTTGACTCTTATATTATTTTATGATTCACCAATTAGTCTTCTTCCTTTTCTTTGTTCCATTCTATATTTTTTTACTTTTTACTTTTACAACATAGGTGAAACTCATTACTAAGTAATATATATATATATATATATATATATATATATATATATATATATATATATAATTTTATCATAAAAATATTTTAAATAAGTTAAAGCATGAATACAAAGCATTAATTGAAATAGTTATTTACTTATTCTTGCACAAGAGCGCTAGTGATCAATTGTTCAAAGGTTATGTCCGCCAAACGCTTCACACGCTACGAGATTCTTGCACAAGGATAAAGTGCCGATTGGACAACATGCTTGGTGGCAAAGGTAGGAAATCCATCCTCAGTGAAACAGAGTTGCAACTTGTGGATGCCCTACTACCCTAGCACAAGTCTACAACACAATGCTTTCCAGACAAAGGGAAGTCCACAATTGACCTTACTGTCTTAGATGTTAAGGTGAAGCAGCTCATGCATGTATTAAAATTAACATATCACATCACTTACTAGCGATGTATAAATTGTGCATTTTCCCTATTTTAACGGCTCTACTCAAAGCTACAATCACCAAGCTCGGTTGCAACACTTTCACAGCTAGGGCAAAAGGGACGGCAAAGGGGACGTGCATCGAGCATCTTGAAATGCTGAGTCGCAGGCTATTCTCTGATGATTCAATGGAGGAAGAGTCTACTCAACCCCCGCTTGAACGAGAGGACGATAGTTATCCAATCGAGGATGACAAGTTGCACATGCCAGAAGGCTTGGAGGTACTGTTCCACCCACTAAGGTCAATGTTGCTAACATCATTGGAGCTTTAAGTGGCTGCTTATATATTCTCTGTAACTAAGTCATCAAAACATGCAGTACATAATACTGTTTTGCATATGTATCAAACTTATTGTAGAAATTAATTTTTTCACACACCTTGTTGTAATCGTTACATACAATGAGGTGCTCGTGGACTATGCAACTGGGTTCTTGCACAGGAAGTAGTTACATTCCTTGGCACTAGAGCTCTAGGTTTGTGGACAAGTAAGTTCTCCCAAGTTCTCTACTTAGAGTCATTTGTCATTGATATAGCTGATATTTTTCGCTATTATCGTCCACAGATGTTGTCTATGGTTTCTTGTAAGATAACGTTTGAAGAGAGGAAGAACGATGTTATCCACCATTGTTACCTTGCACCCACCTTCTCGGTAAGATTGTGCAACATAGAAAGAGAGTTGGTCCCTATTGTGTTGGTGGTTTATTTCCCACTGTGTTTGCATTCCTAGTTAGCATAATGACGTGGAATTTCTTCTATGCAGCAATGGATTTTGGAGAACACCTTCACACCTGATCGCACTTTGAAAGGATATTACATGCTATACATGTCCCTCACTATGAGCAGCCTGCAGAAGGTAAACAATGGGAATGTCTGGTAATCTCAATAAAAGAAGGGAAACTATTGTACCTCAATACTGCCCCTAGTCCTACAATAGAGGCCTCTAGACACGAGAAAATTCATCGCACGGTGGCTTTGTTATAGATTTAACGTTAATCATGCATTTAAAAATTCTACTGTTGACCACTAAATTTTAGTCTGTTAATTCTATTTTACAGGCAAAGTTCATGGAGACCCTATTGAAAGACAGCAAGATACACAACGTTGTCCTGAGCTCTGCCCCTGAAATATCAAGGTGGCCAATCATGGTACCCTCTGGAGTTCCACAACAAATGACTCGTAGGTGAATTTTCCCTTTACACAGTACCACTCCAGTTTATTCTAACGTCATATACAATTTGATAACCAAATATCCTATGTAGCTATTACTGTGGAGTTTGGGTGGCTGGCTGGATGACTCTTCATGCCATATGGGGAGACTACAGAATAATGGTAACACTCTATGTTAATATTTTTTATGTTCCTAATTATCCTGCTAGAAAATGGTAGTAACCTTGATGGAAAATGTGCAACCAAAGGGTGCTTATGGACACGTTCGGCTTGCTTTGGACCTGGTGCTAGCTGAAAATAATACTAACAAAAACTAAGTAATAGCAACTGCAATGGATTTTTGAACCAAGCATGAGAACATCATCTGCTTATAAAAGTCTATAGCAATGACGTCTCTACTTTCCAAACAATACAAGTGTAGACACCAATGGTGAACCTGTAAATTCTCATAAGAAATATATATCAATGCAAGGATTGACACCATTGTGTTATTTAGATATATGATAACTATTAACTCAAGTGGTCAATGTGATTCTGGCTTGCAATGTGGTTGAAGTAAGGTACTAAGCCCACAGGGTAGAATGGTTTAGGTTAATAACAAATACCTCTAAAAATTAGGTTCATTTGTCGTGGACTGGATTCTAAGTTTGTGGTTTGCATGCATCATCAGTATCCTCAATCCCCTAAACATAATCCATATGAATAATTGGGAGTAAATCATAATGTAACGGACTAACTCCTTTAACAATTGAGGCACAAGCTTCGTTAGCCTCATATGATGTCATGAAAAATAACCATGTTACTATCTAATGAGGAAATAGAAACACGACAATATAATCACTTGACATGACATCAAATGTCATAATGTATTAACAAGAACTCGAGAAAATAGATGGACATATAACAGGGGCATGCTGTTGTCTTCGTCCATTATCTTATTGTATCGATGCAGGATAATAACTTTACCTTAGGAAGACTAGGAAGAAAAAATTAAAGAAAGTGAAAGAACAAAGTAGCGCAGACCCATGAATCAGGTGCGATGGGCGAAACACATAAGGGAACAAGTCATGTTGCTGTTTCAGTGGAAGACAATGACATGTTATATATGTGGAATGAGAGTTACTATTTAAAATAGAAGATGCTCGAAAGTTCCACATCCACTGCCATTATCATTATGGAGCAAAACACACAGCATGCTACTATATGGGACAATAAGAGAGCGTGTTGCTCAATTGGTCCGGACCCTCATCGTCTCACTTGGGGATAGTAAAGTTGCCACACAAAGTTAAAGAGAAATTGGGGCAATAGATAACACTAGGCAAAGTAGTTAGATGTATAAGATATGATAGTAAAATAGAAGCGAAAATAGGTCGTGTTACTATTTCCATCCTGGACAGTATAACGTAGGAGGTGTGGTTTACATGTTGCTATTTGGCCCAAGAGATGTAATAACGTTCCACGTTAATTGCCAAGAACGACGTGGAGCAAAGCACAATACGTGTTACTTTGTGACATAAAACACTTATGTGTTCCGCCCTTGGTCTGCCATGGCAATGATTCGATTGGGGCCAGAAGCATCACCATGAAAAGCTAAGAGAGAAGTAGGTGGAAGAGAGAGCACGAGGCAAAGTAGGGCCACGAATCTGATGTGGAAATAGTCGTGTTGCTATTTTAGTTAAAAACAGTAACACATTGGAACTTTCATCTAGGCGTATGTGTATGAACCAGAGGATGCACAAACACACCACATAAATTGCCATTGTCAGTATGGGTGGAGAACACAATGTTTAACTCTTTCCCTCCTAGACAGTAACACATTGGACATGTGGTCTAGGCATTGCTATTTGGACCAGAAGATGCATGAACATTCCACATTCACTGCAACTATCGATGTGGAGTATAACACACAGCGTGTTACAATTTGATACCCAAATAGTAGCATGTTGCTCTCTTAGTCCGCCCTCTTAATGTTTCGCTTGGGGATAGCAGCGTCGACCTCGAAAGTTAAAGAAAATTCAAGGGAAAGGAGAGAACTAGTCAGAGCAAACTAATGAGACAAATGCAGTAACTCGTCGTGTTACTATTTCTGTGAAGGAGAGTAACACAATGGCCTAGGGACTGGGCGTTGCTTCTTGGTCCAGAAGATGTGCAAACATTCCACATCTACTGCAATTGTCGATATGGAGAAGAGCACAAGATATGCTATTATTTTCGATCCAGAAAGTAACACATTGCACATAAGGTTTGGGCGTTACTATTTAGACCAGGAGATACCCATCCTAATCCCATAAACCTCTATTATCGACGAGGAACGGAGCAAAGCTTTTTGCCCTCTTATGACACAAAAACACTTGCGTGTTGCGCTCTTGGTCTGCCATGGCAATGATTCGATTAGGGCCAAAAGCATCGCTATGAAAAGTAAAGACAAAAGCGGGTGGAAGAGAGAGCACCAGGCAAAATAGGGCCATAAATCTAACATGGAAATAGTCGTGTTATTATTTCAATAAAAAATAATAACATTTTGGAACTTCCGCCTAGGCGTATGCATATAGACCAGAGGATGTGCAAACACACCACATAAATTGCCATTGTCAATGTGGGTGGAGAACACGATGTGTTACTCTTTCCTTCTCGGACAATATGTTAGACATGCGATCCGGGCATTGCTGTTTGGACCAAAAGATATGTGAACGTTCCACATCCATTGCAACTGTCGATGTGGAGTATAGCACATAGCATGTTACAATTTGATACCCAAATAGTAGCGTGTTGCTTTCTTAGTCTGCCTTTTCAATGTTTCGCCTAGGGACAGCAGTGTTGACCCAAATGTTAAAGAAAATTTGGGGGGAAAGAAGAGAACTAGCCAGAGTAGACCAATGAGACAAATGCGATAACCCATCGTGTTACTATTTCCATGAAAGAGAGTAACATGATGGCTTGGGGACTGGGCGTTGCTTCTTGGTTCAGAAGATGCGTGGACGTTCCAAAACCACTACAATTTTTGATGTGGAGAAGAGCACATGATGTGTTACTATTTCCGATCTAGACAGTAACACATTCCACACAAAGTCTGGGCATTACTATTTAGACCAGGAGATACCCACCCTAATCTTATGAGCTTCCATTATCGAGGAGGAGCGGAGCACAACTTTTTGCTCTTTGTGACATAAACACTTGAGTGTTGCACTTTTAGTTTGCCATGGTAATGATTCACTTAGGGACCGGAGTGTCGCCCCTAGAAGTTTCAGAAAAGCATAGGTGGAAGAAAGAGCACTTGACATAGCAGACGCATGGATCAGATGTGATGGTCGAAAAAATTTGATAAAAAATTGTTATTATTTTCATGGAAGACAGTAACATGTTCGATTTGCGGTCTGGCCATGGTTGTTTGGATCAAAAGATGTCGAATGTTCCACATCATCTGCCATTTTCTAGTTAGAGTAGATCACATAACATACTACTATTTATTTCTTAGACAGTAACACATTAGACTCGCAAAATAGGCATCGCTATTTGGACTAGAAGATTCTCGGATGTTGAACATCAATTGCCATTATCGATGTAGAGTAGAACACCTAACATGCTACTGTTGTGACACAAAAGTTACCGTGTTACTCTCTTGGTCCACCCTCTCAATATTTCGCTTGGGGATAGAATCGTCGCACCTATAAGTTACAGAAAGGCTCGAGAAAGAGAGAGCACTAAGAATAGTAGACCTATGAATAAGATATAATGGCGACAAAGATGCAGGAACAAGTCGTGTTACTATTTCCTTCAAAAATAGTAATACACTAGACCTTCCATTTAGGAGCATGCGTTTTGACCAGAATATGTGCAAAGGTTCCACATCAACTGCCATTATCAATATGGAGTACAGAACACGGTGTAATATTGTTCCCTTGAAAGATAATAACGCATTGGATATGAGGTTTGAACGTTGCAATTTCCCCTAGGAAATGCACGAATGTTGCCCATCCACTGCCACTATCGATGAGGAGTAAACCACATGGCTTTTTGCTCTAAATGATACAAACACTTGCGTGTTGCTCTCTTGGTTCGCCCTCTCAATGATCCGCAAGGGGACAGCAGCATGGCCACTGAGTGCTAGAGGAAAATTAGGGGAAGATAGAGCACTAGGCATAGCAGACCAATGAATTAGATGTGATAAAAAAATTAGGGTAAAAAAATTGTGACACTTTTTCTATACAAGACAGTAACATGTTGGACCTGCGGTCTAGGCATGGCTGTTTGGACCAGATGTTATCAAACATTCCACATCATTTGCCATTGTTGGGATAAAGTAAACCACGCATCATGTTACTATTTCAGTTGCGGACAATAACACATTGGAAACCCTAGATTGGTTGTCGCGGTTTGGATGCATAAACGTTCCACATCAAAAGCAATTATCGATGTAGCATCGAGCATACATGGTTTTACTGTTTGTGCTACATTTACAAAGTTGCTCACTTGGTCGCCACTCTCAATGCTTAGGGACAACAGCAAGTTAGAGCAAAATTGGGAGAAGACAGAGCATTAGGCAGAGCTAACCCATGAATTAAATGTCACGGGTGGAAAAAAATTCATGGACAAATCGTGTACTATTTGGCTGAAAGATAGTAACACATTGGACTTGCAATCTGGGTATCACTGTTTGAACCAGAGGATGCGCAAACGTTCCACATCAACTTCCCTGAACAAAAGTGAAGCAGAGCACATGTCATGGTACTATTTCTGTCCTGGGAAATAATAAGTTAGTCACACATTCTGGGTGTTGCTGTTTGGAGCAAAAGATGTGCACACATTCCCCATCCACTGCCATTGTCGATGTGGAGTGGAGCACACTTCGTGTTACTATTTGGGATAAAAAAATAGCAAGTTGCTTTATTGGTCCGCCTTTTCAATGTTTCGCTTAGGGATAGCAGGGTTGATCCTGAATGTTAAAGAAAAATTTAGAGGAAAATAGAGAACTAGCCAGGGAAAACCCCTGAATCGAATGTCATAGGCGACACAAATACGGGAACATGTCGTGTTACTATTTCCATAAAAGATAGTAACACGATGGTCCTGGGGTCTGGGCATCACTATTTAGACCAGAGGATGCACAAACGTTCCACAATATCTGCATTATCGATGTGGAGTAGAGCACACTACAGGTTATTATTTTGGTCTCGGATAATAACACATTGGATTGGACTAGTAAATGAGCAAACGTTCCATATCCATTTGCATTGTCAATGTGGAGTAGAGCATACAACATGTTACTATTTGAAACCCAAATAGTAACGTATTGCTATCTTGTTCTGCCCTTTCAATGTTTCGCTTGGGGGCAAAAAGCATCGACCCTAAAATTTAAAGAAAATTTAAGGATAAAAGAGAACTAGCTAAAGCAGACCCATGAATCAGATATGTTGGGCGATACAAATGCAGGAACACATCATGTTACTGTCTCAGCAAAAGATAGTAACACGATGGTTCTGGGGTTTGGGTGTTGTTGCTTGGACCAAAAGATGTGCGGACGTTGCACATCTACAACCACTGTCGATGTGGAGAAAAGCACATAGGGGTGTTACTATTTGACACAATTTAGTATGCTGCTCTCTTGGTTCGTCGTATCAACAGGGCACTTGGGGTACAATAGTATTGATGCAGAAAGTTAAAGGAATAAATAGGGGAAGAGAAAACACTAGTAAGAGCAGACAAATGAATCAGGTGAGATGGGTGACACATATGGTGGAGCATGGTGTGTTACTATTTTCGTGGAAGACAGTAACACATTGGTCTTGCATTCTGAGCATTGCTATTTCGACTGAAAGATGTGCAAATGTTCGCATTAACTACCATTATTGATGAGGTGGCGAGCACACAAAGTGTTAGTCTATGCTTTGCAAACAATAGCAATAGAGTTGCCTTGATTTGACGACACCCACGAAATAGTTGGAAAAATCAAGAATTAATAACTTAAAAATTGAAAGAGTCACATGTTACATTTTTTTATCCAAGAAGTAACCCCAGCCAATCCAAAAGAAGATTGACTTCAATAAAGGCAAGGGAAACCTTTGCAACAAATAATAGCACTTGTCAATACAACAACAGGATATGTAGACTGGAACTACTTCATAACATTGTGCCAAGCAACATCCTTCCTAAGTGCTCAGCCGAGTTATTGCAAAGCCTGTTAGGGAGGACTAAACCTGGAAAACTAACACCAATAAGATACAAACTAAAACTTGATTCCAAAATCCATGCTTGCTCCTGACAATTCAATAATTATTCCCTAAACCCATGATAGATGATAGGGACACAAATATGCATTGCAGGGATGACGAATCACCATAGAAGACTTAATCCCAGCCAATACTAGTGCAGTTGACACCCGAGGACAAATCAACTTGCGTGGTGTCACGACCCGACATTCCGTGATCGTGACCGGCGTAAAGATACCCAATCAGCATTCCACACTGATAAGATACCCTTACTAGCCTCCAAAGACGACACAATATCACATATACTTGTAAAAATAATATTAGGGCGCGCCGAAAGAAAGTAGGTAATAAAGAGTTAAAATATCAAAATAATATACATATAACGGTACAAAAATATTTACAGAGGTACTTTACATACAGAAAACCTAGTTATTTGACTCATTAACCCAATTTACAACTCTAAAACACACGTTCCAAAGGGCGTTGTGGCATGTCTTCTGTAAGTGTTACCGCGCGTCCACGGATCCACGATCAGTATCTGAAAAGACAAATTAAAGAAAACACGGAATGAGTATAAACATACTCAGTGAATAATAACCTATTATTACCTCTTTTTGATTTTTCCCATTTAAGGTTACCTTTCTAATTAAAAAGCCCAAAGTTGGATATTACATTATTTGAGAAATGGCATTAGTTGGTATGCAAAGTCACCTTATATCTTCGGTCCAACCTTATCCCCCGCCACCCTAGGCCCGAGGCCACCAACCTTTTCCCTCCACTACTTACCCCTCCTCTCCTTCTTTGCGAAGGATGTTTTCTCCCTCCCACATTTTTGTAAGTAACATGAACAATTGTGGGACGCCACATGCATCAACCACAATTTTTCCTCGAGGAATGAATCAAAATACCAACAATGCCATAAGTGTTTTATGCTTCATTTATCCTTCTATGCTCATTCTCATATCAAACCCCAAAGGATATTCATGTATACAATTAAATCATTCATATATCATACACAAATTGTTCACTCAGCAAAGAACATGGGGGTGAACATGGGCCATGTTCTACCCCGTGTTCAGAACATGGGGTAGAACATGGGCCGTGTTCTACCCCGTGTACATTACTGATGGCTTTCGACAAAGAACACGGGGGTGAACATGGGCCGTGTTCTACCCCGTGTTCAGAACATGGGGTAGAACATGGGCCGTGTTCTACCCCGTGTACTTTACTGACCATCCAAAAACATAATTTACATGCCTAAACCTCCTTCCTCTCTTGGTCTCTTAAAAGGGGAACTTCATACACACTTTCATAACTCAAAATTTCATCTTCCTTAGGCTTCATAACTCATAAGAATCATCCTAATTTCATCAATTTAGCTAACTTCCAAACAAAATCATGCCAACCCACACATGCACCATTATGCCTTTAAAGTCCTAGTGTATACATCATGGTTTCTTATTGCTTCTACACTAAACCAAGACCATAGATCAACATAACAACATCTAAAAACACCATTAGACATGTTCAAATCATCCAAAACCAATTATCTCAACAACTAACACAAATCATGTCCAAAAAATCATATTTCTCATGACCTTCCAACATCAAGAGTTCATAAAGTGAATAACAAGCTATTACTCACCTTAAATCCTTATTTGCTTCTTCCTTCTTTCAAATTTGACTTCTAAGGGAGAGGGAGAGGAATTCAAGAGGATAAAAATCAGATCTTAAAGTCAAGAGGAAGAAGAATTTCACAAGAGTGTTAGGGGTATCAAAATCTACCTATTTAACTTGCCAATTTCTCTTGAATTCACTTTGTCTAGCTTCCCTTGTTACTTCTCTATGGGGTCACGAAATTTTGCTGAAGAAGAGCAGCAAATGTGCTGCAGTTAAGCCTCACTTACTTTATATAAAAATGCTTAAAGAATTTCTAAGAAAAATCTCACAAATTCACTCATTTCCAACATTAAATGCCTTGGACTTTGGGGACACTTGGTGAGCTGCATTTGGGGACACTTGGTGAGCTGTATTGCACATCCAAGTGGCTAAGATTCAGGCCAGCACATCATGATTTATCCAATAAAAATGAGACACAAATTAAAGGATTTCAAATATTACACTTTTGCCCCAACTTTTGTCATTTTCTTTCATTTTGGTCCTTGACTTCCCTTGGAAGCTTGGGCTGGTAATGGATCACGAATTTGGGCCTTATTTTTTTACATTTGGGTCTGAAAATAACATGGGCCAACCCAACCTGCACAACACAAAAATAAAAATGCCAAAAAGATAAAAGGGTTTATTACGATTTGGCCCCAACTTACTTAACTTCTTTGCATTTTCACCCCTAGGCTTTTAAATATCCTAAAAACTTTATTTCCACTTTCCATAACCCTTTTTGAGCTTTGGAAATTATTTTTGATCATCCATCCATTTTTTTTTGAATTAATTACTATAATTTTGACTCCTTTTCTCACTTTTTCACTTTGCCGGGTGCAGAAATTCAATGAATTTCTAAATGAAGTTTCCTAAAATCTATTCTTAGGTTTCTAAACAATTTTCACTCATTACAATCTCAATAAGATTTCCCCCCTTTTATATATATTTATATACTACTATTGTACTAATTTGGGGTCGTTACACGTGGCCATGCTTTTTTCTCCGTTCCCAATGTCCATTGATATCCACCGAGCTGCTTAGTGGTTCGAATCAGTTCCTGCATACAAACAAAGTGCTTGATTAGTCCAACACGCCATTCCAAGTTGGTAAATGAAACAGAAGGTTAGACATTAACATAAGCTCTGTAGGAACAGGAATTACACCGACTGATAAATCTAGCATCATCGGACCCAAGACCAACCAAGGAGACCACAAGCTACTATTCCCGGGCCAGAAAACAAGATGTTGTTTACTTCGTCTAACACCCCACTGTACAGTGAGGAAGCAGTGACATGGCAGGAACAAGATCAATTGACAACGCAAGCTTCGTTAACAACAAAATTGATAACAAAGCAATGTGATTCTATTTTTGGCACAGACAGTACCATATTGGCGTCTTGGTCAGACATGTTCCCTTTTGGTCTGGGGACGATTAAATCGGTTACGATGAGTTACTAATTTGCAGGAAAAGATCATGTTACTGTCTATCATTAGACAGTAACACATTGTTCCTGTGATTTGGACTTTGCTGTTTGGTCATGATTCATAAAATAACCTCATCTATCAAGAAGCAGAGTAAACAATCCATATCAACTACGATAACGATGAGGCTACAAGGACTCGACATGTTACTATTTTCATGCGAAGCGATAAATTCATCCAACACCAAACTTTAGAGTTGCGCAATTAGTTAGGATTTTGGGACTAACATGGTTGTTATGGCGTTAGTGGTCCTATATTATAACAATGGCTTGAAACAAACAACTTGAGATGCCAAGTAGAGTTACTGCTTCATGGTTGGGCAAAATAGTCTTTACATCTAATCTACACCTATTGTGATCAGGTTCAGTAGGATGGTGGATTAATAGATGGGCAGAGCATTTATCACAAAGAGTGTTGAGCTAGGTGGCGATTTCAATTGGAAAGAGGACTATACCAACTTGTCAGTGTTACATGTATTCTATGATTGCTACGTAAGCTACGAAGCTTAAGTTAGGATTTAGAGAATGACAGGGAATGCTAAATTGCAAATCAAGCTAGATTTCAAACAAGGAGAACAAGTGACCTATTTCGTGTGTGTGTATGTGTGCAGCACGCGAGTGTACCCTTATGGTTACTCGAGTGTATGGAGCATGGGGCAACACCATTACATTAGTAATTTGAAGGGTGCAATCATAAATTAACACTGTGGTGCTGATAAACCAGAGAGAAAGTTGATCAATTCTGCAAATTAATTTAGACAACAAATATCTGAAACACCTAAATCATGCAAGCATTCACCACGGGACCATTGGAGCGATCCCAGCAAAGTCTTCACTGGCTGAAACGGGGATAGTAATGCCTAAACACTATAATCATTCAACGTTTAATTGAAACCTAAAGATGAATTAGACACCATAGTTCTCATATATGCTCATGGAAGTCACCTCAAAGAGTTATCAACTAAAAAACAACCTAAAGCGTGCTAAATCCAAAGAACCGAATGATACAAACCTCGAAAGGATGGTAAGGTGGTGTGAGCAAGATTAGCACCCTCTTCACTTGACAATCGATGGCCGTCAGTGTCCTCAGGCTAGGGTTTGCCAGATCCTCTAATTGTTCTACACTATCAGAGCACCGCATGTGCATGTGAGGTGCAGGGGCCATTGTGCAAGTTTCTTGGCAGAAAGGACGGGATCAAACTGCAAAAATAATTTTGGTCAGGTCCCTTGATACGTAAAATATTTACATATTTATTTTCCCTTATATGATGTATTTTTGGATGTTATCTTGTTAAATTTAATAAATTTAGTTGCATTTTGTGAATGAGTCTTGAATTTGAAATGAAATCAAATATTTTAGATAATGCTGTATTTTGACCCTGTTTCAGTATTTAGGCCATATCTGGAGTTCTAGATGTCCGATTGGGCTGTTCTTTATATGGATGGAAAGCTAAGAAGAATCCCTACAACTTTTATGTTTTAAGAAGAGCCCAGTTCAGGACCTAAGGATCTCAAATTATGCTTGGAAGATGAAACAGTGGTTCTGGCAGAATTTGACCTATGGCTACTAATCTGATCATAACTTGAGCTAGAAATGTCGAAATTAGGAGTTCTTTATATGCATTTTGAAGAAAATATCCGGCCCTACAACTCCTATGTTGACAAGAAGACGTAAATCTGCCATTATGGTGGTCAAAAATTATCAACAAGTTAGAAGAATGGTTGCTGCGAAAATCAAAAAGGGTAGTTGGAGACCATGAATGGTAGATGAAGCATGTGATTGGTAGCTGGTGGTCAAGATTTATGACTTGCAGCTGAATCATTCACCTATAAATAGGTGGAAGTGGAGAGCATTCAAGCATCCAAGCATTCATTCATTCATGCATTGTAGATAGTAGTTTAGTTTATGCATTTTTAGTTCTAGTATGCCTCCTACATGGAAGGTTTTACCTCCTACATGGAAGGCTAGGTTCTCCTCCTACATGGAAGGTTCTACCTCCTAATGGATGGATAGTATTTCTATTTTCATGCATTTGTAATTGTATTTTATGTTTGTATCATGAATGTGATGTTGTTTCTATTTTATTTTGAGTTTGTTTTTAATTTTATTATGTTCTAATTTGTTATCTTCCTAGGGTGATGGCGTAACTTGATAATAACGGATTGAATTCTAGTCTATTGAAACTAATTTTAATTTTATTTCCTAGATTGAGTTTTAATTATTGCTCTTAATGCTTTCAATTGATTGGCCATCTTTTGAATGAACTCAATATGTGTGTTGAGACCGGAAGGAGATACATATGTATGGAACCTATAATTAAAACCGTAAATTGCATATGAAATAGGAATATATTCATATGGTTTATGTAGTCTTAATGAGTTCCACAAATCCTAATGCATGATTAGTTGTTGCAATTCACATAGGAATATAGTGAATTGACAATTAATTATAGAATTACTTGACCTTGGAAGAGGCTAGTAATTAATTTAGGGAAACTCGACTATCAATCATGGGAGTAAAATTGGATTAGTGTAGATAGATGATTCAATCCGAAGTTGTTAAGTGAAGTCTGATCCCTAGGTCTTTTATTCATATTCATCTTTACTCCATTGCATTCATATTTACTTTAAATATTTTCTGCATAGATCTTTATTTAATTACTTTATTCTCTAACTAATTGATTTGCCAAATAGAGTTAGGATTATTAATTTTGATACTTAGTGAAACAATTCTCGTGGGAACGATACTTTCTTATCACTTTATTACTTGTTTACGACAGTGTGCACTTGCGCTAAATAATAAACCATTTCACACGTAACATCCCTCAAGTGCTCGCATTAGCACTAGCATATATGTGGCTGCTAGCTTGCCGCACGAGTAAGGCTTCATGCCCTGGTAAACCAACAGGTATTGAAATCTAGACCTATATATATATATATATATATATATATATATATATATATATATATATATATATATATATATATATATATATATATATATATATATATATATATATATATATATATATTAACGAAAACACATGCTCGCCGAAATCAGTCAAAATACTTTATGAAATTCCCAACAACATGTTATATATATACAGTACGCTAAACGAAATATTCCAAACACCTAAGAATTCTAAACAGTATGACAAACAGAAAGACATATGCTTCTTGAAACCAGTAATACCTTTACGTAAACTCTAAACTGAATGCAGTAAATATAAATATATATAAAATAGTTGATCAAACAATAGAATGCCAAAATAATATTCCGATGGTTTCCCACATAATTTCATACAAAAATTGATAAATTAGGATTTCTTAATTCAACAACCCTAATATATATAAACAGAATATTAATCTAAAATCTTTTTTAATGAAAAGTTCATGATGATACATTAAAGAATTATAAAATAAATATTATAAATTGATCGTATAATTTTATTTTGAAAATCATACATGTAAAATTTTATCATAAATCTTCAATCAAAATAATATAAAATATAATTAATTATTCTAGATTTTAATATCATACATGTAAGCTCTAATACCACATATAAGAATTTTATATTTTTATGATCTCATGTATAATAATTAGAATACTATAAATAAGAAATTAATATTTACTAGCTTAATGAATTTGCAGCCATAATCAAATTCAACAGAAACTAATAAATTCTCTTTTAACTAGATCTTCCTCTTCATTCTCTTTGGTGGTGGCTCTCAATGAGTAGAAATCATGTGTATGAAAAGTAAAGAGGAGACTTAGTCATAATCCTTATTTATAAACCTCAACAATCCTCCCTCTAAAAGGATTACTGAGTCTTTAGATCTACACAACCGTCAAACCATATTAAATTATGTAAATGTGCTAAATCCACATCTTTAAGATCATAATTTTAAATGAGCTTCATGCATATCTCATAATTGAGTTAAATTTTAATCAGTCAGTTTTATTAAATTAAAAATTATCAATTAATAGTAGCCCATTTTGTGAAAAACTCTAACATTACTCACCCAATGGCCATCAAAGCAAACATAGAACCCCCACAATTACAAATCAGAAGTTTGTTACATCTTAACCTTGGGAGAATGGCTTTGGTTTCCTTCAAACTGCTCTTTATATCATGTTCATTTGTCATTCTCACATCTCACACCACCCAACCAAGCTTCCTCTACCATTTTTGCACGAATGCCAACCGTAACTATTCAGAAAATAGCACCTGCCAGACCAACCTCAATACCCTTTTATCCAATCTCTCTGCAAACATAGAAATTGACTATGGCTTCTACAACTTCTCTTACGGCCAAAACTCTAACAAAGTAGATGCAATTGGATTGTGCTGAGGAGATGCTAAACCAGATGATTGCCGTAGCTGTCTCAATGATTCTAGAGTCCTTCTCACACAATGATGTCCAAATCAGAAAGAAGCAATTGGTTGGTACAACTATTGCATGACACGGTATTTAAACCGTTCAATATTTTGCAACATGGAAAGTTTCCCCGCTTTTTATATGTCAAATGTAAATAATGTAACAGAAGAAGATCAGTTCAATCAGGTGCTCCAGAACTTGATGGGTAATCTGACAGATATAGCCTCATCTGACAACTCCCGGCGTAAGTTTGCAGCAAGAAATGCGTCAGCAGCCTTTCAAAACTATATATGGTCTTGTGCAGTGTACGCCTCACTTACGTGAACTACAATGCAATGAATGCTTGGCTGGGGCTATCTCTGAAATACCATCTTGTTGTAATAAGATCGGTGGTAGATTTGTTAGACCAGGTTGCAATATTAGTTGTGAGATCTACCACTTCTACAATTCTACCGCTTATACATCACTGACATCACTGCTGCCATCACAATAACCACCACCCCAAGTGCCTCATCCCCCACCATCCACCAATAAATAACGCGCGCTCCAAAGGTAGCCAAAGTCAACCCTTTTGTCGGCCTTCCAACTATCAATAATTTTTATAATATATTACCAAGCAATTTGACAGGAACATCTCAACCACATCTTGTTAGTACCCTTACTCTCACTTGTTAAATAATCACATATCTCCATTACGAACTCATTGGAGGTTGTCCGAAGTCAGCCGCCATAGTAGACGATCAGGTATGGCAACAAAACTCATTGTTGAGCATTTGAGGCATTATGCTCCTTTGAATTCTTCAAATTTAAATAATGCTTTGAATCTACAATTACAAGCAAAAGAAAAACTAGCATTACGTATTCAAAATTCATTCAGTACTCGATTCGATAATAAAACTGGTCAAAGACAGCAGTGATATGCTGCAAGCAAAAAAGAGAAACATCTTCCCTGTATATGATTCAATCAAATTTTCATACAGGCAGCAAGCCAACCACGAAAACAAATGGTGACAATGTTTCTCTCTCACAGCTGCTTATTTTTCCTTCTGGTTTTAATCCCAATTTTCACCCACAATAATTCCCAGCCAACATTTATTTACAATTACTGTTTCGACCCCCCTAATAGCACATATGAAGGCAACTTTCCAATCCAATGTCGCTTCCCTTTTGGATTCTTTATCTTCTAAATCTGCCACTTACAGCTTCTACAATGACAGTATTTCTAGTAGCCTCTATAGTCTTTTCCTCTGCAGGGGTGATGTTTCTAGTGACACCTGCCTGAACTGTACTAGAACAGCAGTTCAAGAATCCAAAACTCGATGCGGACCTAACACGACTGCTATCATCTGGTATGATGAATGCATGCTTAGATACTCCATAGACAACTTCTTTGGAGAGCCACAAACTTCGCCGGCCCTACTCATGTATAATATAAACAACAGAACAGCACCGGATCAACCTGACATCGATGCAACATCTTTGATGTATTCGCTAATTAAGGATGCCTCAAATTCAGCAATGTTGTTCAATGCAAGCGAGGAGGAAGGCGGCTCTCAGGACAAATATGGGTTGGTGCAGTGTACTAGAGATTTAAATGGTAGCTCTCGTGGTTCTTGTTTAAGTTGATGGATCAAGCAAGACAGTGTTGCCAACCGAAGATCGGGTGGCGGATACTTGCTCCAAGTTGCCATATAAGGTATGAGGATTACAGCTTCTTTGCTCCACCAGCACCAGCACCAGCACCAGCACCAGCACGAGATGGAACAGGTAAATTATGGATGTGCAGAAGTAGATGGCAATTGACTTTCATTTTCTTCATGATATATGATAATTGTCATATGTTATTCAATCCTCATTTTCCTTTAACATAGTCATAGGATAAAGGCCATAAAATTCAAAGAAGAACCAGCAAGGGGTTTTTGAGTTTTATTTCATTTACTTCGAGCCTGAAATTTATGTGTATGTGTGACAGAAAGATAGACACTAGAAGTTCGATTAGGAAATTTTTGCCCGTCTATTTAGATCATGTGGTTTAGACCAATTAACTTTTGGCAATTAGCATCAAAATCAAAATTGTAATGTCCCGAATTTTCAATTCTATTACTTGAATCTTTAATTTCTGAGGCCGTAGAAACGAAGAGCATGGTTGAATTAGTCTGGTGGGTGAATTTTAAGTCAAAGGAACTTAAGCGTAAGGCAAACAAAATTTTGAAGGAAAAAGGGATGGTAGGGAAAGAATTAATTTCCTTAAATGGTATGAATGATCAGAGGAGGTTAGGAAACCCTAAAAAGGGAAGTTGTTTGAGTCTGATAGTGTAAGGAATTTTAGACAGACAGAAACCCTATGGATTAAATTGCAGAAGCGTAAAATCGAGTGTGGGTAAAGTGTAAATAATTGAGGAATTGGGATTTAAAATGAATAGCTAAGAATTTGGGGTGCAATATGTGATTTTAATTAGTGTGACTAATGGATTCATGACAAGTGTCATTGTTAGAAAGTTAATGGCAAGAATAACCTTACTTTTGGAGAAAAAGGACTAAAATACCCTTGAAAATCTTAGAAATGACCAAATTGTCCTAGAAGCTTCTTAAAAAGTCTTCTCTCATCTCCTTTTTCAAAAAGCTGCAGAATTTCTCCATTGAAAGCAAGCTTAATCGTGTGAGAGAGAGAGAAGGAAGAGAGAGAAAGTTTCTCTTAGCTTTTTCACCCAAAAATAGTGAGATTCAAGCCAAGGTGTAGAAGGGAGATTTGTTCTTCTCCTCAAGCTCTATCTATTGGTGTGCTTAGAGTGAAGAAAGGCTCAAGTTTGATTAAGTTTGGGAAGCCTCAAGTGAGGATTTTCAAGTTGCACTAAGAGGTAAAAATGTTCTCCTTTAAGAGCTCTTCAATGTACTCTTCTTATTTTCTTAAAATCTTGAGGTTGGTGCGGTTAGGGGTGATTGAACATGGAGTTTAGGAGGGTTTGAGCATGTATGATGTTGTAGTGTTGATTTATGGCTTTGGTTTGGTGTAAAAACAACAAGAAAACATGGTTACACATCTGGGTTTTTAGGGTATAATGATGTATGTGTAGTATGGGTATGATATGTTTGGAACTTGGCTAAAAATGATGAAGTTAGAATGATTTGTATGAAGCCTAAAGCCTAGGAAAGATGTAACTTTGATTGTGGAAGTGTTTGTATGCATTTTTCTTGTTTGAGAAGCCAAACTATGGATATGAAAAAGAAGGAAGGAAGGAGTTTTAGTGTTTAAATGTGTTTTCGGAGGATCAGCAAGGTACACGGGGTAGAACACGGCCCGTGTTGTACCCCGTGTTCCTCGTCGAAGCTGATCAGTGTTCTACACGGGGTGCAACACACCCCCGTGTTTACCTCAGGATTGAAGGGCAGTGATGTACACGGGGTAGAACACGGCCCGTGTTCACCCCCGTGTTCTTCTCTGATTAAGCCAGTGAAGCCTTGAAGCCATCCAGTGAGAAACACGGCCCTGAACACGGGGTATGGGACCCCCGTGTTCTTTGCTGAGTGATCTTTTTGGCTTTAATTCTTCATATTTTGCATGGCTTTTCCCTTGGATCCTTTTCTAATGTTCTTATGTGTTAGTTCAAGGTTGGAAAATAAAGTATAGAACATCTAAGTATGCATTTAATTAAGTGGAGAAAGTAAAGAATACATGAGGATTAAGGAAAGTGATAATGTTCTAATAAGAAACTATGATGTGTATTTGTATAGACTAAGGAGTGCCATCTTGCAATGGCAAGAGGAAGTGTAAAGGAGTTTTTGGTGAGAACAAAAGAAACATCACATTGGAAGCTTGTGAAAGGTAGCTAGCTTTATCCTTAAGCTTTGTTTTCTATTTACATGATTTTATGTGTTTTATGCCATTGTATGGAATGAGAATGATATTGCAAGTGTTGTGGCACAACCCGGGAAGACAGTAGAATACTGTGATTGATTAGCCTATGGCTTAGGGCCCTCGGGAATAATAGTACATTTGTTGTGTGTGGGACCTCGGGAAGACAGTGTGATACTGTGTTAAGCCTTTTGGCTCGGGACCCCGGGAAGACAGCGTGATGCTGTATGAGACTTCAGTACGGTTGTTTGTGTTGGCCATCTAGTAATTGTGATAAATCCTTGAATGGGATTGATGATTGTTGTGGATTGCTGTGTGTGTGATGCGTGTTTTCTTACAATAGTAAAATATTGAACATGTGAATGAATGATTATTGGATTTCGAAACGTATGTCTTAATTGCTTAAGGATCTGGAGTGGCTTGAAATGTTTTTATGGTAGTAGCTAGCTACTGGGAAACTTTGTTTCTCATGTTTCTGTACTGTGATTAACCATTCCAGGTGATGCTTCCAAGGGCTCTCATGATAAAGGGCAATAGTATTTGAAGTTGTAAATACTTGCATATTTGATGACATTGTATATGATGGATGTACAATTTGTAAAGTTGAACTTATGAGTATTTATATAACTTTTGATCATGTGTGTAAAGTATAGAAATTTGAGATATTCCAAGTAATTTGGAGTAAATGGCTTTTTAGTATGCGTTAATTATCTATTAAATGAAGAATAAGGCGATATTAAGTAAAGGAGTTACAAAAATCATATAGATAACATGACGCTTGGTCTACAAAACTATCACACATGACACGACAAAATTCCATTGAAGTTTTCTTCTACTCATTTGTCAAAATTTTTTTTTTTCTTTTTCCAGATGTTTACATTCAATTCTAATTCCTAATGTTAATACTGATGCCGCCATTGAAATAGCAGCTGCAGCCCCGGCACCAGGAGGAGGAGGGGGAAGAGGAAAAAATACCACAAAAATTATACTGGCCACCGTAGCACCAACTACAGTTGTAACAATCACGGTCGGTTTTCTGTATCATCTACATTCACGCAAGAAAAGACAAAGATGTAGCACTGGCGAAGCCTCTATGTCTTTAGTAAAATATAATTAGTTGTTTTATTATTTTTTCTGGAACTTTGTAACAAGTATTTAATTCAGGGGAAGAAAAAAGTGGTGAAATTCTATTGAGGAATTCGGGTTTGGATAGATCAAATTCGAGGACGATACACTGACCAGAGCAAGGAATGAATGCAGCAAATGAAGATAACAATGGAGAAGTGCATTACTTTAGCTTGATCATCATCAAGGCTGCCACAAGCAATTTCTCTGATGAAAATAAGCTTGGGGAAGGAGGATTCGGACCTGTCTACAAGGTTTTGTAGCCAACTCTCTTATTTTCAATTTTCTTTTTAAATGCCAATGCATAAAATGCAAGTGGCTTTGGATAATTTGGGACAAAGTTATTAGGTAAGGAACATTTGGTTTACATTTGCAAGCCTAACTGGTGGTGCTCTCATACCAAGCTTGATTGACCAAGACAAGAGAGGGGCATGATTCACAAGGTCTAAAATACTAGCTAGAGTTGTCTAAATGTTGTGAGGTTCTTCTTGGTCTCAAAGGCTTGACATGTTAACTGACAGTTGATTTCAAAATTAAACTATTAGATTCGAGAACAGTTTTATTATGTTTCTCCATCAAGTAATGGGGAAGCAGAAAAATGCAGCATACCGTAATAATAATGAGAAAGTTACGCAATTACATTATTTTTATCATCGGAGAAAAACTTAGTTATAATAGCGGAAAATGGACGAGAAAATTAATTAATTGGTATTGGTGTTCAAATACAACCAGAAGAAGTATAGTTCAATGAGAAAGTTACAAATGTCTCTAACTTGTTGTAAATAAGGAGTAAATTTTAGAACTAAGATGAGGGGAAATTTTTGAGAAGAAAGGAGGCTTTTTTTGAAATGATGCTAAAGGTTTTGGTAAGTGTATATAAGATAGAAAATCAAAACTACTCAGAAAATGGCTTTCAGTAAAATAACGTTAAAACCATAACCGTTCACAAAATAGATTTTGTAAAATAAGGTAAACAAATTATAATTGAAAATTTTATTGCATTATTTTTAAAACCTCACGTCTCTGACCTAAACTATAATAACAGATAAATAAAATTTCAATGGTCCTAATTTCAAATTGCTTGATTTATGTTCTATTGACGTGAGATCTTTTCAAAAATAAAAAAAATAATATTTTGTAAAAATAATTTAAAAACTAATTTTACAAAATCAAATTTGAGCTCAGTGAAATATTCACATGCAAAAGAGACAAATCTACTTTAATTTTACATTTGATTTGATCTAGTTTGTGCACATGAGCCCACTAAATATCTTTGTTGTCAATTATTCTAAGGGTTCATTTGTTTGAGGATAAATGCTTTTCTAAAAATTATTTTCTTAACTTGCTGATTTTTAAGGGCAATAGGAAAGTTAGCTGATGGGAAGTGGATTCTTGTCGATTGAAAATGATAACATATTTGAGAAAAAGTGATTTTATTTTTTAAATAAAAAAATTACTTTCTCAAATCACTTTTATTACAATGCTTCCTAAGTCAAAATCAGTGTGAAATTTAGAGTACAACCTTCTACAAATTTATCCTAATTGTAGACATTACTTAATATTTTGAATGATAAATTGGAATATTAATTGATATTCATACTTACATTTTAAAATATTGATAATCAACATAAGTGTTTTCTATATAAGATCAAAACTACTTATAATTCCTAACAAATTTTCAATAATAAGCCGGTTTAACTAACACCCTTAAATAAAATCTAATTCAACATGTCATCTACCACCTATCAAAACCTAATAAGGAATGGTTTGGAAAAGACTTATCTAATTACAACAAAATATCCAATTGTTGCCCTTGCTCAAGCTTGTAGAGTTCTCAATCTACATGTTCTCATTATGGTACTGATGAAGTATCAACCGATGGATATATAAAGTAAAACACAGAGGGGTAAATTTGAAAATTTAGTAGACAAACATTCTAGAGAGAGCAACTCAAAACAATTAAAGTCTTACCAACCATATTACCTTCCCTTGATCCTAATTGACATTTTACACATTTAACAAATCAAAATCATTAATATTATCATAACATTCACATAAGCATAGTTTTTGCAATTATATAATTTCATTAATTTACTATTAACATTTCAATAACAAATAAAATGCAAAACAAAAAAAAATTTTGTGACCCACATCCATCTCTATTTCTTGCAAGTTTATCATTTTTTTCCCTTTAAGATCCTTTCACAAGCATTTACCAAATTTGGTATAAGAGCCGCAAGAGTTATCAATTTTCTCCCATCTTAATTCTCATGCACCACATTAATCACCAAGCTTATTCATTTCAATATTGAATCAGATAATGATTTCACACGTCACAACATTAGTATGCCTTTTTATATGGGCTCATCAAAATCATTTTACATCAATCAATGTATAAATACTAAAATGACATTTATCAAAGAGAATCAAATTCCTTAGAACTCTTGAAATAACCAAATGTTATATTTGGACAAGGCATAATCAATTATATAATAGATTATATAAGCTTAAAAAGTAACCTCGCATAAACATAATTAATTATATACTCAATTATATAAGTTTTAAGGGTAGGAATTTAGGATATAATCATTTATATAAGTTTAAAAAGTATATCTTTGGACATGTAAAATTAATTACGAAAGTTTAGAGAGTAAAGTTTTGGAATATAATTGATTATAAGGTTTTTTTTATGAAATATATTGTTCATTTGAGGAATTTTTACACAAATCTCATTTTCCAAGGTAAATTACTCAACCAATTCGCTATAAAAACATGAAAACAATATCATAATTCTTAAATCCAATAGAAATCACACCTTAATGATTATTTTGTACCATCAAATCTTCAAATCTCCAAAAATAAAGAAAAACCTAACTTAAACTAGTAAAATTTCATAATTCTACACAAGATTAGTTAAAATGTTCATTCATTATTTATGAATGAGACAATTGATGTTGAAAATGATAATTGGTTGGTATCTAAATATTAACAAATTGGAAATTTAAGGTAGGGTTCATCTCCTTATCATCCAAAACTCAAATATCAAACCCATTAAAATTTTCAATCATATTTAACTTAGAGAGAAAAAATTAAGGAAGGAATTTTGTTAAGATTAAGATAGGAAATTCATTACCTTGCTTAGATTGAGATGAAAGTGGAGATGAAACCAAAGGATATTGAAGAATAAAGGAAAATAAAAGGTGTATACCTAGCAGCAAAATGAAAAAGCACCTAAAGTCTCATCCATATGAAAGCACTCATTCTCAAACACATTTTTCTTCAAACTATCCTCACTCATTCATTCTTAAGCTAATTCACATAAAAGAAAATTTGTATTTATAAATCTATTATAATTAATTTTTTCACATAAAATATTTTTAAATGCTAATGATTGTAACAACTTTATATTTACATAATGTCACTTTTTATCTCTACTTTACTTCTTCTCTCTCTTGTATTTATTATTTTTGTTTTCCTACCCTTTTTTACTTTCCTTCATTCTCTCTCTCCTATTTTATCTCCTTTCTCCCTCTATTTGCTCACTCACTCTCCATCCCTTCCTCACTTGTCGCCTCACTATTTCTTTTATCTCTTTTCTTCTCTCCCTCCCTCCCTCACTTTCAATTGGTACAAATATATATTAAAAATTATATTAAAAATATATTTGAGTAATTAAAGAAGTTATCAAATGTAGTCATCAATTTAGGTCAAAATGAGAAGAACATAAATTAATTTTATGAAAAAATTATAAAAAATTAAATATTCTTTTTTAAATATTATTTTTAATACAAAAAGATTTGTTGACCCTTACTTTTATAAAAATTTAAATTTAAAATGATATTATAAAACTTAACCTTAAAGATAAAATTTGTATATATCAAGATACTTTTTAAAAAAAATAATTTATCTTTAAGCATCAAATAAGAGATAATATTTTTTTTTCTTATGTTTTTCTTTCTTATTAATGAAAGACATTTCATTGAAAAGAAAAAATAGAAGTAACCTAAATATCAAATTGTTCATGAATGCAAGTTTCCTCTATAAAAAGAAGAACCTAAAAAAGGGACCTAATTCATTCCTAATGATGGTAGATAACCAATAAGAACATTTGAGGGTAGCTATATTATAAAATGGCCAATCCAATATAGAAAACTTTTAGGATAGTCTTGTAAGAACACCTCAATATATTTAACTAATGCTAAAATAAACCAAAGACAATTAGTAAATCCCAAAACAACATCAATAATAATCTTACAATAGCCTTCTATAATAATATTAGGAAAAATCCAAATAGAAGTAATTAAACAAGCTTTAAGAATGGCTCACACTTCATACTGACTGAAACTTGAATTATTTAAACGATATCCTTTGTATTGCCTCGACATCATCTCATGCCTAAACTATCAATGTAGCCTCATCGTCCTTCCAACCAACATCAATGTTAAACTTCACTTCATCCACCTAGGTGGAGAAGCCCATGAGAGTACCAGATGATTAGAAATTTATAGTTTTCAGCCATGAATTTTGTACATCTCTATTCAAAGGTCACTTTTTGTTAACATGTCACAACCCATCGCAATTGTAGCCAATGCGAATCCCGTTATTCATTTTCGCAAATCTTAACAATTTTCACTATTTAACGAGAGTTTCCAAATTTTATAAGATTTAAAATTTTAATTCAAAATTTTACAAAAAAAATAAATAAAATCTCTCTCATTTTTTGATACTTTCCGAAGGCCACACACACCCTAAAACACAACACCTGTATCAAATTCAAATACAATAGCATCAAACATACACAGTACAATGCAAATTCAATTTTATACACAATTAAATGATTTAACACATCAATGACTGAATTAATAAAAATTCTATCTCTATTTTTAATCCTAATCCAACTGTCAAAATTCTTTAATAAGGCGGTATTGGATCTTCATAGATGCAGCAAGCTCAAATATACTTACCTTAACTTATAAACTTGAAGATACAATTGAGTGAGTCATAAAAATTCAATAACCATATATCTACCAGTATTTTACCCATAGTTAATTTTATAAAATACTAATAATAAATTAACCATATATTAAATCAAAAAATACTAACTAACTCAATTTCTGTGAAATTGTATCTTGAAGTGAAAGTCCATCTGCATATCACTTAAACTTCGTCTCTCACATCGCAAACATAAGAATCTTAACTATCTGTTAAAAACCAATATCATATATTATCCATTTCGAATAGATATCACATTGACAAACAGTTATTAAGACTTAAATATAAACAAATCTTCACAGACACATCAAGTCACACATTCAATTCTATTAAACATATATGTAACTATTTTTTCATTTCAGGATCAAGTTTATACTTTCCTCAACTACTCGCCAGGAATTTCTAATCTGACTCCCAAATCAATCTTACATCCTTTACAACTATTTATCAAGAATTTCTCATCCTGCTTTTGATAGCCATTTCGTATTGTCCACAACTATTTCTCAAAAATTTACCGTCCGACTCCTCATCAATGTTTTATCATCATTTACACTTTTCAATGTTATTATTGGTATGATCATAAGAGAGTCCAACTCCCACATCTTAATTGATTATACCATCTCCATACAAGTCACCACTTCATCATTAAACAATATCAAGAACACAAATATCACTATACTCAAGCACAATCTATCAATGCTTAAATACAAACATTATGCTTTCGTTACATATTTTGATCTAATAAAATCTTCTCAGTATGCTACTAAACTAAATTTACACCTGCATACAAATTTATATAGAAACATAAAATCAAAATTAACATTAAAGAAAACATAATTCACAATATTTAGGTATTAACATTAAAGAAAACACAACTCACAATATTTAAATTGTATTTTATTTAGATAAAAATTTAGTATGAGATATATACTCACTTGATAAGATCCACCTACTTCATTTATCCCGAGGCGTCCAAGTTCAACATTGCTCTCTTCTTCTTCATCCACAACTTGCAAAAATATCTCATAAATACATTGAACTCACTTATTTTCTTTCCATTTTATTATTCCACGTTTAATTATGACACTTTAACCTTTCATAATTGTCTTTGTTTTAAATCAACTTGAAGAATCCAAAAATCATAATATGTCATAATTCATCAATTTCTTATATATAACTACCTTTCCCATTTAAATAATAAACTAATTAAAATATTAGATTCCAAGAATATGAATATATTTTAAATATATTAGTCTAATAATCTTAAGCATAATATCATTATTTCATCAATGTTATACCAAGTATCCAAATTATACAATGAGACAAAGTTTTCTAGATCATAATCAAATCTTTTAAACATGAAAAATATAATACTCTGTAATTATTTTAAATATAATATTTTAGCAATCCATATCCTAGAAATCCTATTTTCCACAAGTCTCACCTAATATTTCCAATTTTATAAGTTTCCTAAATCATCTTAATACATCAAAATCATAAGAAATATTATTTCAGACATGCTACAAGTAGGATAACTTATTATTCTATAGCATAAAATATATTCATACAATTATTTCTTCACAAGTGTTAATCATATATCCAAAATACTTGTAATTGGCTTACTTTCTAAATCATGCATGATTCTAATACTTCATATGTATTTTAATGATCTCATTTTAGTTTTTTACAACATAAAAATTATATCTTTTATGAATATCACCGTTTACACCCAAATGGGTTTTATATCTCATGGATGACACAATCCAATCCAGGATAGTAGAACATAATCTTCCAAGTAGATTCCAATCATAAATTAAATCCCACTCTAATGCATATATCTACATAATTAAATTATGCTTTAACTCAACATGAAAAATATTACTAAGCTTTTATATTATAACCTCCTAAGAGCTTATTAAAAAATCATACAGAAATACCAATAACTTGTTTTCTCAAGATTATAAGAGAATCTTTCAGGATAATAAAATCTGAAACTCAATATATATTTTTAATCATCCTATTTAATGTTTTCCAGCATAAATGATTATATTTTGCTTCATATGGAACAGCATCTATATTGGACATATTAGATCCATCTTCAGATTAATCCTAGAACAGCCAGAAATAAGGAAATTTGTTGCATTAAACACTTTGCCATAGCTCAAAAGGTCCACTGGCAACCCACCGGCGCCGGACTTGGACTGATCGTCGGCAAAAGGGGTGTTTTTATTTCGGAGCTCCTCTATCAGTGGGGAAGAACCCAACAACACTCACTGTTCCTCCATGCTAACCACCTGAAGCTGCTGGTTGACGGGTACCAGAAACATACTGAAAGCTCGTGGAAATCCTCTCGCCACACAGCCACTGATCTGAGTTGTCGCGTGGATGTCTTCATACACCATGCAGCATTCCGTCCACCAAGCAGCGGTGGCATCAGGCGTGAGCTAGGGAATTCTGTGACCGCAAGAAGAGAGAGAAGGGAAAGAGAGAGGGTGGCCGAATGCTGAAGGAGACAGAGAGAAAAGTGAGGGCGGGGGGGGGGGGGGGAGGGAGAAACAATGTGGCGGTAGCACAGGGTGACCGCTAGTGGAAGAAAGGGAGAGGCGATTTTGGAGGAGGATCCAGAAATGTATAGAAACCGAGCTGCTGCTGTACTCGAAAAAGAAACAAGAAAAAGACAAATATAGGAAAGAGAAAAAGCTGCAGCTAGCTATTATTATTATTATTATTATTTGAGAGAGAGAGAACCGAAAAAGAGACAAAATAAAAAGGGAAAGAAAAACTGCATTCAGCCGAGAGAAATATGACAGAAATACAGAAAACAAAAATTAGTAAGTCGGTTTAACAAAAGTGGGTGCCGACTTTATGCTAACGAAAAAAGAATTTTATTTCACCTATTTTACAACTACTTTTTGTGGAACTTATTTTATTTAATATCATAATTATTATTTCAAAATTTCATAATCTCAAAAATAACTTATCAATTATTAATAATTTATTCATAAAATTTTATATTCATATTTACCATTTTTAATTTATAAGAGAAATTCCATAAAAATATTCAAAGCAATTCTCAAATTAATATTGATCACTTAAAAAATAAATTTCTTTCAAATTTCGTAATTTTTAAAAATAATTTATTAAATACAATAATATATTTCATAAAATTTTATACCCAAAATCAATGAAATTATTTTTAATATTCCAAAATCTCTTAATACAAAAATTTAAATTTAAAATTAATATTAACTAAATAAATAAATAAATGATTACTTACATGCTTTGAAATTTCTACATTTTGAATTTAAATTTAAGATATTACACAACTTACCAATGCTACTCAAATCAAGTGAAGCATTTTGAAACACCAGAACATTTTTGGCTTCTCACACCTTTTTAAGGATGACTGCAACATAAATTTCAAAACAAATCCAAGCATCAGCGCTCGGGTGAATTCCTTGTTTAGAATTAACATGCAAAAATGTAGCCAAGAAATCCATAGGGTTGTAAATAACAATGATGCAAACATAAACTAAGTAAATGGAACCGTATATGGCAGGTAACATAAAAAATTGGCATAATATGTAAGTCCATCTCCGTCGCAGAATTACATAGCGGATAAATTGGGTTAAAATACCGAATTACGCATATTTTCTAAACAATTTATCATTTTACAGCAGTTTGAAAATATTTTACCAAAATACACAGGACGCCATTTTGGGGTTGAAGGCGCCATTCAGAATGGTGCCCTCCCCCTTAGAGGCGCCTTTTGAAGTGGCGCCCTCCATGCGGGAGACGCCATTTCAAAAGGCGCCCCTGAGCGCTTGATTTAAAATTTGAATTGGGAGGCGCCATTTCATCAGGCGCCTCCCCCCATATATATACCCCTCCGCTCATCCCTCCTCCCTCAAACCCTCAGAAGCCATTGCGCAGCCATCCTCTTCACTCAAACCCTCTCACTTAGAAACCATTTCGCAGCTCTACTTCTCTTCTTTGTTCGCAAAACTTGTAGCCACAGTTCGTTTATAAATCATTATCCATTCTTGATTTTGTGCATTGCATTCGAAAGCTTTTTTTACTTTGGAGCAAATCTGATCCCAGTCAATTCTTGTTTGGTTAGTATATTTATAATTTTTGTATTATGTTATATTTTTTTTAAATTAATTATTATGATTTATGATATGAAATGATGATTAAGGAGTTAGAAAAAATTTTCTATTATAATTTATAAATTTTATTTGCTTAAATTTTAATAATTTTTGTATTTATATTATAATATTATTTTATGTTAATATTATGATTTATGATGTGAATGGTGATCTTGGATTTAGAAAATATTTATACAAATTTATATGATAATGTGATAGTTTATATTTTTTTACTGATTAGTATTTTTATATAATTTATGTATGTATATCATAATTTATATTTCATGTTGATTATTATGATTTATGATGGGAAATGATGATCTATGATTTAAAAAAAATTATATAAATATATGTGATCTGTGATAATTTATGATTTTTATATAAATATATGCGATCTGTGATAATTTCTGTTATAATTTATAAATTTTATTTGCTTAAATTTTAATAATTTTTGTATTTATATTATAATATTTTATTTTATGTTAATATTATGATTTATGATGTGAAATGGTGATCTTGGATTTAGAAAATATTTATACAAATTTATATGATATGTGAAAGTTTATATTTTTTACTGATTAGTATTTTTATATAATTTCTGTATGTATATTATAATTTATATTTCATGTTGATTATTATGATTTATGATGGGAAATGTGTTGGGAATTCGGATTATCACATGCAGCGGAATTTTAAATTTTGATCCGAATTCTACCTAGGATCCATGCAAAAAGCATGAGTCAATGATTAGGGTTTTACCTATTGGGCACTCGTGTTTCTACTGATCAAAACTTGAGAGCGGATGAATCAAACGCCGGCCGGAAGGTACAGCGTCTCTACGGTATCCACACGGAGTGAACAACGACCTCTCACCCTCCACGCGTCTGCTAGGATGCGTTTTTCTCTCTAAGAATTAGGATTGGATGTTTCTGAGTGATTTAGGGTTTATATGGAAGCTTAAAACGTATTTTAAGTGCTGCCCTCAAGTCTCTTTTTATAGAACTTAGGCAAGTCATAATCCTAGTCCTACTAGGATAATGCTTCCAAAATCCTAATCACACTTAACAACTCATCTTATCCTTATTCTAGAGATAATGGGAAGAGATAAGACTTATCTATTAATTATCTAATATTAGATAATGATATTATCTCATAATATAAATATCTTAATATTAGATAATTGCATATAGTTATCAAATATCAAAATAATATTATCTCATAATATTTTATCTAATATTTGATAAGATAATTACTTGATATTACTTTAATATCAAATAATATCACATAATATATATATATATATATAAACGTGAATTTATTATTCTTAATAATATATATGCACGAAAATAAGTCCAATTAATTGGATATTAATATAATTAAAGTCCAATTAATTATTGTCTTATTCCTACTCCTTTTGTGTGACCCTGTAGGTTCTTACTACGTTGACAATGACTTATTATTGAGCCATAGACAGCGAGCGGTATCTAGCAATACATCACTGCCACTCAAGTAGTAAGAATGTCTGTGATTCGACATCCACCTAATACATGATCAACGTTTTACATCATAACCCTTTTGTAATAATATCCAAATTGAACTGGAGGCATGGAATGTGTCATCCTCGTCAATGTTCAATTTATATTTCTTGATACTGAGTAGACTTAAAATAAATAATTAATATCACATATTAATTCAACTGAGCATGGCCATGCATTTCTAAGTCTCACTCAATCAAGGGGCCCAAGGATATTTCTCTTTTATACAAGAGTAACAAAATCCCATTTACATCACTCACTTCCCTCTGCATGATTTATGACACACCCAATCAATGCCCTACTTGTCACCTGATTAAAGGTGACATAGGACAATATTAAAGTGAGTAATTCCTCATGTAGGGAACCGTAGTGACTTCAGGTCAAAGGTTTATGCGTAGTTGTGATCATATGAGAATAACTTATGACACGTTTATCCATGCAATATTCTCATAGTGGGTCAGTCCAGTACATTGTTCACTAGCAATGTACTCATGTATTGACTTGATATCACATATCCATGATTCGTAATCATCAGTCACTATACATGCTAGTCTCGATGTATTATTACTATCCTTTTTTCATAATAATACTTGACTAGGGGCATTTTAGGAATAGCAAAGCTATTCCAAGGATAATTATTATATTAAGTTATAAATTGCGCATAATAATAATAAAAATAAAATATAATAATTAAATTGCCTAAAATAAAATATAATACATTGTGTATAACTCTAATCATCTTATATGATTGGTTCTAGGACACACACCAACAAAATGATGATCTACGATTTAGAAAAAAATTATATAAATATATGTGATCTGTGATAGTTTATGGTTTTTATATAAATATATGCGATCTGTGATAATTTCTGTTATAATTTATAAATTTTATTTGCTTAAATTTTGATAAGTTTTGTATTTATATTATAATATTTATTTTATGTTAATTATTAGGATTTATGATGTGAAATGGTGATCTAGGATTTAGAAAAGATTTATACAAATTTATATGATATGTGATAGTTTATGTTTTTCACTGGTTAGTATTTTTATAATTTCTGTATGTATATTATAATTTATATTTCATGTTGATTATTATGATTTATGATGGGAAATGATGATCTACGATTTAGAAAAAAATTATATAAATATATGTGATCTGTGATAATTTGTGATTTTTACTTGTTAGTATTTGTAGATTTTTTATATTTATATTATAATTTTTAATTTATTTTGATTATTATGACTTATAATGTGAAGTGACGATCTAGGATTTAGAAAAAATTGAAACTTTAACATATTATATTTGTTAGAAAACTAACATATTATTGACAATATTTTTTTTACAATCATTAATTATATTTTATAATTTATGACAATATTTTAAGTTTTTATTAATGATAATTTTTAAATAGTATATTTTAAATTTAAAATACATCAACTGAAAGTTCTTAGAGGGTTTACAGTTGGTACATAATTTATTCTTCATTTCATGTACCTTGTAGATGATTTTCTTCTTTATTTCTTCAATCATTGTATTAAAAGTTGAAATGGAATATATTGAATAATATTAATTTAATATAATATCATATTTTTGACATAAAATTATTTTTAATGATCAAAGATGTTTTTTTGAAAAATTCATGTTATGAAAAATGCTGATTGAAATAACTAACTATATATTTTAGTTTTAATGAGATGAGTTAAGAATAAAAATTAATTATTTTTTAAAATTCATTAATATTTTTTTGATATAAAAATTCGAACAATATATTTTAAATTGAATATACATCAATAAAATTTTATATATATTGTTATTTTTATTCCTTTAATATATTATCTTACAAAATATATTTAATTTAGCATGATTGTTGTATACTTTTTTAATTGATACAATAATATCTAATAACTTTTTCTTAGAGATTGAAGTTATTAAATTATCTAACAAATTTTTCTTTCATGCAGAGGCTTTTTTCTGTTTGCTTCTCCGAATACTTACCGGTTAGTATTTTTAGGAATTTTATGCTTATAATATAATTTTTATATAGTCATAGAGAAAATATTTTTTTATATCGGTAGAGAAATTTATTTAGAATATTATGACATTAATAATATAGATTTATTTATTTTATATTGATTGTTATAATTTATGATGTGAAATTATGATTTAAGATGTGAAGTTATGATTTATGAAAATGTCGTAGGACTTTATATGTAATGTGATAGGTTGTGCTATTAAAAGAATAACAAATGAGATAAAGAAGGATGTCCTAATATAGGTTTCACGACCTAGGTGAAAACTATATTTAGAGAACTTCTTCATGTGAGATCTTAATGTATCATAAGAGAGGTACTAAAAAAGATCCTGGGAAATGTGAATGTAACCAAAAGCCTTAAAAAAGTAGGATATTGTTATTGCAAATTTTGACTTTTTTGTATTTAAATAGTAGATATTCTAGATGGAAGAATAGTAAACGTACCTGAAAAAAATATAGGTATCCTTAGTTTATTTAGGAAGAATTAAGATATATATGGAGGTATTGGCAATAATAATGTGTACATAATTTTGGTTGCTATTTGGTAGTAGGTGTGAACGGAGAAAAAAGTCGTAAAAATAAGAAGATAGTGTATTTGATTGGCTAACTAATTTAATTAGTATAATTTGTGCAAAATCACTGAGAAAAATGATAATTGAAAGAGATAAACAAAACCATAGGTAAAATTATATAGTCAAATTTTACATTAGTTTTGGAAAAGAAATAACCTTAGATTGCTTGAAAAAATAATCCTATTATTACGTAGAATTAACAGAATACTTTGCAAAATAGTAATACATCGCATTCATTTTTAATTATAGTATTAAATACCAGTATACTCATTTATGAGAACAAAATTTGTATATGAGACTACTTATCCATGTGGGGGTGCAGCGAGTATTGTGCAGCTAAAAGTAAGAAGATGAAGAAAAGTTTAATTGCGTTTATATATTCAAATGGTACAATTGTTGAGGGATCAATGGGGATAATGTACGATGGACCTCCCCCAAAGGCATTGAAATTAAGAGGATGCAGCACTATGGATGTTTTGCGGGAGAGAATTCATGCCCGACTGAAGCTTCACGAAGATCAAGATGTGGGGAAGATTGTTTACAGGTTTCCACAGCATCAAACAGAGGCTCAGTACATGGCATACGAATTGGACGACAATGAAGACTTGGCATACGCGATAGCAAGTTATGAACAACACCTGATGATGACAGCCATGGAATTGTACGTGGACGTGATCACATTCGAATTGCGCGCTGCCAACCTTGGTTTTGATGGAAAAGTTCCAAGAACTACACCACCCGTGGATCCAGCGGCTTATGTTAACACTGGTTGTTCGATGGTGCGGGAAGGCCCTCCTTACACAGGTGGATTTGAGTTTCACATTTCTAATGGTCATACTCCTGCGTTGGACTCATCTGTTGCAGGTATTTTCCTGGTAAATGCACCAGAAACCTTGGTAGGTTCATCAAGTGCCTTGCCGGTCATACAGGAAGAATCTATCGATCCCATATTGATGGATGCCCACCTAGAGTCTGGTTTTGAAAATGATGAGATGTCCTGCAGTAGCGGTGACGATCGTGACACTGATGACGAAGAACGTGCGACTACACATGGAGACAGTGTACCAACGCGATGTGTGAGGAGTGGTAATGCTGCACAAACATCATATGGTGTCCCCTAAGCTGCTGTCTTCTCTGACATTGATTGGGATGCGATACGGAATCCAAATGAATTTCTGGAAATAATGAAACCAACCTATGATTACGACATGGAGGACTTACAGGTTAGGCAAGAGTTCGATTGCAAGGAGGCTTTAATTGCTGCAACCAAGCATTACCACATCAAAAGGCACCACAGTTATTACGTGAAGGAGTCGGATACCAGAAGATTAAGCGTGAAGTGTGATAATTAAGTTTTCTACGAAGTTGTCTAACTTTGTTATTGAACCTGGCAGGTGGTACTATCAGAAGACGTTCCAGGATAGTCCGACACACAGCCTACCCCATTACAGATACGTGCTGGACCGTCTTTGACTTGACCAGGTACGTAGGGGATAATGCATTTTCTTTATTTCAGGGCTTTGTCCATTCCATTATCGTATTTAAATGACGACCCAAATTTCCAACTTCAGATCGTCTAAATCCCGTACACTGAGAAGGTCACCGCATCGCTGCCTCAGTACTGCTTTGATAAGAGTGACACGTGGACAGCAGTGGTGCTGCTCATTCACTTTCAGATTGTTAAGTGGCACCAGCCTGATAGGGTTTTGCGGCAGTTTGGACTACGCCAGGTTATTCCTGAGCCACCGAAACAGGTGGCGGAGGTCCACTGCCTTCACTTGTCCGGTCGGCATGACGAGGAGTGGCACATCCGCCATCAGTCGTATATTGCACTCTGGGATATCCGGCGAGACTTGTGCGTTACCGCCGAGCCAATGACACGCCTAGTTCTGGGACCACGTTCCGATTACATGACATGGTACAAACGGGTTACCAGGCGATGTATTACACCTGTCGGGGGAGCGCTAGACCTTGTGGTAATATTGCGTGCTAGTTTTTTGTATCTGATTTTCTTTAAATGCATTACTATTATAACTAACTTTAATGTCAAAAAATTGAACAGGTAGATGAGGTTTCCTCACTACTGGACTTCACTACCCCTGAGGGGCAGGCTGTGTTCACCTTCGATACACTTAGATCAGCGACGGAGTCCATCCTTCATGCGATTCAGCAGGTTAATCATGTGATTATTGACTCACATGCGGAGCCAGCTCCCCAAGCCCATCATATCCTAGACCCTGCGGAGGGTGACCATGATCAGCCTCGCTCTCGCCGACGACGTCGCACTGCTCCACGGCATACGTCGTAGGCTGATGTTCCGTCTGCTTCGACAGTGCAGCAGATTCCACCTTCGACTACCCAGAAGACCATAACGATGATGCCTGATGTTACTGCCCCATCTCATGTGTACCCTACTACACCTGATGATCCTTCATCCTCCACCATGTTCCCGACCGCACTATATGGGCCGTCATCATCCCAGATGTACCAGCTCCCTCCTGGTGTGCCATCCTCATTCCAGGCATTTCCACACGTACCAGGAGTTTCATCTGCATTCTATGCCTTTCCTTCCGATGATGCTGGTCCATCGCAGCCATATCGTCCTGTATTTGATTGGCAAACTCAAGAGCAGGGATTAGCACATGGTGGCATGATGACAGATGACTCAGAGCTTGTAGATAGAGGTAGAGGTGGAGGCAGAGTGGGAGCCAGGGGTAGAGGCAGAGCGGGAGTTGGAGGTAGAGCAGACACAGACACCGGGGATGTGACTCCCGAGCCTGCGCAGAGGGTTAGTAGATACGGGCGCCACATTACCGATCCTGGATGTGGGACTAGACATCACTTGCGTAGACATTAACTTTCTTTTCTATATTTTTTGTATATTTGTGTACATTTATCTTACTACTTTATTGCCAGACATCAACATTTAGGATGATTTTACTACTTTATTGCCAAACATCAATATTTAGGATGATTCTAATTACTATGACATTTTTAATTGCTTGCGCAGGAATAATTACAAACAATAAAAAATTTCAAAATCATTGCAATATTTAATTTTTTTAAAAAAATGATAATAAGGACATCTTCCAAATATAATAACTAATATTATTAATTATCATACTTTCACAACTGTTATAAATATCTACTCGGTTAAAATACCAAAATACGTTTATTTCATAAATTATTTTTCATTTTACTGCAGTTTCAAAACTATTTACCAAAATACGTAAGGCATTAGACTGTTTGGCGTCATCGGCCGCGCTGAAGGCGCCTTCCAACATGGCGCCTTCGCTGCAGCGCCTTCCAACAGTCGTAAAAATTAAGTTATAATTATATTAAAATTAAATTAATTATATTTTATAAATTTATATATTTATTTATATAATTATTTATATAAATTTTAAATATTTTTATAAAATATAATTAATTTAATTTTAATATAATTATATCTTAATTTTAATTTATAATATAGATAAATAATATCATAAAATATAATTAATTAAATTTTAAAAATTATAAATTCATTATAAATAATAATAAAATTAAAATTATTTAAATAAATATATAAATTTATAAAATTTAATTAATTTATAAAATGGGATTGTGGAAGCGCCATTTCATTTGGCGCCTCCCAGCCCCATAAGTTATAAACTTAAGTTTGCTGGGTAGGTGCCAGGTGAAATGACGCCTCCCAGCCCGCGCAGTGAAATTCGCTGCAGCGAACGCGCCATGTTGAAAGGCGCCTTCAACGGTGCCCTGCGTAATTTGGTAAATAGTTTCGAAACTGCGGTAAAGCGAAAAATAGTTTATGAAATAAACGTATTTTGATATTTTAACCTATCTACTCTTTTTTTTATTTATCGTGTGAAAGTAAATAAATAATATTAATTATCATACTTTCACAGAAATTCAAGTCTCTAGGGTGCACAGTCAACACAGTCATCGGTTAATTAATTTAAAAATGAGGAGCGAGGGTGTCATAGGCCAAAGGTGCCATATCGCCTGTCGTTCCTTCCTTTCAGCGCGAACGACGCCATTTCGTCTAGCGTACCTCTACACGTCATTAGGCGTCTCTCCATCGCTGTTCGTATCTTCTGTGCTTATTTCGATAAAACGTTTCAAAGGAACGATGAAACGAATAATAGTTTCTTAAAAAATAATTAATCGATACTTTTTCCTCTCATTGCCAAAGTATTTTATCATTCTGATGAAATAAAAAATAACTAATTCATGTTACAATTTTGATTTCATTACAAAATGAAAAGATTATTGAAACGAAATAATCACATTTTTTAAAATTTTCAACTATCTTCAACCTCGTCAGTTTGCATTTACTCTATTACAAAATAAAAAAAAATTATTCAGATAAATACAAAATGACAAGCATATTATTGGAATAAATGTAAAATAAGAAAAATATATTTATTACATTATATTTCTTTTCATTTTTAGCAATATTCAACTTCGTATATAAAGAATATTATTGAATAATTCAATAAATTTACTTATGTGTAATAACATATTAAATAATTACTTGTAATAATATAATTCCAAGCGTTGGAAGTTTATAATTTCAAAAATTGATAAAAATTAAGTGTCATTGCATAAAATTTTGAGAGAAATTAATATAAATTATGTAATTATTCTTTATTGATCCTATATTTTTTAAATAATATTTAATTATTTACTAAATATTTATTATTTTTATTCATTATATTATTATCATTAACTACTTTCTTATTTAATTCCTATAATAAATTTATGTATTAGATATCAAAGTGGAGTTAACATATTTTTATATGACATCAAATATAATTATAAAATAAGTAATTTATTTTCAAAATTTTATTTTCAGTTACAATCATATATTATTTATTTTTATAATTTTTATTTTCAAATGATATCAAAATTTATTAATTTTAAAAGGAAAAAATGAAAAAAATGGACCGAGGGCGCTACCTTGAATGGCGCCCTCAAGGGTCCCAATGGCGCCATCTTGGATGGTGCCTCCGCCCATGTGGCGCCACTCCAAATGGCGCCTCCCGCCTCCGTGCGTAATTTGGTAATAAGTTTTGAAAAGACGGTAAAACGGAAATAAACTTGGTAAAAAACATTAATTTGGTATTTTAGCCGATAAATTGTGTCTGCCAAATTTGCACAGTGCTTGATTCGGTCTCGGGTTGGCATTTATGCTCTTGCAAGTTGTCGAAAATTGACTTTCAAACAATGATGAATTTGAGATCCCCATAACATCTATCAGACCTGTGCGACATTCGAAATAAAGTAGTAAACATTCCTCGCATGGTATGCAGTCCTCACCGAAAAATGGTTAGAGAATTCAAGAATCTAGATTAGTTTATCATGGCCACCCTATGAAAACTTGAGTTCAATGACTAGATCAGCATTTTCCACCCCATTTCTTCATTCCAAGACTTAGTACGAGGAAACCACAAGTCTTTGACACGAATATGCAAAGAAGAAGGATCGGGGGTTAAAGGTTTGTAAGTTTCGAGTATTTAGAAACCAAGGAACGTGAGTTATGAAGATATCTCCTAATCTTATCAAAAGAATTTCTTACAATACGTGTTAATTTGATATGAACATAATATATTTATATGAGTTTAGATTAGTATGTTAATTTATTTTAAATTTTTAAAAATTTTATTTAAGAAATAAAAATTTAAAATAATATTTTATTAATAATTAAAAATATTTTTACAAAAAATAATAAGTATTTAACTTGAATAAATAATTTGTAATATAAATTTTATTAATTAAAACTATTAAATGAATAATTTATTTTAATATATTTAATAAATAGATTAATTCGAATTACACAAATTCTAATCCCTTGATTTCAACGGCACCCACGCAAGCGCCACATGGGAATTCCAATAACCGCAAGAGATTTTTACCCCGTAAATATTTGTCTGGAATACATTTGACCCAAAGTAGCAAAGTGTCACGGGCCGGCGACTCTCCAACCGAAACCGTGCGGCGCATGCTTGCCACTCTTGGCCAACATGCCAACCTTCCAACATTAAACCTACGTTTGGCACGCTTGGGTAAAGATAATGGAACATGTCCGCACGCCAATATCGTATGTTGCTGAAGCGCCCACGTATACCGGACCGCAGGATCCTTCCACACAAGAAGCCTCCGTGTACTATAGACCATAAGGGACAAATGAATAGGGAGAGGGACACTCCGTTCGCTTGGTTTATGCCTCATTACATAGCTTTGAGTGTGCAGGGGGATGGTCACAAGTCAACACACTCCGTCCCTAGCTCAGTGTCCCGGCGCCCCGCAGGCCCGTAGAGCACTCCACTCTCTTAAAGCGCATTTTTGAACAAAAGCCCTCCCGTGGGAAAATGATATACTTTTTTTGAGTTGTATTAAGCCCTTTTCACCATGCTCCGGGTGTCCGATTGTCACAAAAACCAGCCGACACGAAGATAAAAATGCAAGGATTCCAAATATGGTCTCGTTGAATCCCGTCGGATTCACGAACCTTCCGAAATGATCAAAATACCCCTAAACTTGGGAAAATTGGAAAAAATCATACGCAAGCTGGATTGATCTCAAATTTCAACCATAGGACCCTCATAACATGTTGGATTTTTCCACCAAGTCTCATCTTAATCCAAGCATGTTTGCCTATCGAACTGTTACAACTACCAGCTTGTGACATTCTCCCCCACTTCAAATGTCAATGCCCTCATTGATGCCTCAATCTGACACGACTCTGGTCTTCAACTTACTCCGCTAAGTTACTCCCTCGACCATCTCAAAGCCTGTCTCTTTGAGCGCTATGAAATGTTTCTCCCATCTCAGAGTTGGGCTGTTTATTACCACTGTAACATAGGTACTTGGCAAAATGCATCCTCCGCAAATTCACTCGAAGGGCTACCTCTGTAGTCATCTTACAAGTGTCCCAACACTCTCTCTAGTGTCGCTATCCCACATAGCTTTCCCGAACTCGTTACCTCTGTAACTTGTTCGACGGGTAGTTACCTCTGCAACTGGCGCTCACTGCCTCCACAGATTGCACAATACGCCACCTCCGCGGTTTAAGTGTGTGCCAACTCTATGGCTCATGACAAATGCTAGTGCTTTGAATCACCTACTAACAGGTATCTTGCACTAAGTGTCCCATACACCCGTACAAGAGATAAGACTTACGCTGGATCGACGCAGAGAGGGCGAACCCCGCTCCCCAGCCGCTCGTTTGCATTTCGGTCGATTCATTACACTAGGCAATGCCAATTGCACACCCGATCGGATCTTCTGATCCTCTCTAGATCAATGCCCTCTGGCATATCACCGGCCATCACAGCCTACCCTCGGAGTTTGATGCCCACTAGCATCGCAGTCCTCACGACCACTCCTTGGCGTGCATCCTCTGACGACTTCACGAGCGCATCCTCTGATGGCTCCCCCACTTCAACTCGTAGAAGGGGGTTGAGCATAGAGCACCATCCACTCTAGCTCGTATGGCATTGATTCCTCTGAATCTTTACTAAGCCCTTCGGTTATAATGCTCCCCCGAGCAACACGAGTGATCCCTCTGGATCATCTCAACACGGTGTGGAATACTCCTACTGGAGCAAACCACTTTGCCCATTGGCAATGCTCCTCTGAGCAACACGAACGATCCCTCCAGACCTTCTTGACATAATTTTGGACCACTCCCTCTGGAACGATCCACTCATGCCTTCCAACTGTGGTCACGCCCTCTAGCACGACCGATGGCTTCACCCTCTTGTTCCACCGATCCCTCAGGCAGTCAAGCCCTCTAGCAAGACCAAGGCTTCTCCCACCGGATTAGCCGTCAATTCCCTCATCCCACTGGACGGTGGTTTGCATCCCTCGATGCCGCTACTATGAATGAGCGCATAACCAATGTCCCGCTCACAACTGACAAGCAAGATAGCCCACTTGGAACAAATGCTTGGGCCCTTCGTACAAATCCTCGATCACCAGTATATACCATTCCCTGGCCCACTGGCTTCTCGGGATGATCCAATCTCTTGCACCCTCTGGTCAAGTCTTTGGCAACGATGCCATCGAGTTTGAGAGAATGATAGCTTCGCACATATTGTATATTAAGGGACAAGTCGCATCTAAACCAATTGTGCCTACCCGATCTTGGCCCTCTGGCGCAAATCGAGCTCTAATACCATCTGTCACGGGCCGACAGCTTTCCAACCGAAATCGTGCGGCGCATGCTTGCCACTCTTGGCCAACATGCCAGCCTTCCAATATTAAACCCATATTTGGCACGCTTGGGTAAAGATAACGGAACATGTCCGCACGCCAGTATCGTTTGTCGCTGAAGCGCCTGCGCATACCAAACTGCAGGATCTTTCCATACAGGAAGCCTCCATGCACTATGGACCGTAAGGAACAAATGAATAGGGAGAGGGACACTCTGTTCGCTTGGTTTATGCCTCATTACAAAACTTTGAGTGTGCAGAGGGATGGCCACAAGCCAACACACTCCGTCCCTAGCTCAGTGTCCCGACGCCCCGTAGAGCACTCCCCCCCTTAAAGAGCATTTTGAACAAAAGTCCTCCTGTGGGAAGATGACATACTTTTTCCAAGTTGTCATAAGCCCTTTTCGCCATGCTCCGGGTGTCCGATTGTCACGAAAACTAGCCGATACGAAGATAAAAATGTGAGGATTCCAAATATGGTCTCGTTGAATCCCATCGGATTCACAAACCTTTCGAAATGATCAAAATGCCCCTAAACTTGGAAAAATTGGGAAAAATCGTACGCAAGCCGGATTGATATCAAATTTCAGCCACAAGACCCTCATAACATGTTGGATTTTTCCACCAAGTCTCATATTAATCCAAGCATGTTTGTCTATCGAACTGTCACAACTACCAGCTTATGACAAAAGTCGTGAGGATTCCGCAACAATTTTCCAAGCCAGCTTGATGAGGTGGGCCCAATTTCATCATGAAAATTTTTTGGGTAGCAAAGTTGATCCAGCCCACAGTGGTATAGTAACATGTGTTTATTTTCAACCACATTCCACCAGAATCGTCTTGAGGCATCAAGGGCGGAACATACCCATGTTGGAATAGGCGTGACAACCTTTGGATATATTGGAACATGTTGAATCGCGAAAGTGACTAAAGCAGTACATCCAGCCCATAAACGAGGGACCTGCTTTCGACCTTGGCGCCTACTTTCCATCTTATTAATTAAAAATTTAGAACATGTTTGAATATGTATTTATTTTTATATTTATAAAAATTATTCTTTGAAAAATTATTTTTAAATTAAAAATAAAAAAGTGATCAATAATATAAATAAAAATATTTTATTTAATTATAAAATTAATATTTAAAATAGAAAATAAGTTTAGAAAATAATTAAAAATTATTTTTTTAATTTTTAAATTATATATTTAGAATTATAATTTTTAAAAATAAATTATTAAATTCATTTATTTTTTAAAAAATAAAAAATTATTTTTAAAAATAATAAATAAACATATCCTTAAAATCCTTTGTTTTATGCTTCGACGGGAACATTAGCATTCATAAATATTTGGCATTTGCATTTATCACATTTAAACACAACACCTAAGATACATTCTAACCATTCCTTCTAATTGTGTTTGGGGAATAGAAAATGCCAAATTTTTATAGCATACTTATGTAAACTTTCTCCAAGACACTACAACAAAAAGCAGCAATAATGACGACACTTTTAGCGGTGACACAATTTTGATCGTCGCTAAAGGTATTTTCAACGACAAAGTTGTCGTTAAAAAAAGCAAAACTTTTTAGAGGAAAACAGAAATGTGGGCGGGAAGAATTAGGCTTTTAGCGGCAACAAAAGTCATTGCTAAAAGCCTAAAAAAAATTTGGCGAGAAAATTTAGCTTTCAGCGACGACACTGTCAATGCTGAAAATGCAAGGCTTTCAGCGACGACAATATCGTTGCTGAAGGGTGAACCATCAGTAACGACAAGCCGTCGCTGAAGGCCTAAAATTTTATAGCAGGAAATTTTACCCTTCAGCGACGACTATATCGTTGCTGAAAGCCTTGCATTTTCAACGATGACTCTGTCGTCGCTGAAAGTGGGAGACTTTTAGCGACGACAGAGTCATCGCTAAAGGGTACCCCATCAGCGACAACAAAGTCGTCGCTGAAAATCCCACACTTTTAGCGACGACAGTGTCGTCACTAAAATCATTGCCCAAATTTCGAGGCAAGGCTTTAGCGACAACATTGTCGTCGGTAAAGGCTTGACTTTCAGCAACGACAATGTCGTCGCTAAAAAAAAACTCGATCATCGCTGAAGGCTTTAGCAACAACTGAGTTTTTTATGTCATCGCTGAAAGCCAGAGGCTATTTATTTGTGGCGCCTCCTCCTTCCTCATTTGCGCGTTTGAAATTTCTGGACCTGAGATAAGTTCCTGAACTTTCTCTCTTTTAATTTTTTTTATTTTAGTATATTTATTTTTTTATATATGTTGATATGTATTAATTTTATATGTTGTATTTTTTAATTTGTTAGTTATTATTAGCACTTAGCTTAGTTTGTGGACCGTATTCAAAGTTGATCAGTAAATTTTTTCTATTGAGGTACGTAAATAAAAAATTATATTTTTTTGTGTACTAATATATTTAATTTACTCAAATAGTTTGCAATGAATTAATAGAATTAATAGTATGTTTAATTTAATATGAAATTTTGTATTATTTAATTTTGTATGTTATAAATTTTAAATTTATTTATGTAAATTTAATTTAGCATTAATTTTATAAATATAAAATTGATTATTATTATGCATCCCTCAATTTATAATTTTGAAGTATACAATATATGTGTAGATTATTCATTTAGACTAATGTAAGATAAAATAGTTATGATATTTTGCTCACAAAATCTAAAATTTGTGATGCAATTTAGAAAATTTCAAACTTATTAGATTCGATGAAATAATATAAGATAGAAAATTAGAATAAATATATAAATTTATCTTAGAAAATAAGAGATTACAATAATATAATCTCTTTTTTAATTGAGATTGAAACTTAACAATTCAAATTATATTATTTACACCACATACTAAGAAAAATTCAATTAAACTAGAGACTACATAAATAAAACCCTAACAATCTAAATTATAATATTTACATCTCATAAAAATAAAAAATTTCAAACCACTAGGAAGTTCGCATGAAAATCACCCCCCTCTTGGATAAAACTACATTTACTTAAATAAAGAAGCTGAATTGTGCATCTTATAAATAATATACGCCTTATAAAACTAAACTTACTTAAATTTACAACTAAGAAATCCGTATTTATAGTATACACATCTCTATAAAGAAGCTGAATTGTGCACCTTATCAATATAGTAAAGTAGGTTATACTGTTGAATTCCCACAAGCTTATTGTGAAACATAACAATTGTTATGAATATTAAAAAAATCAATAATTAACATAATAAGTTACGTAAATAACAGTACTAACACTTAAACAACGATACTCATAAATTGTAGTATTGTTAATTTTAATTATTGTAAATATATTTTTACAATAATTTAAAATAGAACTATATTTGCATTTAAATGTTAAGCTTAGACCCGTTCAAGGGTTGGTTATTTTCTGAATATCAATCAACCCTTGAATTGTCCTGAAAAGTTGGACAATTTGGGATATTATCATGTAGTTATTATTAACAATTTATTGGCCTCTTGTTTGATATTGTGGAAATATCTTAGCATCCTAACTGTTCTCTGGGTAAACTATACAAGCATATAGTTTAGGCACTTGGAGAACCATAGGGAGATGCTACCGAAATTTCTGCACGAATCAATCAATGAGCGTGGATAAATTGAAGAAAATAATAACTATAGAAATATCTCAAATGGGATAAGACCCTACCCTTCAAAATTGGAGTGATACGGTGCATTTAGGGTGACTGTCAAATATTAATCAACACACTTTATTTCACCTAAAGCAATTTCCTTCCTGTTCAGTGATACAATGTCTGTCGATAAAAGTTAGATATATCTACCAAATCGATTGTCGGATGAGTATTGGAATGATGCAGTAAGATTTGTTCAAAGAGCCAAAAACTTTGCCGATGAAAGGGGTCTGGTAAGATGTCCATGCAAAAAGTGTGTGAATTTAATATTCCAGACATTACTAACATTGGAGGGCCATATTATAGATAATGGATTTCATCCATTATACATAAATTGGATACACCATGGTGAAGCAGATGTTTCGACTTCTAGAGGAACTAGTGGGATATCTCCCAACAATAGAGATAAGCTGGTAGATATTATACATGATTTCATTGGCCTTGAGGCACCTGAAGTTGATTTTCACAATGACGAGTACAGGGGTGAGAATGCGATTGACGAAGACATTGGAACAAAATATAGTAACTGTGATAACCTGTTCGAGTAAGTAGAAACAGAGTGGTATCCAGGTTGCACAGCATTTTTAGCATTGAACTTCCTGGTGAAACTTATGCATTTGAAGGTTTTGCATAAGTGGACAAACAAGTCATTTGATGCTCTTCTTCGATTATTAAAAGAAGCACTTCCAAACGACAATAAATTGCCTAAATCATACTATGGTGCAAGGAAATGGCTCAACAAGTTAGGATTGGGGTATGAATCAATCCATGTATGCAAACATGATTGTGCACTTTTTTAGAAAGATCATGCTTCTAAAGATAATTGTCCAATTTATAGGGAGAGTTAGTGGGTAAATAAACCTACAAAAGGAAAGAAGGTGCCCTAAAAAGTGGTTCGATATTTTCCTTTAACTCCTCGATTACAGCATCTGTATCGGTCGAGACATACTGCAAAGAACATGATATGGCATCACACTGGAAAATCAAAAGAAGAGGGGGTAATGTGACATCCCGTGGATGGAAAAGCTTGGCAGGAGTTCGATAAGAGGTATCCTAATTTCTCTGCTGACCCACGAAACGTCAGATTTGGTTTAAGTGCAGATGGATTTAATCCTTTTGGTAATAGGAACTTATCATATAGCATATGGCCAGTGGTTATGACTACTTACAACTTGCCACCATGGGTATGTATGAACCAATCTTTTTTCATGTTGACCCTATTAATCCCAGGGCCGCAATCGCCAGGTAAAGATATAGATGTGTTCTTACAGCCGGTCGTAGAAGAGTTGAGGGATCTCTAGGAGAGGGGAGTTGGAACACGAGATGCAAATACAAATACTATGTTCAATATGCGGGCAGCATTGCTTTAGACTATTAATGATTTTTCTGCTCGAAGTAGTCTATCCGGGTGGAGCAGGCAAGGATACAAAGCATGTCCTACATGTAATTTGGATACTCCGTCGATTCGAGTTAGAGGAAAAATAGCTTACGTTGGTCATCGTCGTTGGCTTCCAAGAAGTCACACATGGAGAAATAGGAAGGAATTCAATTGGAGGTCAGAGAGGAGAGCCCCTCCTCGGCCTCTTACCAATAATGTTATCATGGAACAGTTGGGTAAAGTGTCACAAAGACTTCCAGGAAAACATGTTGAATTTGGTGGTGTAAAGCGAAAGAGGGGTGCCGACGAACTTAATTGGAGCAAGAGAAGTATATTTTTTAATCTTCCTTATTGGCCAATAATGAACTTAAGGCATAACATTGATGTGATGCATGTTGAGAAAAATGTATATGATAGCATCTTGGGTACATTATTGGAGATTGAGCACAAAATAAAAAATACAGACAATGCAAGATGAGATTTGACAGACATGAAGATAAGGCCTAACTTGCATCTGTATGAGCAGAGGGGTTAACTTTTCAAGTCGCATGCTGGATATACGCTTAACCAAGGAGAGTGGAAATGATTTTGCCAGTATATAAAGAATGTGAAATTTTCAGATGGGTTTGCTGGGAGTCTTGGTAAGAATGTCACAGATCGAGACCTGAAGTTAAAGGGGTTGAAATCACATGATTGTCATGTTATTATGCAAAGATTGTTAGGACCAGGTGTCCGGGATTTTTTGCCAAAGGAATTATCATATCCACTTGTCGAGTTATGCAACTTCTTTAGTCAAATATGTGCTAGAACTCTCAACAGGAAGGATATTCTGCAAGCCAAACAAGACATTATCATAATTTTATGCAAGCTTGAGAGGATATACCCTCCAGCATTTTTTGAAATAATGGTTCACTTGGTGATGCATCTACCAGATGAAGCATTGGAAGGAGGACCTATTCATTTTCGGTGGATGTACCCATATGAGAGGTATATAAAAAAGTTAAAGGATTATGTTCAAAATCGTGCTCGATTGGAGGGTTCAATTGCAGAAGGATATATTGTTGATGAGGCATTAACATTTTTTCTCCATGTATTTGGAAGGAGTGGAAACTAGATTCAATCACTCTGGTAGAAATCAAGATGTAACACCTAATCAAACAAGAAGGACATTGTCGGTGTTCCGGCCCCAATGTCGATCGATAGGGAAGAAGATTATTTCTCATTTCTATAGGAAGGATCGGGATGTTGCAGTATGGTACATCTTGAATAATTGTACTGAGATTGAAAAGTATCTCCAGTGAGTATCTTAAACCTCAGTTATGTTCTTCTCCCTTATGTGATTATAATAGATTAAGATTGTTATGTTCTACAGTGAGCATCGATTGGAACTCGAACGAAGTGGTGCTGAAGATATTGATAACTTACAGAAAACTAAATTCCCCTCGTGGTTTTATTCGAAGGTAAGGATTTTTTTCCCCAAATCCATTGAACGAATATCTTAAATATTGTTTATTTCTCTTGTTACTATTTTAATTTAATTCTTGGAACAATTGCTACTTTTTTAGATATACTATTTACATAAGAACGATTCTCCAAAGGCTACCGAAGAGTTACTATCATTAGCATCCAGTCCCAATTTCACTAACATGGTATACTCTGCGTGTATTGTGAATGGAGTATGCTTTGTAGCCAAAACTCGAGATGACAAGCATAAAACGCAAAATAATGGCATTTCTGTTCCGGGGATTGATGGTAACATGTTTTATGGTGTACTGGAAGAAATAATTGAGTTGACTTATTTAAATAAGTACGGTGTGACTTTATTTAAATGCAAGTGGTATGACACTAATCCTACAAAGAAGAAACTTTATACTGACAAGAATATCACAAGTATCTCCATCAATGGACAATGGTACAAGGATGATCCTTATATACTTGCTACTTAAGCAAAACAAGTGTTTTACACTGAGGATCTCCTTAATGGACCAAATTGGAGGGTTGTCCATAATATGGTGCATCGCGATATATGGGATCTACCCAGTGATGGAGATAATGCACAAGACTTGTTATTTCTGCAGGATAGTAACTTGTTCAACTTCAACCTCACAGTTGATCTGGGAGATTTCAATCTAGTACATCTAGGTAATGAAAGAAATAGTCCTTCAATCATTCCAACATATAGGAATGTTGGATCTGGTGCTCATAGAGAAGACATCTTCATCGATGATGACGAGAGCCTTAAAGATGAAATAATTGATGATTATATGGATGAGGAGCCCACACAATCTGATAATGAAGGAGAATCTGATGACCATGAGTCTGTTAGGTTCACCGACACTGATTCTGATTAGGGATAAAATAACATATTCGAACTACAACTCATAATTGTGTAAACATGATTATTAAAATAATAAATGTGATTGTAAAAAGTTAAACCATTTCATCGTTCAACTGGACATTGAATTCTTTTTAATTACTTATATAATGTGTATTATTTTAGTTATGGCAGATGTCGAGGCACGATACCACGGAGGTGACGCGGGAGGCGACCCACCCATATTCCATCTCAGTGCAAGGGATCAGGTATTTGTTATTAATTGTGCATACCTAAGCTTGATTAAATATTATGTTTATTTTGTTAATATTTTTCTTTATTAAATGAAGTAGCACCTACTAAAAAGAGGGGACCGAATAGGTCCCTAAGACTGCACGAGAAGATAGGTAGGGGTGGAGGCAAACCGGTACTTGTACAGTTTGATACGACTGGTACATGGCATGCGGTTGGTGAGAATGCCAGTCATCTCCCTCATGATATTGGCAACATGATCCGCGCCCACATGCCGCCCTATTATAAGTCATGGCGGGCTGTACCTCAGGAGATCCGAAATAGAGTTGTGCAGGAGGTTTGCGTAAGTATCTATTTCCTTTTGAATTAATGCCTTTGAGATTGAAATTTCTAAATATATAACTCATAAATTTATTAAATGTCTTTTAATGCAGTCCCATTTCCAGTTCCAGGGCATCTCTGAGGGTGATCGGGATAGAGCGCTCTCTGATTTGATGCGGACTGCTGCCGACCTGTACAGAGATTAGAAGTACAGGTTGAATAAGTATTTCTTAGAGCATGGAGGTGATCGATACCAGGAGTATGACTTAGATCGAGCTCGACGTTGTGTGCCTCGATCTGTCTCACCGCAGACATGGCAGAGGCGTGTGGACTTCTTTGACAGTGACGAGTACAGGGTAAGTATGACATTTTATGGTATTATGTCAGTATTTCATAATTAGTAAATTGTGAACATAAAAATTTAACTTTTTCCTCTTAATTTGTAAGAGTTGTCTGCAAGAAATACAAATAATAGAGCACAGAAGGTTGTGAATGACTGACATGGGTCAAAGTCTATTGCTGCACATCGCTTTGATAAGGTAATTTAATTTTTTTGTATCTTTTTTAAATATATCCACTTGTTAAATAGCATTACTACCCTTCATCCTTTTTTTCTGTTACGAAAATTGAACAGAGAAATAGAGATACTGGTGAGCTACAGTCGGTTCCCGATAACTTTAGGGAGCGACACACATACAGGTCGGGGGAGTGGGTGCATTTGATCCCTCAAGGGCAACATGTAAGTTATTTAAATTTCATATTTTAAATAAAATTTTACAAATATATCTTGTAAGATAGATTTCTTATTAATTTTTTTAATAATTTAAGGCGAGGATGACTGAGCTCATGACTCAGCATGTACAGTCTAGTGTATCATCCACTAGCTTGCCTACAACTCCTGTACAGTTAGATGAGGCTGCCATCACCGATGAGGTGCTTGGCATTCGTCGAGGGTACAGGAAGGCTGTTGAGCGTGTATTTGCTGGTCAGACTTATCATTCGATGGGGATTTCTAGCATGGGGACGAGCTCATAGACCGTGTCTCAGGTTGGTGAGTTGCAGGAGCAGTTACACCAGAGTCGGGAGCAGGTTAAGTAGAGCCAGCGATTGATTCAGGAGCAGCAACAGCGGCAGCGGCTTGATTAGCAGCAGGAGTTGATGTAGCAGCAGCAGATGCAGCAGCAGCTTAGGACTTATCTTACTGAGATAAGCTCGATCCTTAGACAGTAGGGTATCGTCCTACCGCCGCCTCCATTTGCTGCTGCTACACCGCATGGGCCGAGTAGATTTGCGCCTGCACCTACTGCTCAGCCACCACCGTCATTTTATCATCCTCGTAGTCAGGATGATGATGATGATGATGATGATGACGATGATGACGACGACGATCATGGTGCATTGTGATATTTACACCTTCCTGTTTCCCCATAGTATATTTTATCTATGTATCTTTATATTTTTTATATATACACATTTACATGGATGATGTATATATATTAGTTTATTCATATAAAATTTATTTTTACTATTGCTTTATGAGTATTAATTTTTTATATTGGATCAGATTGCTAGACATTATTAATAATACTACTGATATATTATAATTGTATAATTTATATTAAATTAAATTTAAAAAAATTATTAAATAATTTAAGTTAATTAAAATAAAGAATATATTAGATAATATATTATTTGAAATATATGACAATTTAATTTTAAAATTTAAAAAAAAATTTAAAAAACCTTTAGCGGCGACAATTGTCGTTGCTATGGGGCATTTGTCGTCGCTGAAGATCAACTTTTTAGCGATGATAAAGTCGTCGCTGAAGATCGGACTTTCAACGACGATTATTGTCGTCGCTAAAAGTATGACTTTCAGTGACGATAAAAGTCATCGCTGAAAGTCTGATCTTCAGCAACAACTATTGTCGTCGCTGAAAGTCCGATCTTCAGCGACGACTTTATCATCACTAAAAGGTTGATCTTTAACGACGACAAATGCCCTATAACGACGACAATTGTTGCCGCTAAAAATCAAATTTCAAAATTTTTTGAATTTTGAAATTGTCTTCTGCGATGATATTGTCATCGCAAAAGGCCGGACTTTTAGTGACGATAATGACCTTTTCAGGCATGGACCTATGCCGACGACATCTTTAACGATGACTTTTTCTTTTGCGACGACCGAGAACTTTTTGGCGACGACAAATGTCGCCATTAAAAATCTTTTTTGCTGTAGTAAGATAATATAGTTGAAAATTTATTCACACGTATAAACAAAATAATATCATCTGCAAGCATAAAATAAGTTATTAATGGGGCTATTCTTGCCATTTTAATTGATCTAACCCTTGTTGTTCAACTTAGAAAAGTCAATTTATTTTTTAAAAATATATTTTATTAAAAAAGTATGTTTCATATAATTTAATTTTTCAATGAAAGAAAAGATAGATTTATATATCTAAACCCTTTAAGGAAGCTTGGAGGTGAGATTAAGATGAAAATGCATTTTTGAGATACCCCTTTTTATTTCTTATATTTCACAACAGTTACAACAATAAATTTGAAAGTTTTTTTTTAAGATAAACACCTTCCTATAGTTAAGAAAGTTTAATTGTAAAATCCATAATAAATAAATCATTAAACCATCTTTAAAAAATATGAATTATTTTAAAAAATTATGCATGTCAAAATTTCATCAATTTAAATAATGACTATTCAATACATTATATTTACGAAGTTAGGCCTTGAATTTTCCCAATCGCGTCGGCTCAACTTGCTTTCTTTCCTAAGAGACTCCTATTTTGTTTACATTGCCTTGTAGCGCACCATGTAGGGACAGTATATGAAGTATTAGCAATTTTTATTCTCTACCAAACATAATTCATAAATTTTCTTTCATTTTATACATTTTTTCCAACTAGGCTAACATTACTTAGTAATGTCCTACATATAGGATGAGTTAAGAACATTCACAAAAAAAATTTTCGGATTATAATTATTGACTTGAATTAGTCTTAAGGTACTTCCTTTGACTCTTTTTTCTTAGGTAAAAATGAGGTAGGGCAACCAATAACCATTTTTTTTTCGGTAGCATTAATGTCCACTTAGTAAATATCTGGTTTAGAGTAGTGGTCTTGTATGAGATTTTTCCCTGCTTCTACGTTCTTTCCCCCTACGTTAATCTTCCAAGACTTCAGGAGGTGTTTCTCGGCTATTGCTTCTTCGAAAAGGTTTGTGACTCGATCTACTTATAGAAATGTCCTTAGTATAGTTTCTCTTTAATATTTTTTTATTTATTTTATTTTCAAAAAATATTTTTTTATTTTTAAAATTTACTCTCAGATTTAGCAAAAATAAAATATCAAGAATAAAAAATAAATTAAAAATATTTAAAAATTATTTTCATTTTTTATTATTAAATTAAATATTTGAAATTATAATTTTTATAAATAAATTATAAAAAATTCTTAAGCAAGTAGGAACTTTTATTTTTAAAAATAATAAATAGAAAACCACTTAATCGTTTTCTATTAAATAACTTATTACACCAATCAATACTAATCCAATACTAAATTGATAGGAACATGAGTTGTACTTTGACTTAATTTGTAAATAGTTTGAATAGTACGACAAGGGGGAAGGAAAAACACGTTTTGAAGCATCGTGACACCACTACTGCACCCCGAGAATAAAAAGAAAAGAACAAAATTTAAAGAGGGCGGGGACTTCACGATTGCATGAACTTCGCATATATATAGAAACTATTTTTTAATTAAGCTTCAATCCAGCCATCTATTTGCGTTTTATTCTTTTTCTCACAATGGCTATGGTTTTCTTAAAACATCTCTCCTTTCTTTGCCTCCTTTTCATTTTCATTTCTCAAACCACCGCCCAACCTGAATTTCTGGACTATTATTGTATGAATGAAAAAGGCAACTACACAGCAAATAGTACCTACCAATTCAACCTCAATACCCTTCTGTCCGATCTCTCTAATAGCACAGAAATCAACTATGGCTTCTACAACTTCTCTTACGGCCAAAGCCCTGATACCGTCAGTGCAATTGGGCTGTGCAGAGGAGATGTTAAACCAGATGATTGCCGTGTTAGAATTTTCCATAAAATGAGCTGCTATTAATTGGTAATTTGTGATTTAATAAAAACTGGCTGATTAAATTTAGCCCAATTGTGAGACATGCATGAGGCTCATTTAAAATTGTGATCTTAAAGATATGGACTTAGCACATCTACATAGTTTAATGTGGTTTTGCGGTTGTGTAGGTCCAAAGACTTAGTAATCCTTTTATGGGGAGGATTGCTAGGATTATAAATAAGGATTAAGGTTAGGTCCCCTCTTCACTTCTCAGACACACGGTTTCTACCTATTGAGAGCCGCCACCCAAGAGAAGAGCGAAGAAGAAGAGGAAGATCTAGTTGAGAAGAATTCGTTAACTTCCGCTGAATCTGATTATGGCTGCAAATTCATCAGGTAAATAAATTCTATTTTCATATTTATGATGTTCTAATTATCATACATGAGATCCTAAAATAAATTTAAAATTCTTACATGTGGTATCAGAGCTTACGTGTATGATATTAGAATTCAGAATAATTAATTATATTTTATATTATTTTGATTGAAGATTTGTGATGAAATTTTATATGTATGATTCCCAAAATACAATCATACGATCAATCTATAATGTTTATTTTATAATTCTTTAATGTATCATCATGATCTTTTCATTGGAAAAGATTTTAGATTAAATATTCAATTTATATATATTATGATTGTTGAATTAAGAAATCCTAATTTATTAATTTTATATAAAATTGTACGGAAAGCATATGTCTTTCTATTTCGCATACTGTTCGGAAGAATTCCTAAATCTCGTTCAACATCCCATGTATGGACATCTATGGATATGTTTTCTTAGATCTCATATGGCGTGCCCTGGTTTCCTTTCTTTTTCGTGTATATATATATATATATATATATTGAATCAAGATAATCGCGAATTAGCTAACTGATGTACATATCTTTTGGACTACAGGGTCGCCTGTGGTTTCATTTTTTTTCCGATGTATATATATATATATATATATATATATATATATATATTAGGACTTTTATATATCTCTTTCCTTAAATCACATTTTTTTTGTCTGGTTTCCATTTTTTATTTACACAGTGAACGTGTAAATTGATTATATATTATATATTAAATATTTAATAAATATTTGTATTAATTATATTTTAAACTAATAAAAAATATATATATATATATATTTCCTAGAATTATAAGGTTATAAAATTTTTTGGAAAAATAAAGTAAAATATTTGTAATTCATTAATGATATTCACTTTTCCTAATTTCATTTATTTTTAGAGTGAATATAATTAGATATTATAATTATATTAATTTTAAATTTTATTCAAGATTTTATTATGCAACAATATTTATGGGTTCATTGAGATACATTAAGTTTTTAGCATCTCATCAGGAGTGACCCATTATATATATATAGTTGAGTATACAGATTGAGATATTGGATAATTTACTTTTCCCAATTAAGAAAATTTTTCATTAGTAATTATAAATGCTTGGCTGTCAAAGTGGCTCATTTATAGTGATTAATGAAATATTTTTTTTATTCAAAAATCATGGGATAGTATTAGAATTATCTTATATAATCACCTACCCAAAGGGGGTTATTATGTAAGATAATTTTAGCATTACGACATAAGGCATTATGGATGGAAATATATCAATTTAGAAAGTCTGCCTAAAGGGGATGAATTTTTTAATTAGATATTTTCATATTAGCCTTATGAGGAGAGTACTTACTAGCATGTCATATTCTCTACTCAAAGGGGAGAACATGATGATGCATCTAGACTCTCCAATTATTGTAGCACATCAAGAATCGTTGCTATTCTTTTTAAATTATCCATTGGTTAATTGTTGCAATTTGTCTTGAACAGTGACTTTTGCTGTAAATGGCAACCAAGCTACCATTGAGATCCTACATGGATCTAACTATAAGAGATGGAATGAAGACCTGAACTTTGCTTTAGTTATGAGCGATATAGAGATAGCCTTACGGATTGATCCACCCGGTGCCATCACTGCTCAAAGTACTGCTGAACAAAAGGAGTTGTTTGCCAAGTGGGATAGAGCAAATCGTATATGTCTACATGCTATTAAGAGATCTATCTCTAAACATCTTCTGAGTGGGTTGGATGGGATTGGGAATGCTAAAGAACTCCATGATGTAGTTAGTCAAATGTACCAAAAATCCAGTAAGTCTGAGGCTGGGAATCTTATGAATGAGTTGACAAGCATGAAGTATGATTTTGTTAGAAATGTGAGAGACTTTTTCATGAAAATGGTCCACATCAAAAACAAATTAGCTTCCCATGAAATCACCTTACCTGACAAATTTATTGTTCACCATGCCATCAATTCACTTCCTCTTGAGTTCACCCAAATTAAAACTGCTTACAACACCATGAATGAAGTTTGGAGTATCAATGATCTTATATCTAAATGTGTTTCTGATGAGAATCAAAGAAGGCCCGTTGAAGATAAAGGCTTGAAGACATTGGAAGAGCTTCAAGGACCAATGACAAAAGCAAAGGCTAAGAGGATTAATGAAGATTTAGAGAAAATGGTTGCTGCCATATTTGAAATAAGGCCTAATTTGGAGTTAGAAGAGTTCAAGATGCTCAATTGCTTGTATTTAGAAGACTTAGGCTCCAATGAATCCAATAGCATTTAATTAGTTTAGTACTTTTGTAATAAATGGGCCATATGGGCCGAGACTTATTTTTAGATTTATTTTGGCATGAAGACTTGTTATTTTATTTTGGTTACTTAGAATTGGGCTTATTAGTGTACAAGGCCCATTAGGGTTTGCTTATGGGGGTTGGTCATATATAAGCTCTTGTAAACATATTTTTATGGAGTTTTGAATACAATTTGAGATTGAGAGCTTGTGACTCTTAGGTTCTTGAGTGAGCCAATTATCCTTGATCTTATCAAGAGGCCTCCTCTTGTGGCGATCGTTCCTCCGGCTTATCAATCTGTGATTGTGGCGCCCATCCTCCATCTTTTTCCGTTTTTGTTGTTTCAAATCCAATTCAAGATCTGTCTTTATTTTCATCAATTGGTATCATGAGCTTTGGTTGGAATTGGATTTGTGTACTGTTCATTGATACTGTTCATCCGTCGCTGTTTCGTGCACTGTTCATCGCTCGGTTTCTGCAATCGGTACTGTTCACGCGTCCGTACTATTCGCGCCGGCACTGTTCACGCAGTTAGGGTTGCATCATTTTTTGGTACAATCTTTCCTAAATCTTAATGCAACAATTGTTTTATTGCTGGATTCTTGTTTCTTGGTAATTAGAATTGCTAAATTCATAAACAATTGTTAGTTTTCTGCACTTGTGTTCTTCGTGTTCAACACATGTTCTTGATTCTGAATCTGTTCAATCTTGTGAAATTCTGTTAGTTTGGTGTTTGGTGTTAAATAATAGCTGTATTTAAAGGGAATTGTGAATACAATCAATTCTAATTCCTTGTTTACTACTTTCTTTCTAAAATTCTGGTTCAATTGGATTGAATTTATTTGCTGTCTCAAAAATGAACATTCCATATTTTTGCTTGTTCTTGCAAGTTTATCAATAGTGGCTAATTGAAAATTGTGTGATTCAATTTGAAAAAGGGTACAATTATTGTGAAAAAAAAGAAGAAGAAAAATCTGCAGCAAAAAAAAAAATTGCAGCACACAAAAGTGCTTCTTGAATGCCACTTTCTTGAAACTTTCAACTTGCTTTTGCCTATTTTTTTATTTATTCAATACCAGAAATTTTTTAGAACAACTTAGCTATTATTTAACATTACATAGTCTTGTCTAATTTCTCCATTTTTGTCTTCTTTGCATTCTTCTCTAATTTGCTTTCTATTTGCTTTCTTGTCTCCATTCTTGTCTTGTTTGCATTCAGTTTTCCTTAGTGTGTTTATTTCTTGTTTAGTTTTTCTTGATTGTCTTTGTTGGCTTCCTTAGTTTGTCTTAGAGTTTTCTTTTGTTGGCTTCACTTGTGTCTTGCTGATTGATTGTCACTTGGTTGTGGTTGATTGTGTGGATTGGAGGTTGACTTCCTTAAGAACTTTTGAGAGCACTTGAGAGGAAAAAGGCAAGAGAGAAATCCTTACACAAAAGCCAATTTTGAGTGAAACACGAGTGAACATCTTTAGAGTTACTTAGCGAGTGGAGAGGACCTTTTATTACATTAACATTTCTATTTTGTAGACATGTCTCATGAAGGTGGATCAAGTGGTGAAAGCACTCCTCCCTCACCTAAGTCCTTGGCTGTTAAAAGACAAATTGAACGACTTGCACAAAGATTTGAAAGAATGTTTGAGAGGCAGAATGAAACCATAAGAAATATTCAAGAAACCATGGCAAATAATGTAAGAAGGCAAGCATGTGACCATTCTCCACATGCCTATAAAGATTCTAGTAGTTCTCCTAGAGATGATGAAGAGATGAGATATGATAGGAGGAGAGATAGGAGATATGATAGGAGGGATGATGAAGAGAGGAGGTATGATAGAATAAGAGATAGGAGAGATGAAAAAGAAAGAGGAGGTAGAAGACAACATGAGAGATGTATTGAAGAAAAAGGAGTTGAAAATAAAAATGAAAGGAGTAAAACAGAAAGAGTGTATCATGATGATGTAAAAAGAGATAAAAGAAGAGATGATAGGAGTGGTGGAGATAGACAAAGAAGTGGTGGAATAGCTTCAAACTTTCAAAGTGGCAAAATGAAATTTCCTTTGTTTCAAGGAAAGAATGATCCTCAAACTTACTTAGAGTGGGAAAAGAAGATGGAATCAATCTATGCTTGTCACCATTATTCAGAAGAGACAAAAGTAAGGCTTGCTACCTATCAATTTAGTGATTATGCTAATATTTGGTGGGATCAACTTGATTCAGCTAGAAGAAGAAAGGGTGCAAGGCCTATTGCTACTTGGGAAGAGATGAAAGCTATTATGAGGGAAAATTTTATTCATGGCTGCCACTATAGTTTTTCATGTAAATCTTGGGAGAGGAATGTTGAAAAGAAGGAAGACAAAGTATTTCCATGCAAGTCTGAATCATCTTCAAGAATTAAAGGAGAATCATCATCAAAGTCTAAGGAAGAAGTGTCTAAGAGGAAAGTCAAAGTTGAAAAGCATCAAAAGCATTCCGAGGACAAATGCTTCAAATGCTTAAAGCATGGTCATCATGCCATTGATTGTCCACTTAAGAGAGCACTAAAGATTCAAAAAGTCTTGGGAGAACAAGCAAAGGAAGAAAGTGAAGATCAAAGAGAGAACATCTTCCACACTAGATTTAACATTAAGGGTAAGATGTGCAATGTGATCATAGATAGTGGAAGTTGTGCTACTGTTGCTAGTACCTACATGGTAGAGAAGTTGAATTTGCCTACTTTACCACATCCTACTCCATACAAGTTGCAATGGTTGAATGATAGTGATGGAATAGAGGTGATAAAGCAAGTGTTGATTTCTTTTATCCTTGGCAAATACCATGATGAGGTGTTATGTGATGTTGCTCCTATGAATGCTTGTCATTTATTGCTTGGAAGACCATGGCAATTTGATAGGAAGGTTACACATGATGGTGTCCTCAACATATATAGCTTCGAAGTGAATGGGAGAAAAATAAAACTCAATCCTTTAACCCCAAAACAAGTGTATGAGGATCAATTGAGGATGCAAAAGAAAAGAGAGGAAGAAAAAAAGAAAAAGAGAGAAGAAGATGAGAAAAGAACAAAAATGAAAAAGAGAGAAGAATATGAGAGAAAAAAGGAAGAAGATAATAGAGAGGAGAAGAGAGTAGAAAAGAGTGAGAGCCATGAGAAAAGAAAAAGTGATTGTAGAAAAGAAAGTGAGAGAAAAATTCAGTTTAGAGAAAGAGAGAGTGATTGTGTGGAAAAAGAAAGAAAAGAAAAATTGAGAGTTATTAGAAAAGCAAGTGGGATAAAGAGTGTTTTCTATATTTCTAAGCCAATTGTCTTGTATAAGAAAGCTTATAAAAATACTAACAATCTTAAAGTTGTCTTGTCATATACTTGTGATGCTGTTTTGAAGAAATTTCAAGAAGTGCTTCCAAAACAATCATCCAAAGAGCTACCGTGTGTGAGAAGGAAAATGCCCCAATTGGAGCAAGGTAACATTATTGTGATGGTTGATATGTTGTCTTGGAGGTACACTCTCATCTCTAATTTGCATAAAAATTTATTGGGTGTTGAAAACATTGGAATTTTGCATGCAAATGATTATGGTTTTCCTAATTCTTCACTTGATGTTGTTATTCCTTTAGTTGATTTTGCTACTCTTCTATCTAGTGAACGTGTTTCAAATGTTGATGCTTGTGAGAAAATGAATTCTGGAGACAATTTTATTCATGATAGATTTTTGTGTGGGAAGAACAACATGTGTGTGCTCAAGACTTCTCTAAGAAATCTGTTTGGTAAAGAAGCCTATGGATATGATTTGATAAAACATTTTAGGATTAAAGATACCCTTGATTATTTACTGCTAGATCCTTATGTGTTTTCCAAGCATGGTTTTATGGGAGGATTTTATCCACTTTGCTTTGGAATAAGGAATGCATGGAAAAACATCTTCAAAATAAAGCATGGTTTATATGAATGGTTGGCTATGATGCTTGGTTTGTCTAATGCACCAAGTACTTCTTTGAGTTTAATGAATCATGTTATAAATGTTTTTATTGATAAATTTTCTTGTGTTTATTTCCAATTTTTTCATGTGTTTAAAGGTGGGATCTTGTTGCTGTTTGAGGAATTAAAGAATTGGAAAGATTGCTTGCCACTTCTTGATGACATTCTTGTGGATAGTAAAATAATAGTTGAGCATAATGAACTTTTGAAATGTGTCTTGCAAATTTTGAAGAATGAGAAGTTATATGCTAATTTTAAGAAAGGTTCATGTTGTATGAGAAGTATTATAATTGTGGATGATTTAGTATGTGGCATAGCAATAATAGAGATGAATGAAGGAAAGAAAATTGGAGAATGTTCACCACATCAATTTGTTGCTAAAATTGAAAGCTTTCTTGATTTCATTAACTTTTGTGCAAAGCTTTTGGGGAATCATGTTCTACCTGTTTTCTTTGACAAACTTATTGCTATTGGTAATTTTATAGGCTTGCATGAGATTGATGACTCTTATTTTGTATTTGATCCGGGTGGTTGCATATTGATGATACGAATGGAAAAGGTGGTGTTCCCCATGGCTACATCTAAGAGGAGATGGTTCATTTCAAGTCTTGAAGAGACAATAATTATTTTCCTAGTTTTGAAGTCTCATGGTGAGTTTGATATAAATGCTCATTTTGATGTTTCTAATCTTTTCCCTATTGATGTAGGTTTTGAAGATTCAAATTTGAGGGTGAATTCTCTTGAAGAAGGAGGGATTGATGAGAATCAAAGAAGGCCCGTTGAAGATAAAGGCTTGAAGACATTGGAAGAGCTTCAAGGACCAATGACAAAAGCAAAGGCTAAGAGGATTAATGAAGATTTAGAGAAGATGGTTGCTGCCATATTTGAAAGAAGGCCTAATTTGGAGTTAGAAGAGTTCAAGATGCTCAATTGCATGTATTTAGAAGACTTGGGCTCCAATGAATCCAATAGCATTTAATTAGTTTAGTACTTTTGTAATAAATGGGCCATATGGGCCGAGACTTATTTTTAGATTTATTTTGGCATGAAGACTTATTATTTTATTTTGGTTACTTAGAATTGGGCTTATTAGTGTACAAGGCCCATTAGGGTTTGCTTATGGGGGTTGGTCATATATAAGCTCTTGTAAACATATTTTTATGGAGTTTTGAATACAATTTGAGATTGAGAGCTTGTGACTCTTAGGTTCTTGAGTGAGCCAATTATCCTTGATCTTATCAAGAGGCCTCCTCTTGTGGCGATCGTTCCTCCGGCTTATCAATCTGTGATTGTGGCGCCCATCCTCCATCTTTTTCCGTTTTTGTTGTTTCAAATCCAATTCAAGATCTGTCTTTATTTTCATCAGTTTCTGAAGAATAAAAACTTAAAAGGGAGAAAAATGAGAGTGCCTTACTTACCATTAACTCCAAATCTACTTACCAAAAAAATTCCAAAAAGCCCAGGAAGTTTAGGTCAAAAGCACCTAATAAGTCTCAGGATAAGAAAGGCCAAGGCAATAATCAGACAAGAGGGGTAAGTGATTTTAAAGCTGTCATTAAGAAAGAAAATAAATATTTTTTTCTGTAAAAAGAAAGGTCATAAGAAATTCGAGTGTCACAAATACAAATCTTGGCTAGAGAAAAAGGGTAAACAAAATGGTAAACCACTAGCTTTCGTTTGTTTTGAATCCTATTTTATTAGTGCACCATTAAACTCATGGTGGCTTGATAGTGGTGCAACTGTTTACGTTGTTGTTACTTTGCAGGGGTTCAAAAGCAAATGGAAGCCAAGTGAGAAAGAGGCCAAGCTTAGAGTTAAAAATAATGCTGAAGTAGAAGTTTATTTTATAAGAACAATAGGTTTAAATTTAGAGTCTGGTTTTGAACTTATTTTGGAAAATATTTTTTATATGCCCTCCTTTAGGAGAAATTTAATTTCAGTTTCTATTTTGGATAAACATGGTTATCATTTTATTATCAAGAATAGAAAAGTTGATTTGTTTTTAAATTCTGAAATTATTGGTGAATTTAAGCTTGATGATAGTCTATATAGATTGTGCTTGGGCTAAAACAATGAATATAATACTATGAATGTTGAAAACATAGTGTCTTAGAAAACTTTAGTTAGTGAAAAGTCTTTCTTATTATAGCATAAAAGATTAGGCCACATCTCAAATGAGAGAATTAATAAATTAATAGAAGATGGTTCTTTACCTTCTCTTAAATCTGAAAACTTAGATACATGTGTTGATTGTATAAGGGGTAAGTTAACTAAGACTAAAAATAAAGGTGCCACTCGAAGTTCTGACCTTTTAGAAATTGTACATATTGATATTAGTGGACTACTTACTCCTACTTTATGTGGTAATAAATATTTTGTTACCTTTATTGATGATTTTTTTCGTTATGGTTATCTTTACCTAATTAAGGAGAAGTCTTATGCTTTTAAAAATTTTAAAATTTTTAAAATAGAGGTAGAGAAACAATTGGGAAAAGTCATCAAAATTGTTAGGTCTGATCGAGGTGGTGAATATTATGGTAGACATGGCACAACTGGACAACATATGAGACCATTTGCCAAATACTTACAAGAGAATGGGATAATTGCCTAATATACTATGCCTGGTAGTCCTGAGCAAAATAGTGTGGCCGAAAGATGAAATTGTTGGTGTGTGTCCTAGAACCAATCATATAAGATGATTAGAGTTATACACAATGTATTATATTTTATTTTAGGCAATTTAATTATTATATTTTATTTTTATTATTATTATGCGCAATTTATAACTTAATATAATAATTATCCTTGGAATAGCTTTGCTATTCCTAAAATGCCCCTAGTCAAGTATTATTATGAAAAAAGGATAGTAATAATACATCGAGACTAGCATGTATAGTGACTGATGATTACGAATCATGGATATGTGATATCAAGTCAATACATGAGTACATTGCTAGTGAACAATGTACTGGACTGACCCACTATGAGAATATTGCATGGATAAACGTGTCATAAGTTATTTTCATATGATCACAACTACGCATAAACCTTTGACCTGAAGTCACTACGGTTCCCTACATGAGGAATTACTCACTTTAATATTGTCCTATGTCACCTTTAATCAGGTGACAAGTAGGGCATTGATTGGGTGTGTCATAAATCATGCAGAGGGAAGTGAGTGATGTAAATGGGATTTTGTTACTCTTGTATAAAAGAGAAATATCCTTGGGCCCCTTGATTGAGTGAGACTTAGAAATGCATGGCCATGCTCAGTTGAATTAATATGTGATATTAATTATTTATTTTAAGTCTACTCAGTATCAAGAAATATAAATTGAACATTGACGAGGATGACACATTCCATGCCTCCAGTTCAATTTGGATATTATTACAAAAGGGTTATGATGTAAAACGTTGATCATGTATTAGGTGGATGTCGAATCACAGATATTCTTACTACTTGAGTGGCAGTGATGTATTGCTAGATACCGCTCGCTGTCTATGGCTCAATAATAAGTCATTGTCAACGTAGTAAGAACCTACAGGGTCACACAAAAGGAGTAGGAATAAGACAATAATTAATTGGACTTTAATTATATTAATATCCAATTAATTGGACTTATTTTCGTGCATATATATTATTAAGAATAATAAATTCACGTTTATATATATATATATATATATATTATGTGATATTATTTGATATTAAAGTAATATCAAGTAATTATCTTATCAGATATTAGATAAAAATATTATGAGATAATATTATTTTGATATTTGATAACTATATGCAATTATCTAATATTAAGATATTTATATTATGAGATAATATCATTATCTAATATTAGATAATTAATAGATAAGTCTTATCTCTTCCCATTATCTCTAGAATAAGGATAAGATGAGTTGTTAAGTGTGATTAGGATTTTGAAAGCATTATCCTAGTAGGACTAGGATTATGACTTGCCTAAGTTCTATAAAAAGGGACTTGAGGGCAGCACTTAAAATAACGTTTTAAGCTTCCATATAAACCCTAAATCACTTAGAAACATCCAATCCTAATTCTTAGAGAGAAAAACGCATCCTAGCAGACGCGTGGAGGGTGAGAGGTCGTTGTTCACTCCGTGTGGACACCGTAGAGACGCTGTACCTTCCGACCGGCGTTTGATTCATCCGCTCTCAAGTTTTGATCAGTAGAAACACGAGTGCCCAATAGATAAAACCCTAATCATTGACTCATGCTTTTTGCATGGATCCTAGGTAGAATTCGGATCAAAATTAAAATTCCGCTGCATGTGATAATCCGAATTCCCAACAGAAATCGCACTCTTAAAGATATGATGAGAAGCATAATGAGTAGAACCAATCTTCCTAAATCTCTTTGGGGTGAAGCCATGAAATGTGCATTATATATATTAGATAGAGTGCCTAGCATATCTGTAACAAAAACACCTTTTGAACTATGGGCCAAAAGGAAACCTAGCTTGAATCACTTTCGAGTTTGGGGATATCCTACAGAAGTTAAAATTTATAATCCTTTTGAAAAGAAAAATGAACCTCGATCTACTCGTTGCTATTTCATAGGGTACCCAGATCATTCCAAAGGGTATAAATTCTATTATCCCGAACGTGGAGCAAAAATTGTGGAGTCACAAATGGCAAAATTCTTAGAATGGGATACTGCAGATAGAAGCATCATAGAAGTTATCAATGATAATGAACCTCTAAGATATGTCACTTTCCCTTTGCCAAACCCACAAAATCTTGCAATACCAGTAGATATTGGAAGAAGAGAAAATGTGCAGTAGAATACAGATCCTCTCCCTCTTGCTCATCCTCCTAATCAAATTCTCGATCCTATTGATGTAATTCAAGCTCAAAAGAATGAAGTTGAGGTGCCTTTGAGAAGATCTACTAGATAAAGAAGATCTGCAATCTCTAATGATTACTTAATTTTTCTTGGAGAGAGTGACTATGATATTAGTCATGTTGTTGATCCTGTGACTTATAAAGATGCAATAACTAGTGCACAGTCTGATATGTGGGTGGATGCAATGAAAGATGAAATAAATTCTATGGCTCACAATGTTGTTTGGAAACTTGTTGAGCTTCCAAATGGATGCAAACCTATTGGATGTAAATAGGTGTACAAAACCAAGAGAGACTCTAAAGGAAATGTTGAAAGGTTTAAAGTTAGATTTGTGGTAAAAGGATTCACTCAGAAAGAAAGAGTGGACTATAATGAGACTTTTTCACCAGTCTCATCTAAAGATTCCTTTAGAATCATCATGGCCTTGGTAGCACACTATGACTTAGAGCTTCATCAAATGGATGTGAAGACAGCCTTCTTAAATGGGGATTTGAGAGAAGAAGTTTATATGATACAGCCAGAGGGTTTTCAAGAACCTAGAAAAGAACATTTAGTGTGTCGGCTTAAAAAGTCTATTTATGAACTTAAACAAGCTTCAAGGTAATGGAATTTTAAATTTGATAAGGTGATCACTTCCATAGGTTTTGAGGAAAATAAAGTAGATCAATGTATATACCTTAAGATCAGTGGGAGTAAGTACATTTTTCTTGTCCTCTATGTGGATGATATTCTATTAGCCAGTAATGATAATGGATTGTTGCATGAGACTAAATAATCATTGTCCAAGATTTTCATATGAAAGATCTTGGGAATGCTTCATTCATTCTTAGGATAAAGATTCATAGAGATCGATCTAGAGGTTTGTTGGGACTTTCACAAAGGTCTTACATTGATCGTGTGCTCACTAGATTTAATATGCAGAATTGTAAGGGTGGGGATGCACCTGTTATAAAAGGTGATAAACTCAGCCTTATTCAATGTCCCAAGAATGATTTAGAAAGAGAATCTATGAAGAATATACCTTATTCTAGTGCAGTGGGGAGTCTTATGTATGTACAAGTCTGCATTAGGCCTGACATTGCATTTGTAGTGGGAGTTCTTGGTAGGTATCTTTCTAACCCTGGTATGGATCATTGAGTTGCTGTTAAGAAAGTATTAAGGTACTTATAAAAGATAAAAGATTACATGTTGGTTTATAGAAAAGTTGACAATCTTGAGATTGTTGGATACACAGATTCTGACTTTGCTGGCTCTTAGGATGATATGAAATCCACTTCAGGATACATTTTTACATTAGCTGGAGGAGTTGTATCTTGGAAGAGTGTAAAACAAACACTCTTAGCTTCTTCTACTATGCAAGCTGAGTTTGTTGTGTGTTATGGAGCAGCTATGCAAGCCATTTAGCTAAAGAATCTTATCTCTGGTCTTCGCATCATTGATTCCATCTCTAATCCACTAAGAATTTATTATGATAACAAATCTGCTGTGTTGTTTTCCAAAAATAACAAAACTACATGTGGGTTTAAGCATTTGGAAATAAAGTACCTTAAGGTCAGAGATTTTGTGAAAAATGGTGATATTACTATAGAGCATATTGATACAAATAACATGATTGTTAATCCTTTGACTAAAGGATTAAGACCTGTAATTTTTAGCAAATATGTTGAGAGTATGGGTGTCTTAAGGTCTTTTGATGTATTTTATTAGTAGGAGCATATTTCTTGTGTTTGATACTCTCATGTTATAATTTGTTATGTTAGACACTCTTTTTATAAGATTTTAATTTCATTGATGATCATCTTAAAATGAATAATCTATGTTATTATATATTTTTACTTGAACATATACTTATAAGTATTGAAATCTTGCTTCTTAAGACTGATGTCTGTCTTAAGTATAACTTTGATGTCAAGAAAGTATGTCTTATAGAATGACACCATTGAATGATCTCGAGAATATGAATGAGACATACATATAGTAAATAGATTTCTCATCAAGTTTTAGAGAAATCATGGAGGACTGATAATGAAAATAGCACGTTTGATCATACTTAATGCTATTTTCTTACTACACAGTCACACTAAAATCCATTGTCAATAAAGTCACTAACACTTGTAACTATAGATTGATCTTATGTCAATAAGGGGCATAAAGGCCACTATGATTCAGTGTTAGTTGGCTATATTAGATAGGATTGTTGTGATGTTATCTCAAAGGGCTAAATTATTATTTTTTAATTGTGGCCACATAAAAGTTTTTTGAATCAGTTTGGAGTCTTATTTTCAAAATGTATTTTGTTAAAACTCTAATAAAACCTAATTAATATTGCTCAAGTGGGAGAATGTTAGAATTTTTCATAAGGTAAGCTGCTATTAATTGGTAATTTGTGATTTAATAAAAACTGACTGATTAAATTTAGCCCAATTGTGAGACATGCATGAGGCCCATTTAAAATTGTGATCTTAAAGATATGGGCTTAGCACATCTACATAGTTTAGGGTGGTTTGGCGGTTGTGTAGGCCCAAAGACTTAGTAATCCTTTTATGGGGAGGATTGCTAGGATTATAAATAAGGATTAAGGCTAGATCCCCTCTTCACTTCTCAGACACACGGTTTCTACCCATTGAGAGCCGTCACCCAAGAGAAGAGCGAAGAGGAAGATCTAGTTGAGATGAATTCATTAGCTTCCACTAAATCTGATTATGGCTGCAAATCCATCAGATAAGTAAATTCTAATTTCATATTTATGGTGTTCTAATTATCATACATGAGATCCTAAAATAAATTTAAAATTCTTACATGTCGTACTTGTCTCAATGATTCCAGAGTTCTTCTCCCACAACTTTGTCCAAACCAGAAAGAAGCAATCGGCTGGTATGACAATTGCATGTTACGCTATTCACATTGCTCTATATTTGACACCATGGAAAATGTCCCTTATTTCTCTTGGCAAGGTGATAATAAGGCTACAGATATGGATCAGTTTAACCAAGTCCTAAACAATTTGATGAATAATCTGATAAGTAAAGCTTCATCCGAAGACTCTCAGCAAAGGTTTAGAGTAGGAAATGCAGCTGACCAAAACTCTCAAACTATATATGGTCTGGTGTAGTGCACCCCTGATTTTTCTGAGCCAGAATTCAAAGCATGTTTGGCTGGGGCTACCTCTGAAATACAAAATTGCTGCAAAAGCAATATCAGTAGTAGGTTTGTTACACCCAGCTGCTATATCAAATATGATAACTTTCAGTTCTATAATCCCACTGTTGATGCACCACTGCCCTCGCCACTGCCTCCGTCCTCCCCGCCTACTCTACCACCGTCTATTTAATATAATTATAAATGTTATTTACATAATTGTAATAACTTTATATTTACATAATTTCACTCTTTATCTCTACTTTGCTTCTTCTTTCTATCTATTATTTTTATTTTCCTATTGTCACAAGTTGGTCTTGTGATTCAATTTGACAAGGCAAATAAGCTTTGGTTAGGACAAAACTTTGCACAAAAATCAAGCATCATGTAAAGGTCTTGTATCTCAAATTTGAAAAGATTCTAACTTGTGTACATTTTTTAAGGATTTTACCCATGTTAGGGGTAATTATATAATTTTTTGTAAAATAACTTATCCACTCTAAGTACAAAAGTATATGGCTGTGATTCTTAGATTTTTATTTTCATTTTAATGTATTATGAGATAGTAGATCTTTCTTGAGTTATAAGAAAAAATCTTATGATAGTTCGAAAAAAGTATATTAACTTTTACTAGTAGAGCTTTTGCTTAGAATATTTTTTAGGAGGGAAAGTTTGGTGATTTTAGTGGTTACTTGGCACTAGTCTAGGGATCGGAGTATGTGATTTAATAGCCTTCCATGCACACTCTAAAATATGTAATAAGGCATATTATAAATAAAAGAAGTAGTCCTTCTTCTATTAAAATTAGTCCATAATTAGATTCATTTTTTGTTGCATTTATCCACATTACTTGAATGTTCATTATTGCCTTATTATGTGCTTTTGTGATTGGTTGCAAAGTTACTATATGTTATAGGTTACCTTGAAACTGACTTATTGTGCTTAATATTGTAGGTGTTACCTATTATTTTCGAAACTTTGAATAGTAAATGATTAATTGGTTGGCTTATTCTTAAGTGGTAAAAGTTTAATCACCACACATTCCTCAACCTAAGTTGCTAAACTATGACACTATCCCTTTTTACTTCCTTTCATTCTCTCTCTCTTATTTTATCTCCTCTCTCCCTTTATTTGCTCACTCGCTCTCCATCCCTTCCTCACTTATTGCCTTACTCTTTCTCTTATTTCTTTTCTTCTTTCTCTCCCTCCCTCCCTTTCAATTTGTACAAGTATATATTAAAAATTATATTAAGAAAGTATTTAAGAAGTTAAGGGAGTTATCAAATACAATTATTAATTTAGGCCAAAATAAGATGAATATAAATTAATTTTATGAAAAATGATAAAAAAATTGAATATTCTTTTTTAGATGTTATTTTTAATACAACAAGATTCGTTGACCCTCACCTATAAAAAAATTTAAAATTAAAATGATATTATAAGACTTAACCTTAAAGATGAAATTTATGTATATAGGGTATTTTTCAAAAATAAATAACTTACCTTTAAGCATTAAACAAGAGAAAGTATTTTTCTTTTCTTATATTTTTTCTTGTTAATGAAAGACATTTCATCAAAGAGAAGAAAATACAAGTGACCTAAATATCAAATTGTTCATGAGCGTAAACTTCTTCTATAGAAAGAGGGACTTGGAAAAGGGAACTTGATTCATTCCTAACGATAGCGGACAACTAGTGAGAACACTTAAGAGTAGCTACATTACAAGACGGCTAATCCAATACAAAGAAATTTTAGTATAGTCTTGTAAGAACATTTTAATATCTTTAACTAATACTAACGCAGACCAAGGACGATTAGTAAATCCCAAAGCAGCATCAACAATAGTCTTGCAATAGCTCTCTGTAATAATATAAGGAAAAATTCGAATAAAAGCAATTAGACAAGTTGTAAGAATGGCTTACGCTTCAGCCTCTACTATTGATTGAGATTTGAACTATTCAAATGACATCGCTTGTATTGCCTCGGCATCATCTCACGTTTAAATTTTCACCGCAAGCTCATCGTCCTTCGAATCAGCATCAATGTTAAACTTCACACTATCCCTATGTGGAGGAGTCCATGAGAGTACCCGTTGATTAAAAATTTATAGTTCCAGGCCATGAATTCTGTACATCTCTATTTAGAGGTCATTTTTTGCCAACATACAAATACTACCTAAATCAAGTGAAGCATTTTGAAACATCAAAGCATTTCTGGCTTCTCACACCCTTACTGCAACATAAGTTTCAAAACACGTTTAGGGATTAGTGCTTGAAGGAGCTCTAGTTTAGGATTAACATGCAAAAATGTAGCCTAGAAATCCATAGGGTTAGTAATTGACAATGATGTAAATGTAAACCAAGTAGATGGAACCGTATATGGCAAGTAACATAAAAAAATTGGCATAATATGTAAGTCCATCTCCACCACTGCAGAATTACATAATGGACAAATTGCGCCTGCCACATTTGCAAAGTGCTTGATTCAATCTTTGGTTGGCATTAATCCTCTTGCAAATTGTCAAAGATTGACTTTCAAATAATGATGAATTTAAGATCCTTATAACATCTATCCGACCCATGTGACATTCGGAATAAAGGAGTAAACATTCCTCGCATGGTATTTAGTCCTCACCGAAAAATGGCCAAAGGATTCAAGAGTCCAGATTAGTTCATTTTCGCCACCTTGTGGAACCTTGAGTTCAATGAATCGATCAGCATCTTCCACCCGTTTCTTCATTCCAGGACTTAGGATGAGAAAACCAGAAGTCTTTAACACGAATATACAAAGAAGAAGGATCACTGGTTAAAGGTTTGTAAGTTTGGAGTATTTGGAAGCCAAGGAACACCAATTATGAAGATATCTCTTGATCTTATCAAATAATAAGCCCCTTTTTTTTTTTAAGATTTCAATTAGGATAGTAATTTTTTATGTGATATGATAATTTAACATGAATATGATATACTTATATGAATTTAAATTGATATGTTAAGTCATTTAAGAATTTATTTTAAATTTTTAAAAATTTTGTTTGAAAATATTTAATAATTGAATTATAAATAAATATATCTAATAAAAATATGAAATTTATATTTTAATAAAATAATAATAAAAATTTAAAATAATATTTATTAATAATTAAAAATATTTTTTATAAAAATAATAAATATTTAATTTAATAAGTAATTTTATAATATAAATTTTATTAATTAAAATTATTAAAGAAATTAGATGATAATTTATTTTAACATATTTTAATAAACACACAGATTATGGTGCGGATTGCCATCCCTGATTTCAACTGCACCCACAATTCCATTCCAAAGGCAAGTGCCACGTGGTAATTCCAGTAACCGCAAAGGGATTTTTACCCCGTAAATTTGTGTCTGTAAAACATTTGACCCAAAGCGGCAAAGTCGTGAGGATTCCGTAACAATTTTCCAGGCCAGCTTGATGAGATGGGCCCGACTTCAATTTGAAATTTTTCTAAAGCCCAGTCCACCAATCTTTTCGGGTAGCAAAGTTGATCCAGCCCACAGAGGGATAATAACGTGTCTTTATTTTCAGCCACATTCCGCCAGAATCGTCTTTAAGGCATCAGGGGTGGAACATACCGATGTTGGAATAGGCAGCATAGCCATTGGATTAGGATATATCGGAACATGTTCAACCATGAAAGTGACTAAAGCAGTACGTCCAGCCCATAAACGAGTGATCTGCTTTCGACCTTGACGCCTACTTTGCACCTTATCAAATAAAATTTAGAATATGTTTGAATATAATTTCATTTTTATATTTTTAAAAATTATTTTTTGGAAAATTAATTTTAAATAAAAAATAATTAATATTATAAATAAAAAATATTTTATTTAATTAGAAAATTAATATTTAAAATAAAAATAAGTTTAAAAATAATTAAAAATTATTTTTATTTTTTATTTTTAAATTATATATTTAGAATTATAATTTTTAAGAATAGATTATCAGATTCTTTTATTTAAAAAAACAAAAAATTATTTTTAAAAATAAGAAATAAACATACACTTAAAATTCTTTGTTTTATGCTTCGACAGGAGCATTAATATTCCTAAATATTTGGCATCTGCATTTATCACACTTAAACACAATATCTGAGATACATTCTAACAATCCCTTCTAATTGTGTTTGAAGAGTAGGAAACTCTAGATTTTTATAACATACTTATGTAAGCATTCTCCAAGTTGATATACCTCAAAATTTATTCACGCGTATGAACAGAATAATATCATTTGTGAGCATAAAATAAGTTATTAATGATGCTGCTCTTGCCTTTTTAACTGATTTAACCCTCGCTGTTCAATTAGACAACTCAATTTATTTTTCAAAAATGTATTTTATTAAAAAAGTATGTTTCATATAATTTAGTTTTTCAATGAAACAAATGGACCTAATGATAGACTTCTATATCTAAACCCCTCAAGGAAGCCTGGAGGTGAGATTAAGGTGAAAATGCATTTTTGAAATACCCCTTTTTATTTCTTATATTTCACAACGGTTAAAACAATGCATTTGAAAGTTTTTTTAAGATAAAAACCTTCGTATATTTAAGAAAGTTTAATTGTAAAATCCATAATAAATAAATCATTAAACCATGTTTAAAAAATATGAATCCTTTTAAAAAACTTATACATGTGAAAATTTCATCAATTTAAAAAATTGACTATTCAATACAATACATGTACGAAGTTCTTGGCCTTGCTTTTTCCCAATCGCGCCGGCTCAACTCACTTTTTTTTTCCCCTAATTAAGCGGCTCCTATTTTGTTTACGTTGCCTTGTAGCGCACCATGTAGGAATAGTATATATGAAGTATTAGCAACTTTAATTCTGCACCAAAACATAATTCATAAATTTTCTTTCATTTTATACATTTTTTCCAACTAGGTTAACATTACTTAGTAATGTTCTACATATAGGATGAGTTAAGAACATTCACAATTTTTTTTTCCGATTCTAATTATTGACTTGAATTAGTCTTAAGGTACTTCCTTTGACCTTTTTTTTTCCTTAGGAAAAAATGAGGTAGGACAACCAATAACTATTTTTTTTTTTTTTTGGGTAGCATTAATGTCTTCTTAGAAAATATTTGGTTTACCGTAGCGGTCTTGTACAAGACTTTTGCCTGCTTCTACGATCTCTGCTCACATTAATCTTTTCAAGAATTCAGGATGCATGGTCAATCCTTACTGTAGGGTGAAGTTTGGTTCGTAGGATATTTTTAATATTTTTGAAAATATTTTAAGGGAATGTACAATTCAAAATTTTTAAAAAAATGCTTATAAATGTTACATTTTCAAGAATTTTTTTAACTCAATATTCTCTCAAAATATTCTCATAAGAGGAGGTGAATATCTCAAATTTCCATGAAATGAAAATATGGCATTAAAATATTCCTAAAAAAATTTATAATGAATCAAATATAGAAATATTACATTCCTGTTAATTAAATTCTTAGGAATCATATTTCCATAAATATATAGCCAGAAATACATACTTTCCTGGGAATGTTACATAAGAATGTTACGGTAATTGTTTAGTCTAATGCAAAGAAACAGGTTTGTGACTTGATCTATTTATATATGTCTTTCGTATAGTTTCTCTTTAATATATTTTTATTTACTTTATTTTTAAAAATTATATTTTTATTTTTAAATTTTATTTTCAGATTTAAGAAAAATAAAAAAATAAACGATGACTAATGTTACATATAAAAAAATTTCACTTAACTGTAAAATTAATATTGAGGATAAAAATAAATTAAGAAAATATTTAAAAATTATTTTTATTTTATTATTAAATTAAATATTTGAAAATAATGAAAATGTAGTATTAAAATATTCCAATAAAAATATATAATGAATCAAATATAAAAATATTATATTCCTGTTAATTAAATTCTTAGGAATCACGTTCCAATAAATATATACCCAGAAATGCGTACTTTCCTGGGAATGTTACGTAAGAATGTTACATTTTTCAGTAATTGTTTATTCTAATGCAAAGAAACAGGTTTGTGACTTGATCTATTTATATATGTCTTTCGTATAGTTTCTCTTTAATATATTTTTATTTACTTTATTTTTAAAAATTATATTTTTATTTTTAAATTTTATTTTCAGATTTAAGAAAAATAAAAAAATAAACGATGACTAATGTTACATATAAAAAAATTTCACTTAACTGTAACATTAATATTGAGGATAAAAATAAATAAATAAAATATTTAAAAATTATTTTTATTTTACTATTAAATTAAATATTTGAAAATAATAAACTAATTATAAAAATAATAAATAGAAAACAACTGAATCTTTTTTTATTAAATAACTTATTACACCTATCCATATAATCTGATACCAAATTGTTTGGAGCATGAGTTGTACTTTGACTTAATTTGTACATTGTTTGAATAGTCCAACATGGTGGAAGGAAAAACACGTTTTAAAGAAAACCAAGCTCCCAGGACCAGTGGACTAGTTCTAGCTTGAATCATCATGACACCACTACTGCACCAAAAAAAAAAACTTCACCTATATAGAACCTATTCTTTAATTAAGCTTCAATCCTGCAATCTATTCACGTTTTATTCTTTTTCTCACAATGGCTATGGTTTTCTTAAAACATCTCTCATTTCTTTGCCTCCTTTTCTTTCTCATATCTCAAACCACCGCCCAACCAGAATTCCTCGACCACTATTGTATGAATGAAAAGGGAAACTACACAGCAAATAGTAACTACCAAACCAACCTCAAAACCCTTCTGTCCGAACTCTCTAATAACACAAAAATCAACTATGGCTTCTACAACATCTCTCACGGCCAAAGCCCTGACGAAGTATATGCAATTGGGTTGTGCAGAGGAGATGTTAAACCAGATGATTGCCGTAATTGTCTCAATAATTCCAGAGTTCTTCTCCCACAACGTTGTCCAAACCAGAAAGAAGCAATTGGTTGGTACGACAAGTGCATGTTACGCTATTCACACCGCTCTATATTTAACAAAATCGAAAGTGAGCCTTCTTCCTGTCTGCCGGGTGATACTAAAGCTTCAGATGTGGATCAGTTTAACCAGGTTCTCAACAACTTGATGAATAATCTGACAAGGAAAGCTTCATCCGGCGACTCTCAGCGAAAGTTTGCTGTAGGAAATGCAGCAGACCAAAACTCTCAAACTATATATGGTCTGGTGCAGTGCACGCCTGATTTGTCTGAGCCAGAATGCAATGAATGTCTGACTGAGGCTATCACAAAAATGCAAAATTATTGCAGCGGCATGACCAGTAGTAGGTCTCTTAGACCCAGCTGCTATATTAGATATGATAACTTCCGCTTCTATAGTCTCACTGCTGATGCACCACCACCGCCTCCGCCCTCACCCCCTCCTCTACCACCATCTACTAATAGCACTTTCAGACACGGTATGTACCAGTCATTTTTAATATCAACAATGACAAGTTACGAACTAGCTAGCAAAGCAATCATGCAGTTGGCTACAGCATGCATGCACTTTACGCAAACTAACAAATATAACAATCACTGTTGAGTTTTTCCTTTTATAAAGCTGGTTTTCCTCTTTCGAATTCTTTATATAAGTACATAATACAGTGCTATCTACCTTTCTGCATTCGTAATATTTTAGGCTTATTATCCTAAATATATGTGAATATATCCTAATCTCCAAATTTTTGCAGGAAAGAGCAACACGTCAGGAACAGTTATTGCCATTATTGTGCCAATATTTGCTCTTGTTGTCCTGTTCACCCTCATCTGCATCTATTTAAGAGTCAGAAAATCAAAGAAAAAGTTTGACGGTAACTACATACCTTAATGTTCTTATTAATTTGTCAAAATAGACCAACATTGTTTCAATGAGTACTGTCGGTGACATCCAAAGGAAAAATTACAGATAATAATTGAAAGAAATCTTTCTTTATTGGTGTAGTGTAGCAGATATTGCACAGAAATAAAGTTCATTATCAAATTATATATATTTTAGTTTATTAATTAAGCAAATTAGCTAACCAAGAGTTAATTGCATTTCTAAGCTCAGTTGGAATCAGATTTTATATAGATGAATTTAATTCATTAAGAAAATAAATTATTTAGATTTAATGATAAATACGTTTTGATATTTGAAGTCAATTTTTAACAAGACAAATTTATTTTATTATATTGTAAAATTTTCATTAATACATTTGTCATTTTAAGATATTGCGTTTATGTTTGAATAACTCACTTAATTAAACATTTTCCCTGTTGTAGCAGAAGAAAATGATGAAATTGGAACATCTGAGTCACTGCATTTCGAGTTTGACATGATAAGAGTTGCGACAAACGACTTCTTAGATGCCAATAAACAAGGACAAGGTGGATTTGGAGCTGTTTATCATGTAATTTCAAACTCCTAATTTTCTGGAAAAACGTGGTAATTTCATTTATTAATTTGGATGATAGTTACCTTTATCCAACGTTGTTATATTTTCAGGGAAAGTTACGTAATGGAAAAGAGATTGCTGTAAAGAGATTGTCAATAAATTCTGGTCAAGGAGATATTGAATTTAAGAACGAAGTATTGTTACTGGCTAAGCTACAACATCGAAATTTAGTTAGACTGCTTGGATTCTGTATGGAAAGAGGAGAAAAGCTACTTGTCTATGAGTTTGTTCCGAACAAAAGTCTTGATTACTTCATTTTTGGTGAGTTTGAACATTAATTTGCACTTTACCCCTTTTTTACTTTATTTTTGTGGAAAACCTAAGATTTATATCCAAACATATTTTTGAAAAATGATAATCTAGAAAAATAAACTTGATTAAAAAAAATCTATAAATTATAAGTTACGAAATGTCCTACGTGATATTTTTTTTAATATTGGTAATAGATAAATATGTTATTAATAATGTTGAGTTAAATGTGATAAAGGAATTAGAAAAAATCTAGAAATTTAGGGAAGTGCCTAATATTTATTTTTTATAATTGGAGTTCTCATATGAAGATATGATTCCCCAAGTGCATTAATATTTGTAATGAAATATTTATCAATGATATCAAGAATCAATCATTCTTCAATTTCTAATAGTTTATTCATTGACTTGGTATATATCTAGATCCGATTAGACGTGCCCAGTTGGATTGGACAAAGCGTTACAAAATTTTAGGAGGTATTGCTCGAGGCATTCTTTATTTGCACGAAGATTCTCGATTACGAATTATTCATCGTGATCTTAAAGCAAGTAACGTTCTTCTGGATGAAAATATGAATGCTAAGATATCAGACTTTGGAATGGCAAAACTCTTTATAATGGATCAAACCCAAGGCAATACTAGGAACATTGCAGGCACCTAGTAAGTATTAGAATACCTTAAAGTATTTTGGATAGTATTTGTATCAGTTCATTACCAACAGTCCCACATATTAAAATAACATAACATAAGAAAAGTATTCAAAGATAATTTTCATGAGAAACTAATTGAACTTGATTTTGTGACATGCAGTGGATATATGACCCCTGAGTATGTAACACACGGACATTTCTCAATTAAATCAGATGTCTTTAGTTTTGGTGTATTAATTCTCGAGATCATCACCGGACGCAAAAATAATAGCATTTTCAATGGAGATTATGCAGAACATCTAGTCAGCTTTGTAAGTATGCTTTCTCTTATTATTCATCAGTGTAGAGGGAAACAACTTGACTGATATTCTTGGAACTGATTAAATTTTCGCAGGCATGGAAAAACTGGAGCGAAGGGACAGCCTCAGATATTATAGATCCCACATTAAATAATGGTTCACAGAATGAAATAATGAGATGCATCCACATTGGATTGCTTTGTGTTCAAGAAAATGCTGCAGAGAGACCAACCATGGCTACTGTGGTGCTCATGCTGAATAGTCCCTCTTATGCTCTCCCAGTGCCCTCAAAGCCTGCATTTTTTATGCATGGAAATTTGTCAAACATGCAGCCACGGGAATACAATTCAGGCCAAACAGGACCAAGTGAAACAAGATCTGTTCAAGAATCTATAAATGAAGCTTCCATTACCGAGCTCAATCCTCGGTAGGTTTCATCTTGCATGCTAGGCGGCATTACACGTATATTGGATTTTGAAGAACAGGACGATCAATTCTTCAAAGAACTTAATTTGATTTGGCCGTGCCTTTAAACTTAATAGAACAACATGCTTTTCTGCTGGTAACACTTAAATAGGATCTTTGATTTATAACCTTAAACAGGTCTTCAAAATATAGGCCATCTAATGCTGCAAGTGCCACATTTAAGTTGCTTTCTGTATCAATATATCTTGTTTAATTTAGTTCCTGTTGATAATTTGATTTCACTTCAAGAGACTATGATCCTCTCATTTTGTTAGTCAATTCATGAGAAATAAAGACAAAAATTTATAGTGGATCCTTTTGTATAAGAAGAATTTCTTTCTCAGAAAAATCCAGAAATTGACACCTTAGGGAATGCGAGAATCATGATCCTGTATTTCCTTCTTTGGAACCATTGACTGTCAGTGAACCAGAAATACATGTCACTGTGAATATTTGTGTTAGAAGTTAGAGAGACTCATTCAACATACTGGCTTTGAAAGTCATTACTTAATCATCTACAAATTTTACATATGGCATTACCTAAAAAACACCAACTGATTTTACAAGAATGATCACTGTATCATTAGATAATGGTATGTCTAGGAAAATGATCAGTTAATGCCACCACTCATCATCAATGAAAATTTCATGCATTATCAGGGAGCAAAATAAACACATCAAAAGCCGAAGAGTAGCAATGCTAACTTGCCTTTGGCAGGCTTGTTTACTTCATTCTATAAACCAAATAGTGAGTTTCTGTTGGAAAATGTTAATTTAGAAAAAAAAATTAAGAAATATGTCATATACATTCTATCCAAAAAAAATGAAAGAGTTGGCGCAGATATGTTGTAAAAAAAAGGAAAGTGTGTTAGATTTGGTTTACTAGTAAAATATGAAATGTAATATTTTATATTGTAGTTAATATTGGTTGTCTATAAATAGACATTCCTGCAACCTTGTGTAATTGGAGCTTTTAAAGAAAAGAGAAAACTCCCTAAATGCAGTAACACTTGGTAAAAAATGCAATATTATAATGAGCTTTTCTGCTACTATTTGCTTCTTTGTGTTCTTGCTCTGTTTTCCTATGTTTCTTCTAGTTATTCAACATGTTATAAAATCTAATTAAATTCTAATTTTCTAATATAGTATCAGAGCTTAAATGATCTTAGTGGGTTATAAAAAAAAAAAAGAGAAAATCAGCAAGGCTTCCTCTTCATAAAAACCTTGAAAAACAATGTTACTCCATTCCTTCTTACTTCAATTGGAGTTAACCTCCTAATATGACAATTAAGGTAAAAGTCTATGTAGAGGTTTATGATATGTGGGAAGTAGTTGAAATTAGAAAAAATAGCATATGAAGATGAGGGAGAAGTAGCAATAATAGCAACACCATAAGAAAAAGGAAAAGAAGGATATGATATTGTAAAATCAGAAGAAAAATGTGGGGAAGAAATCTTTCAATAGGAAGGATGTACAGAAGATAATGAAGATGTTAATGCTAATATTGTAAGTAAAACTCCAACAAGTCCAACAACAAAAAATCATGAGGAATGGCTATGTATTTTTTCTAGATTAAGGGAGAGCGTTGAAAAATGTAAATTAAGAAAAAATATTAAGAAATATGTCATATACATTCTGTCAAAAAAAGTGAAAGAGTTGATGAAGATGTATCATAAAACAAAAGAAAGTGTGTTAGGTTTGATTTACTTATAAAGTATGAAGTATAATATTTTATGTTATAACTAATATTAGTTATCTATAAATAAACATTCCTGCAACCTTGTGTAAATGGAGCTCTTAAAGAAGAGAGAAAACTCCTCAAGTGCAGCGCTCTGTAAAAAATGCAATGTTATGATTAGCTTTTCTGCTGCTATTTGCTTCTCTGCATTCTTGCTCTATTTTCCTATGCTCCTTCTAATTCTTCAACATGTTATAAAATCTGATTCAGTTCTGATTTTTTAACAGTTTCAACTGAATTATATTATCGAAAGCTTCATTCTAAGTTTACTTTTACTGTCCGCTAACTCAATACATACTTATTAAATAAATTTTAATTTTCTTTTCCATACTAGTTATATGGTCTTAGGGTCTGCTAAGAATTATAAGTAGAAAAAAGGACAGTCGCTTCTACCAACCAGAGCCAAGTCAAAACCTTCTCTTCCACATAAGTTTCTCTTTTTCTTTTTGCCCATACCTTGTCTCTGTACTCTACATTCAGCTATTTTATTTATTCATTTTTAAAAAATACTATGTTCACGATGTTTATAGTTTAATTATAACCTCACACATTATAGAGATTGAACAGGCATGAAGACTCTGGAGTGAACGGACTTTGACATGCATTCCTATTGTGCTCAGGAAAACCACAATCATAGGCCCACCATGTCATCTGTTGGTCTCATGCTAGGAAACACAATTCTTCCTAAACCATTTCCACCTCCATTTTCTTCATGCAGGTCTGTTGCATCTTATCAATCCTCAACTACTGCTCTGGAGGCTGGATTTCTCCCTGCTTCCAAGGATTAGCAATTACCAGTGCATTGTTTATTCTGTAATGTTTGCAAGTTAACTGAAAAAAGAGGCAAAACATTGATTGGATCATTGGCATCCTGTAACAAAAATACCCATACATATTCCAAACATCTAAATTCATGTCCAGCACAAAGAAATTTATGTTATGTAAGTGTATAAGAAAAAGAAGAAAGATGACAGCAACAAAGTTAAACTGCAGCAATCAACAATTGGAATCTAGCTGTGGGAGCAACCTATATTTTTAACTTAAACGTACAGAATTTTACAATAGAATCAAATCATGTGGCCTTACACTCTCCGAGATTCTCCTCAAGTAATGTCATAAATACATAACAAAATAATTTTAAATCCTCACTGCACCATTTGACTGATGGGGGCTGCTATTTTTGTATCCTCAACACAGCCAATTGTGTTTTCTAGGAATTTCCAAGAGTGGTTGTGAATATGCATTTTGATTCTGGTAGTTGTGTTTTTTAGGAATTTCCAAGAGTGGTTGTGAATATGCATTTTGATTCTTATAGCAACCATTTTAGTAAGTCAGTCTTGAAACAACTAGCACATCCAATCTCATAGTCCAATGTCCCATTGAAGTTGAGTTTTACGAAAGCTCAATTATCTTTGGCCGCTTTTTTTGGATGATGATTTCCCTTTTGTCTGCTGCGGGTATTATCTTCCCCAGAAAGAGGGCTCCTAAAGAGAGATGACCCATCAATCTCACTGTCACCACCATCTTCATCATCCCCACTGCCTTCATCAGCACTGCTTTCGTCTGAATCTGTTTCACTGCTATCAGCAGCCAATGGAATCACGGGCTGACATGCGGAAATTGCAGATTCAACAGCAGCAGCAGCCTCAGGTGTATGAAGATCAGCAACACCAAGCATGTTCTTAAATTACACTTACTTTAACCACACAACTAATTTCAAAATGAGAATGATGTTAATAATGTTCATCATTAACTCCGTTTATTTTTTATATTTTAATTATAATTCAAAATTTAAATGCAAACAATAAATCAGCCATGCGACAAAATCATTGTTGAGTATTTGATGCATTACGCTCCTTTGAATTCTTCAAATTTAAGTGATGCTTTGAAGTTTGAATCTACAATTACAAGCAAAAGAAAAGATAACATTAAATATTGAAAAGTGGTCCCTATGGATTTATTTATTCAGTACTCATTTCAATCTATCTTCTTGCTGTTGGAATCTTGTTTGTTTCTGGTTTAGTTTCCAGGGTCCTTCTTGGTTTTTTATTTGTTGTTTTGTCTTGTAGTTCTGGTGGTTTGCTTTGGTTTTGTTTGTTTTATTGCTGTGTTGGCTTCGTGGGTTTTTCTTTCTTGTCGTCTGTTCAGGCCAAAAAAATAAAAAAATGATAAAACTGGTCAAAGAGGGCAGTTATATTCTACAAACAAGAAAGAGATACATCTTCCCTGTATATGATTCAATCAAAATTTTCATACATGCAGCAACCCAACCACAAAAACAAATGGTGACAATGTTTCTCTCTCACAACTGCTTAGTTTTCCTTTTGGTTTTAATCTCAATTTTCACCCACAATAACTCCCAGCCAACATTTATTTACTATTACTGTTTTGACCCCCCCTAATAGCACAGATGGAGCAACTTTCCCATCCAATCTCACTTCCCTTTTGGATTCTCTATCTTCTAAATCTGCCACTTACAGCTTCTACAATTATAATATTTCTAGTAGCCTCTATGGTCTCTTCCTCTGCAGGGATGATGTTTCTAGTGACACCTGCCAGAACTGTACTAGAACTGCAATTCAAGAAAACAAAACTCGATGCGGACAAAACACGACTGCTATCATCTGGTATGATGAACGCATGCTTAGATACTCCACAGTCAACTTCTCTGGAGAGCCACAAACTTTGCCGGCACTACTCGTGTATAATAAAAACAACAGAACAGCACCGGATCAACGTGACATTGACGCACCATCTTTGATGTACCCGCTAATTAGGGATGCCTCAAATTCAGCTATGTTGTTCAAAGCGAGCGAGCAGGGAGCCGGCTCTCAGAACGAATATGGGTTGCTGTAGTGCACTAGAGATTTAAATGGTAGTTCATGCGTTTCTTGTTTGATGCAGCTGGTGGATCAGGCAGGACAGTGTTGCCAACAGAAGATCGGGTGGCGGATACTTGCTCCAACTTGCTATATAAGGTATGAGAATTACAGCTTCTTTGCTCCACCGGCACCAGGACCAGATGGAACCGGTAAATTAAGCATGTGCAGAAGTAGATGGCTATTGACTTTTATTTTTTCTATGATATATGATTATTGTCATATGTTACTAAATCCTCATTTTTCTTTAACATAGTCATAGGATAAAGGCCATAAAATTCAAGGGAGAACCAGCAGCGGTTTTTGAGTATTATTTCATTTATTTCAAGCCTCAAATTATATGTGTATGCGTGACAGAAAGATAGAAGCTACAATTAAGAAATTTTAGACTGCCTATTTAGATCACCTGGTTTAGGCCAGTTAACTTTTGGCAATTAGCATCAAAATCGAAGTCATAGATAACATGACGCTTGGTCTACGAAAATATTACACATGACGCAGCAAAATTCTATTGAAGTTTTTCCCACTTATTTGTCACTGATTTTTTTCCCCAGATGTTTACATTCAATTCTAATTCCTGATGTTAACACTGATGCTTCCGTTGGATAGCAGCTGCAACCCCAACCCCAGGAGGAGGAGGAGGAAAGAATACCACAAAAATTATACTGGCCACCATAATACCAACTGCACTTGTAGCAATCATGGTCGGCTTTCTGTATCATCCACGTTCATGCAAGAAAAGACAAAGAAGTAGCAATGGTGAAGCCTCTGCAACTTTAGTAAAATATACTTAGTTGATTTGTTATCCTTTCTGGAACTTCGTAACAAGTTTTTAATTCAGGGGAAGAAAAAAGTGGTGAAATTCTATTAAGGAATTTGGGTTTGGATAGATCAAACTTGAGTAGCATACACTTACCAGAGCAAGGAATGAATGCAACAAATGAAGATAACAATGAAGAAGTGCATTATTTTAGCTTGATCACCATCAAGGCAGCCACAAGTAATTTCTCTGACGAAAATAAGCTTGGGGAAGGAGGATTCGGGCCTGTTTACAAGGTTCTATAGACAGCGTTCTTATCTGTACTTTTCTTTTTAGATACCAATGCATATAATGCAAGTGGCCTTGGATAATTTGTGACAGAAGTTATTAAGGAACACTTGGTTTGCATTTGCAAGCAGCTAATTATTATAATTGATTAGGAAAGAAGACTTCATTTTGCATGATGTAATAGTATTACATAATCTAGATGAACTGCGACAAGGTATATCTGCAGCAAAGTTCTCAAATTTCTCATTTCTGATAGTGCTAGCGGACTAGTTACTTTGTAATTCAAATTTTCCGAAATGTTGAACTCTGGCATGTATGCAGGGGAAGCTAGCTAATGGTAAGGAGATAGCAGTTAGAAGACTTTCATTCAAATCAAGGCAAGGCCTCAAAGAATTCAAAAACGAGGTGACAGTGATTGCCAAACTTCAATACAGAAATCTTGTGAGACTTTTGGGATGCTGCATCGAGGAAAATGAAAAGCTTCTTGTCTGAGTTAATGATCAAGACTAGTCTTGATGCCTTCTTGTTTGGTTTGCTCTTACATTCTTTGCCTCTCTTATTTCTTCAACATTTTGAAGGAGCTTCCCATTCCTGATCCTGCAGAATCCCATTAACCAATCTTTCCATGGCAAAAGCAGATTCACGGAAAAGAAAACAACTAGACTGGTCCACACGGGCAAAGGTTGCTCATGGAATTGCAAGAGGCATTCTATATTTACACGAGGACTCACGGCTGAAAATTATCTACAGGGATCTAAAAGCAAGCAATGTATCACTAGATGAAGAAATGAATCCAAAAATATCATATTTTGAAACTGCCAGGATTTTTTATGGCAAACAAAGTGAAGCTAACACAGATAGAGTAGTTGGTACATAGTGATTACCTCAATTTCCCACCATCTTTTTCTTGCTACGTTACCTATGATTTATAAAATGCACAGTTTCTACTAACAGACAGAAAATGCTCCTAGTCTGAAGTTTGAAAAAAGGACACAAATAAGATTAGTGAGGAAAAAGGAGAAAATTATGAATTTCACAAAATGTAGCAGCACCATATATCCTACTTGCAGTCATCATTTAATCCGGTTCATGCTTATTAAAGTGCATTTTCCTCACTCTTTTGGTGGTTACATGGCTCTAGGATATGCGATGTAAGGATTATTTTCCATCAAATCAAATGGGTACAGCTTTGGTGTTTTGCTGCTGGAAATTTTAAGTGGGAAAAAGAATAATAGCTTCTATGAGCCAAATCATGCGCAAAGCCTTATCTCCCACGCAAATTTCCCTGTTCTAAATCTAGAATTTCTTGTTTTAGATAAAACTGTTAAGTAAGCACTCTTTTGTGATTATGAAATGTGAACTGCTCTATATATATATAATGGTGAACAGGCATGGGGACTATAGGGCAGAGGATTGGAATTGGTGGATCCTGAGATTGTGAATAGTGGTCAAACTGATGAAGCTATGAGATGGGTTCACATTAGGATGCTGTGTGTACAGGATGATTCCAGTGATAGACCCACCATGTCATCAGTGGTTCTCATGCTTGGAAGCAACATAAACCTTCCTACACGATCTGCAACCCCATTTTCTGTAGCCAGATTTTTCGCCTTCGATCAATCTTCAAGTACTAGACATGACGCTGCATTCCTAGCATCTTTGTTGAGTAAAATGTTCAACAATCGATCAAAGGCCAAGGCTACCATACCTTGAGTAAAAATCAAGGTGCGGGTGCTTTATGTTAAAATATAAGCCATTTCATTGTATTAAATATTTGATTAATGGCTCCTCTTAAATAGTAGGTTAAAAGTATGACTAACACATTATTAAATTTTTAAATTTACCTCACTATTCAGGATTCAATTATTATATTAGTGCCTAATTTTTTCAATTTTTACCTAAAGTATCTTCATATATTTTTTATTAGATGAGAAACTAATTTCTATTTGAAGTACGGATAACAAATAGTACATCCATCACAATAATTGAATTTGTAAAAATCAAATTTATGACTTTTTATCCAATTTTTAATCTTTTTAATAATAGCTTCTAATTTTTTTAATTATTATTGCATTGCAATATTTTGATTTTCACTAAAGCTTATTACACGTATCTTTTAACACAAAATTCTCACATAATATTTTTTAACTATTATTATTAGAACTCACATAAAAAATTAAATTATTTGCAATAAAATGGGGGGTTGAGAAAAAAATTTAAAGTGTTTAGCGAATAATAATCTTATTTTTTGTTGCTTTGGATATCTAACAAATTTCTCTTTTTTTCAAAATATGAATTTTATAATGTGATTTTGTACCAATATTTTTTATTAAATTTTGCACTATATCTTCTCCATGTAACAATATTTATAACTTCTAAAAACTTTATAGGTTATCTACACATTTATATGATAATTAAAATAAATAATAACTTGTGATAAAAATTTTCATATAATGTATAATATCAACATATACAATTATATAGTATTCAAATTAAAATATATAATTTATAATGCATTTTCTAGATTTTTTTATACCACTAGTTTTGGAGTGTATATCATCATTTTTTATCATACGGCTCTAAGTCCTGTTCATGAATAAGACAAAATTTATTAATAAAAAGATATATAATTATTTATACGATAAATTGCATCGTAGTGCTGCTTTTTGAATTTCTTTTCAAAGAGGTACTAGCGCTAATCTTTATTTTAAATATATGCTAGTTTTATGAATTATTACTATTATATTTTTAAAATATCCTTTTTTAAGCATTAAAATACAATTATGAATCAGGAAGTTTGGAAAGACATAATTTTATGATTAGTTAACTAATTTTTGTATATGACTACTTGTTTTCATTTTTCTTCCCATGATCTTTTCATAAAAATTTAGGTTCAATAGGATTCACCTAATTAGAAATGTGTAAATTAAATTCAAAACTTTAAATGATAATAACTTTATTCTCAGTTGTTTGTTTTGGGCAAATTTTTTTTATTCTATATAACTTTTTGAGATTTACATGCTTGCAAAATGTCAACACTTTGGTTGGTGAAAAAAAGCTTTTTTCAATGACTTTTCTTAATTTTTTTTATTTTTTTGTTATTTTTCTAACTTTGATATTATTTTTGTTAATTCAAATTCATTCGAATCTTATATTAAACTTTTACTCCCTAACTCTTTTAATGTCTAGTAGTATCATAATAATTTTTTAACAAATAAAACTATCAAAAAATAATATATTACTATTTATAGATCAAATAGCAATATGTTATTATTTTATTTCAAAATAGTAACACTAAAAAAAATTTCAAATAAATAGATAAATTAAGTCTAATTAATAACTAAATTGCTAAATAATAACTTGTTACTATTTATTTGTCAGACAATAACAAATTACTATTTCATTTCAAAATAGTAATACTAATTAAAAATTTAAAATAAATAAGTAAAATAAGTGTAATCAACAAAAAATTGCTAAAGAAGAAGATATTATTATTTTATTTCAAACAGTAACACTAATAAAAAATTATAAATAGATGGATAAATTAAGTTTAATTAACAATCAAATTGTTAAAGAAAAAGATGATACTATTTATTCTCTAGACAGTAATTTTCGTTTTAAAATAGTAACATCAATTAAAAATCTCAAATAATTGCATAAATCAGGTCTAATTAATAATCAAATTGTCAAAAAAGAGGATTTCATCTCAAAATAGTAACACCAATAAAAAATCTCAAATAATTGCATAAATCAAGTCTAATTAATAATCAAATTATCAAAGAAAAGAATGTTACTCTTTGTTTTCCGGACACTAACATGTTACTATTTTACTATTTCATTTCAAAATAGTAATACTAATAAAAAATTTTAAATAAATGGATAAATTAAATATAATTAATAACTAAATTGCTAAATAATAGTATGTTACATTTATTCTCCAGACAGTAACATGTTACTGTTTCATTCCAAAATAGTAACACTAATAAAAAATCTTAAATAAATAGCTAAATTAAGTCTAATTAATAACTAAATTGTCAAATAAAAAATATTACTATTTCATTTCAAAACAGTAATACTAACTAAAAATATCAAATAAATGGATAAATCAAGTCTAATTAATAACCAAATTGTCAAATAATGATATGTTACTGTTTATTCTCCAAACAGTGACATGTTACTATTTTATTTCAAAATAGTAATACTAACTAAAAATCTTAAATAAATAAATAAATCAAGTTTAATTAATAATTAAACTAGCAAAGAAGAAGATATTATTATTTCGTTTCAAAATAGTAATACCAATCAAAAGTCTTAAATAAATATATTAATTAAGTATAATTAATAATTAAACTGTTAAATAAGACGATGTTACTGTTTTGTTTCAAAATAGCAACACCAATTAAAAATGTCAAATAAATAAATGAATTAAATTTAATTAATAATCAAATTATCAAAAAAGAATATGTTACTATTTTATATGGAAATAATAACATCAAACAAAAACTTAAAATAAAATAACAAATCGAGCATGATTAACAATAAAATTCAATAAAATATGTTATTATAAATATGTTATTATTTTCAGAACAAATAATAACATATTTTCTTCTAGTGACATATTTCTATTTAGTTTAAAACAGCAACACTAACTAAAAAATACTATAAATAGATAAAATAAAGTATGATTAACAATAGAACTTCAATAAAATAATGTGTTACTAGTTCCACAAGAAATAGTAACATCAAATAAAAACTTGAAATAAACTGACAAATCAAGTATGATTAATAACAAAAATCAATAAAAAATATGTTACTATTTTCAGAATAAACAGTAACATGTTAATTTCTTCTAGTGATTAGGTATGTTATTGTTTGGTCTAAAATAGCAACACTAACCAAAAAATATCATAAATAAATAAAATAAAGTTTAATTAATAATGAAATTTCGATAAAATAATGTATTATTATTTTCACAACAAAACAATAACACTAAATGATATGTTACTATTTTATATGGAAACAATAATATTAAATAAAAATTAGGAATAAACTAATAAATCAAACATGATTAATAATAAAAACTGATAAATAAACAACATATTTTAACAACACCAATAAAAAAATACTATAAATAAACAAAATGAAGTATGATTAATAATGAAACTCTTAACAAAATGGCATGTTATTGTTTTCACACAAAATAATAACATTAAATTTGATGTTAATATTTTATGTGCAAATAGTAATATCAAATAAAAACTTTTTATAGTGATTTCTACAATATCTTTATTCAATTTGTTAAGTTGCTTGATTGGGAATGCATAGTGATGGAATGTGACTGATCTATTTTTGTTTCTATGTTTTTGTTCTTCTCAATATTGAAGCGTGGCATTTGGACTTTTGGGCATTTTAGTAAATTAGTCTCAGCAGGTACACTTGAATGAAAGAAAGTTCACTTGGAATATCTCACTGTAATACATTGCAGCAATTGGCATTAGCCTGATTTTTTCCCTTATTTATATAGTTCCAAATAAAAATTTTCATAACCATAGACTTTGCCAAATGGCATACACAAAGCCTTTTGGTTTTATCTTTGAATGAAATCTTTAATATCAATAGTAGCAAACTAGAATTGTATAACAAGCAATTTATTAGTAGGAGATATCTTTTATATCTGTAATTCAAATTTTCAATGCATTTATTAGAAAACACATTAATTGAAAACAAATGGTAAGAAAATATGATTATACAATTCAAATGTAGTAATATAAGATATTTCAAATATTTTGTGATATAAATTAAGAAAAACTACAAATAACCTGTCAAACTATAGGATCATTGGATTTTACTCCATTGAATTATAGAAACTTGGATTTTACCCTTATAATTATATGAAACTTGGATTTTACCCCCACCATTACAAAGTTAATGGAATCTATTTAGAAAATTATTATTATCATATTTCACTTACTGACATTAAAAATCACCATTATATTCACTAATTTTTTTAAAAAAAATTCACTTACTGGCGGTTATAAACTATCACTAAGGATGATAATGTTAATTTATAATCGCCGCTAAGTATTATAAAACTTCTGCCAAGTATTACAACTATCAACTTAGTAACGGTAAAGGTAAAATCTAAGTTTTATATAGTTGTAAGGAATAAAATCTAAGTTTTTATAATTCAAGGGGTAAAATCTAATAACCCCATAATTCGAAGGAGTTATTTGTAGTTTTTCCTATAAATTATATTTTGATTATGTCCAAACAATTAAAACATGACCAATAAAAAACTAAGTTTTAATATAAGTATCATCATTTAAAGTTATTTGAATTTAACCAAAGTAATTTTTTTAATAAAATACTTTAACTATTTTATATTATTTAATTTGAATGTATAATATTTTTAATCATTTAATTGAAAAATATATAAAGAAAAAGCTCAAATTTGAACATCAATTTTACCACGTAAAGCAGCCATTACTATTTACATTTAAAGACCATTAATTGTGTAGTTTTAGGCATTGTTTATAATTTTAATTTTCTTCAATGAAAGATAGGAAATAAAAAGTTCCATCGTATTGCAACTTTGCCATGTGATAACCCATTATTTAAAAGTTTTTTGCTTCATCTTAATAGAATAGAAAATTTTATTCCCTAAGAAGTAGAAAACATATAGATTATTTAGTTGATCATTATTTTATAAATTAAAGAAAATAAAACTTCATAAGAAGTTCTACCCCCACAAAATATAAGAAGTTGCTTATCCATATCTCCCTAAATAAATTATACTTCCTATACTATTTATGGATACAATAACAAAATTATCCTAATTAAATTTAGTTAATAACTATTAAAATTTATTAATTTTATATTATAATAATATTGAGGATATAATAATTATTTTATTAATATTTTCTAAAATATTTGAAATTGTACTAAACAAGATATATGATGTTATTTTCTAAAAAATATTACTTTCGATGTGTCAATCAAATAACTTAGAATATTTTTTAAGAAGTTTATATAAAAAATTATTTCCTAAAAAGTTTAATTTTTTACAAGAATATACTTCATATGTAAATCAAATGATTCCTTATTATATAGTATAGGTATTCACGCAGGATTTTTATCCAAAACACTTAATATAATATATACTTAAAAGAACATCATTACAAATATGGAAGCCTTTGTTTGCTTCACTTTATAGCACTTGGCTTCACTTTCTTTATGTTGCATCTAGTGTAAAGGCATTAATTTATAGCAATATTCATTTATCTTAACATTAAATGCTAACATTAACTTGTGGATATTATTTACATTATTTTGCAATTTCCACCTTGTTTAGCAAGTTACATTCCAACAAGAAACTACTAGAATGCTACAATAAAAGAAAATTACTTTGTTATCAAGTATGATTGGAAAGTGGAAACAATTAAATATTAAAAGTGAGTGATGATCATCATTTTTTTCCTTAACAATCTCCCGTTAGTTCAACTTACTAGTCATAAGGTTTCATAATACCAGGATGACCTAATTAATTGATGAGATTAATTTTGTTCATTACTCTATTTTGTTTCTTGAAAAAAATTTTCACTATGAAAATATTATTTGTATATATATTAATGAAAGAATGATTTGTCATTTGTATTGATTATTAAAAAAATAATATCTAGAGGTATAATAAAAGAAAGCAAATTCTTTTTTTAAAATAAAGTAATTTGTTTAAAATTATTCATATTTAATATTAAATAAATAAAATATTTTCTCTTATCCTAATATTTTGTAACTGTATTTTGTTGACATTATCCCTTTTCAAATTTTAATAAATTGATTTTATGTTTTGATTATGTCAAAATCATTTTGAAAATAATGTGTTTCTTAAAAGGTTTCATGAAATGTTGCATGGCTCCAATCTTTAAGAAAAATGTTATTTATGAAGATTTTTTTATTGAAAAATGGTTGAAGTCTCCTTAAAGATCAAGTTAAAGATTAATTTAGGATTTTAGTAGAATTTATGTACATGATTAATATTAAAATTTTGTACCTTAAAAAGTTTTTCAAAATTATTGTTAAAATAAATGTTTTATGCCTAGAAGTTTTAAAATCAAATTACTTTCGAAAAAAGAAATTCTTATGGCAAATCAATTCTTTAAAAATTGTTTTATTTTGGAAATGTTTTTCATCTACCTATATTTGAATATTGAGGTCCAAAGGCAAAACTCCTAACGTATATTTAATTACTATGCTTGAATATTGGGTTTAAGAGGTAAACCTCCAAACCACTATTCAAATACTATACTAGAATAGTATGATCTAGAAGTAAGCCATCTAATTCATAATTGAACATTATATTTGATTATATAGTGGTAGAGGTAAGCTTTTAGCCTCATAATTGTGTATAATAATTAATTATACATTGAAACTTTAATCTGCTAAGCTACATATTAAAATACTATATTTGATTATAAGCTTGTGAATTTTAAATTTTGCTAGCTATAAATTAGTAACAAATTGATTTTAAAACTAACTCATATATAAATGTTTTCTAACTATTTTTTAAGGTTGAGAAAGGTATAAAAACCTTAGTTTTCTCCAAAATCACATCTTACTTTCATATATACAATCTTACTTCAAGCATTTAAGCCATTCTTTTTAAGATTAAATCATTTTAGACATTTTAAGTTGTATTGGTGCAAGGGTGCACTAAATACTTATTCTTTTCATCTCATATTTCTAGGTTTTTTGTATTAACTAGGGAATCCCGATGGATTCTAAAGTATGATAAATTTAAGGAATGATTCTTGTGTGAGAATAACATAAAGGAAGGTTATATCAATCCAAAATTTTTGTAAGGCTTCTTAGAGACTATTAAATTTTAAGAAAATTTAGTGAACTACCTATAGAATCGAGAGGTATTTAACTCTAGAGAATGAAGATGCATGAGAAGTGGTTGTTCTTCTCTATGGAACCACTATATATTATTTGCAATTCTCTCAATTCTATCTTTCTTAATTTCTACATTTATTTTACCTCTCTTGCATATTTAAGTATTTCTATTTGAGTGTTAATGCATAAGATATAAATGTTAGATGATATAAAATTTATAAGTTAAATTTTTGGCTTCTAAATTAAAAGTGTTGCTTCCTCTATTTTTATTTAAGAAATTTTTAGAAAAATCCCAATTCATCGCCCTTTTAGTGTGTCCATCCTTTTAAAATTGGTATTCAAGCTAGGTCTTTTATTTTTAGGCTTAACAACCCTAAGACATCCTAAATTTCCACCCTTGAACAACCTTTCCCCAATTTTAATGGCCAAAATTACATTCCGTAAAAATAAAGAATTAAAAACTTTATAGATGCTATGAACATTAAATTATAGAACTTTATTGTTAATAGTTATACTTCACTAACTAGTGTTGTAAACAATATGCAAGTGGAAACTCCTAGAAAGAATTTAAATAAAACTAAAAAGAAGAAACTTGTACTTGTTTGCAAAGCTAAGTGAATTATAACTAATACTTGTGTAGTGATGAATATGAAAGGGTTTCTAATTGTACAACCAGTAAAGAAGTATGGGATTTTTTTAGAAGTTACACATGTTGGAACTTCACAAGTGATATCTTTTAAGGTTTATATACTTATGTCATAATATGAATCATTTAGAATGTAAGAAGATAAATCGGTGAAAGACGTAATTTAAAGGTTCACCTCTTTTGTAAATTAACTAACTATTCTTAGAAGAACTTTTGATAATACTAAGTAGGTTCACAAGATATTGCACTCAATAACCATAGAGTGGTAACCCAAAATTATGATTATCAAGGAAGCAATCAAGATCAAATACTTTCTCTCTAATAATTGTTTGGGAACCTTGAAGACCATGAAATAGAGCTTAAAAGGCTTATAAAATCTATTAAAGATGATAAAAGAAGCAAGAACTTGGCTATTAAAGCTAATCCCTCCAATGATGATGAAAATGAAAGTTAAGAAAAGGATGATAACAACTCCTTAAAATATGATATTGCTTTCTTTTTCTAAGAAATATAGTACAAAATGTTAAAAAAATTTATAAACTAAAGCATGAAGGCTCTAGTTCTCCTGTATGCTATAAATGCTAGAAACTTAAACATATCAAGTATGGTTATCCCATCTACTTGAAGAAATAACTTGAAATGAAAAAGAAAAAATTTCTTCAAAGAAGACTTACTCAACAACTTGAAAAAAGGATGATGATAAATCAAGTTGTGAAAATGAGAAAGATAAAGAGGTACTACCACTACACCAAAAAGATCTTTTAGTGGCAATTACATAAAGGCCAGTAATCTATTGAATTTGCTTAACTTTCTTTGGTAATTAAAAATTTACCGTTATAATTATACTATTTAGTGGCAATTAACTTTAACTGCCTTTAAATGTTAAAAAGATTTAATTGCTACCTTCCCTCTTTTATTTTCTTGCGGCAAACCCCAGCTAAAAACCCTAATATTTTCTTCTTTCTCTCACATGACCTAGTTGATCAACAAAATGCACATCTGACTCATTCTCCTGATTGATATAGAATCCATACTTAAGCTTCCTTCCTCACCTATTTCAAAGGGGACTTTGTGCAAGCTGCCTTTTGATTCTGGGGATTCTGATCTTGCAGGTTAGTAGCCTTGAATTATAATGCCACATATACTGCCTTTTACGATTCAGTTCAAAGCATTGACCACCTAAGTGATATTAATTGAAAAATTAGCACCTTAAGTTTGCCATTAATTGTAAGTAGGGAAGAGAAAATAATTTCATATGGCTTTTGTTTTTAATATAGTCTAGGTTGCGTTGAGAATTAATAGCTGTGACAACTGCTCATAATCCTTTTATTGCAGAAACAACCTGTGGTTCCTTATTTGATAAACTACAAGTAACTTTTCTTTCATTCTTCTTTGTCAATTGTCACTATTGATATGCATGGTCTATAGAAAAGACAGTTTTTTTGGGTAAGAAATATGGGATAAGGTTGGTGAGAGTGATGAGGATCGAGACAGGATGCTTTTTTAGATAGAGCAAGAGTGCTTGGATGTGTACAAGAGAAATGTTATGCAAGCTGCAAAGTCAAGGCATAGTTGCTCCAAGCCTTATCAGATGCTAAACTTAAGCTTTCTGGTCTTCAATCAACACTTGGAGAAAATGGAGTTATTAGAATTGTTAGTAACTACTTGAATTATCCTTGATACTGAGAGCAAGTCAAGATATAGTTCTGTGATTCATTTAAATAGACAATTCCAATGTACGGTGAATAAATAGTAAACTAATTCATTTTGCATATTATCTGTTCCTTTGCAACCTGAAAAAACTACAGGAACTATAGAGGAACAACTTGCAGGTACAGCACCAATACTTGAACAACTATGGAAATAAAAGTAGGAGAGGATAGAGGAGTTTTCTGATATATAGTCACGATACAAAAAATATATGGAGAGATAATTGGGAGCTTAGGTGTAAACGATTAAACTGGAACTCCAGTAGTTGATGAGTCTGGCCTATCCTTGAAGAAGCTGGATAAATATCGATCCCAACTTAAGGAACTTCAAAAGGAAAAGGTAAGTCTAATTTAATGTCCAATCATTTATCACCTAGTTGTAAAAATGAAAACTTTATTTTCTTCACTTAACATTACATTCACTATTTTATTGCGTTGTTTATTTGATAGAGTGATAGGTTGCAAAAGGTTCTTGAATTTGTGAGTACTATGCATGATCTTTGACCATGTCAAAGTGATTGCTCCTGGTGGCCTTGCTCTAGATTTGATTGAGCAGGTACTTCAGATCTGTAAAATTTTATATATATGGATTTCTGGAAGTATGTTAATTGATGAGATTGTTCTATGCTAAAGCTGAGGTGGAAGTTAAAAGGCTTGAATAGCTAAAATCCAATAAGATGAAAGAAATTGCATTTACAAAGCAAGCAGAGCTTGAAAAGATATATGCACGTGCTTATGTAAAAATAGATACAAAAGCTACTTGAGAGAAGATTATCGTACTAATTGATTCTGGTAACATTGAACTAGCTAAACTACTAGCTAACATGGATAGTCAAATTACTAAAGCAAAAGAAGAAGCTCTTAGCCAGAAAGAAATATTGGATAAGGTAGAGAAGTGGATGTCAGCTTGTGAAGAAGAGAGTTGGCTTGAAGATTATAATTAAGTACCTATAATTTCCCCCTTTCACTCTATCTATGTGCATGTCTGCGTGGTTAGGTGAGTATGAGTTTTGTAAGAGAGATGAAATAGCACTTCTCCAGTCAGGGTATATAGAATATGAAATAAGAATTATATTGCTTAAATATGGCACTATTGTGGCAAAACATTAGCCATTACTATAGTTCGAAGCCTAGCACTATTATGAATATCATTGTAAGAGTATTTTCATTATAGAAAAGATAAAAATTAAGTAATTCAGTTGTTAAATATCACATCCACTTTAGTATCCTTTGGCTTCCAGAATAGATGTTTTTTTTTTCCCCCTTCTCATTCTGATAGAGGTATGGTGTTGTTGAATTGGAAGATATGTCCTCAAAACTAATTTTAATAAACTAATTACTTGGTTTGGAGATCTTTAATTAATAAGTTTTATGTTTCTTTGGTTTTTCGGATAGGGAATCTATTAGCTCTCAGTATTAAAATTTTCATAATTTTTTTTAAATTATTTTCTCACGGGTTCTATGTTAGCAGAATTTTCTCTCTATGGATTCAATAGTTCAAATGTTGTATTTGGTGTGTGAAAAGATAAAAAAATAACAAAAAAAAATTAAATGGTCTCTTTTCAACATAGAGCTGTCCATCCTATAGCTTCTCCAAATTAGCCGCCAGTCTACTATAGATCTATATGATATATACATAAAAAGAGGTATGGACTAATGCTTTGCTTGGCTAGAGAAGAAAATAGAAGAGAAAGAAAAGAGGATTGAAGTACTTTTCTGTAAGTGTGCTTGGTTTAGGAGAAAATAGAGAAAAAAGAAAATAGGAAAGAAACTTATTTTCTTTATTGTGAGGGACAACAAAGGAGAAGGATAAAAGGCAAGAAATTTTTTTAATTTCATTTTGATGTAAATTAAATTGAGGGGTAGTAAAATTTATTAATATTAAATGCCCATGAGAATCTCTCAATATAAAATAAAAAATTAATTACATTCTTCTTTTACCCAACTTACATAAAATTTATCTCACAACAATAAACACGTAGAAAATGGGCTATAAAAAATTGTGTACAAATTTTTTATACACAATTTTTTATAAAATTTCGTAACCTTTATATTTTAAAATTTAACAAAGATACAACAAAATGATAAAAACAAATTAGTATATTTTTAATAAATGGGTTAGAAGAGTTATTTCATAAAATCATTAGAATTAATGAAGATGCATCTATATTTCATTTTTTCATATAACAAATTTAATAAGTATATTAATCATTTTGATAATATTTTTGAAAACAATCCAATACATAGATGGAATAAAACATAAGTCCATTAGTTTTTTAAGAGTATAAATTTCTTAATATCAAACAAATAATTATAAAAACACTTATAAGAAGTTAACCTAAAATTTTTTCGAGAAAGTTCAATCTCCAATTAGAAATTTCCTTCTTATATAAATCAAATGAGCACATCCTAAAATTGTCCACCTATAGCGCATCCTATATTTATAGAGAGGATGCAAACTTTATGATTTTTCCCGTGGTGCCAGGCATTAATAACAAACTTCTACCATCTGATTAACTAAACAAAGTCAAGTCTACACATGGATCTAATACAACCTTTTCAGTCAGCACATTCAGAACTACATTCTCATTTTATACACATATAGATTTAACATAATCTCCATTTTTTCTAGCACATAATTCAATATTATGGAGTAGTATAACACTCAAGTGGTACTATAATTACACAATCAAGAGTACAATAACATAATCTCCAAGTAGCTTTATACTGTACACTGCACATTATACCATATCAAGGAATTGATTGAATCCATAACATTTGCAGCAAAGTGGCTCTCCATAACCTTGAAGCAATTGGCTCTTAGCAGTGACCTAAACATAGACCAAACAACAAAACCACAATTTAAGTAGTAGTTATGGTTGTGACAATGATAGTAGTTATGGATATAATGAAATACATGATTATTCAATGATTTCATTGCACAAATACTTGACTAATCATATTCCATTAACTACAATTAATGGATAAAATATATTAAAGAATTCACGTGTGCCCTACAGGCTACCATAAGCAAGAGTAGTAATAATAGGAGAGAAAGCAACATACATACTTGGAAAAGCTAATAACACATCCGAAATTATGTCAAAATAAACCTGCCTCCTTCATGTGATCTAACAAAAGATTCCAATGCATCTCCTTTAGCACGCCAAAAAATTGTTGCTTGGCCTCCTCATTTACACATAAGAAACGATAACACTACACTCGGAGTTCTAGCATGACTCTTATCTTCTCCAGCTCACTCCAAACATCTGTAAGGTTATAATGCTGAGGTTTGCTTTTCTGAATAAGGGAAATACCTTCCTTAGTTATTTCTGCATATATATTGGCCACTGCAACTCCTTCCCGCATCACCTCAATTAAGCTGGTTATCCCCAGGTGCATTTTCTCATATCCACTCTCAATCATATCAATTAGTGTAACTTTCCTTTTGAAACCTTTAGAAGATGATGTTCTTTGTGATTGATTTCCCTGTGATTGATTTGAACCACCACCCATAGGAATATAGGTGTCTTTGTTTCTTGTAGAGCCTGGGGCTTCATTTCCCTAACGGAGATCAAATTTTGACATTTTATTGAAATCATCATTCAAGTCAAAGTTTTCCCTTTCCCAGCGTTGCACTTTGTCTCTTGCACTCTCAGCTCACGCACCAGTTGCTCTATCCTTGCTAAATAAGTCCAACAGTTTATCATAGTTATGTATTAGGGTTGTCCTCCATTTTTATGCTTTAGACTTGTCTTGCATATTACAACCATGATTAGTAATGTCAATACTTTAGGAATGTATTAGAAGTCATTTCAACTCCATTTTCAACTCCCTTTCTTTCACTTAATGCTTTACCTTTATAATCTCTTCTCACATTGCTTCAAATAATCAGGTTGTGGGATTCCAGCCAACTCCACTCCACATGTGAAATAGATCATAACATTAGTTGAAAGTTGCCTTCAATGTTTTTATTCTATTTTTAATATGTGTCTTTTGCCAAAAAGGTCTTATCATTGCCTCCAGTGTCTGCAACATAGTGCTATACGCATAAGAGGTAAAGGTGTCATCTAGCCTATTCCCCTTATGGACTTTTTCCTATAATGCATCTAATAATATGGTATCCATTTTCGATATCCACCGTAGGTTATCTTTAGAGGAACTCCTTCCTTTCTCTGGTCTCCTATTCTTGAACATGATTTAATCTACAAATTGCAAAGTGGAGTAAATATCAGTAAATAAGCTAGAAATGGGAAAATGATAATTAGGATGAATGGCATGTTAACTAGGTACGTATCCATAACAAAGTAATATGATATCAATCAATTAACTTGTTTATCCATTTCATTTTGCACAATACATACAAGACGTCTAATTTATGATATATTCATAACAGCCATAACTTGTCACACATAACCAAACACATAGATGGAAAATACAATTACATAAAAGTGCAGTTAGTACTCAAAGGTCTTGCATTAATACAATGGATTACATAATATTACACATCATACAAAATAAACTTATGACAAACTCTTATCATAATCATTCCACATTTGATTTGCTATACTCTCCCTCAAAAGGAATCCCTATTTATAGTCCTCTTCTGAACTCTGTGCATCATGGTCTCTATGGTCATCTATAATATTTTGGAGTAGCTCACGATCTACTTCATCAATCAAATGCTCATCAGGATTAACTTCCATCAGGAAGTTATGTAATATGTAGCAGGCAATAGTAATGTCAGACATGGTCTTAAAGGAGTAATACGGCTCTGTGCCACTAGCAATGATCGAGAACATTTTTTCAAAACTCCAAATGCTCTTTCAATGACATTTCTCAATGAAACATGTCAATGATTAAAGAGTTCTTTTGCATTTTAGGGACCACGTGTTAAGTATTCCTTAAAGTGGTAATGTACACCTCTATATGGTGTGAGTACACCACCCTTTAGTGGATATCTTGTATCTCCTAGGTAATATTTGCCTACCACATATGAAAGTTGTATGAATATATGTAACATAGCATAAGATCTATGTAATTTCATTAGCTACAATTTTCCTCTTATTCTTAGGACCTAATCAATTCATAAACTGAACTTACCTAATGGTATTCTAAGTTTATCTCCTCTCTTACTTAAGGTATGCTTCAGAACCCTAGAATCAGATGCAGTGTCTTCCCAACCTACTAATACATAAGTGAATCTCATATCAAACATGTAGGCAGCCAAGACATTTTGGATTAGGAAGTTTTTCCTTCCTCGAAAGTGAGGAGCATCTCTAATTGGTACTTTCACTTGTATATGCATTCCATCTATAACTCTAACATAATTATGTATTTTTTAAGTCACAGTAAATCTTATGATATGAAAGTCAAAGACACTTTAAATTTACTAATATGCATCAACGTTTTTTATACTATATGTACTATTATCTTATGTTGAAATAAGGAAAGAACTTACCACTATTAAGTATTTGTTGAAGAACCTCTAATCCTAAAGGTTACACGAGGAACTAACTCTCCAGTGAAATAATGGCCCATAAAACATGAATAAAATGATGATTAATTATTTCCCTTGACCAGTGGAAGAAGAAAGAGACAACTTTATGGTTAACATTATGGCCTAAAATATGCAAAAATTTAGCAACTTGCTCATCTACTATAGCATGCACAAAATCCCTCACTCTATTGGTTCCCCTCAATTTCTCATATAATTGAATGAATGCACGAAGACTTATACATATCATATTATGGCATTAATCAATTGTTAGTAAATTACACATCAATTGTTGTTGCATTTCATCTTTTTCACTCTCTCATAAACCACTAGGGGCATGGATAAGTGTAGACTACAAGGTTAACAAATGCATAGCATGCATAATGATGCACATTAGTTAGACAATGCACATTCGCCATCATATTTCCCAATCCTCTAACGCATTTACATTAATCAAATGATTTAATTCAACATCCTTATCGAATACATCATCATTTTTACCATTCATTACTATTCTTGTGGGAAATAGAGAGTAGACATGTTGATAAAGTCCAATAAGTATTTGGAAAACTTACAAGAAATTGCTTAATATGACATAAATATGCAATTCATTTCCTCCTATATGGAATAAGAAATCACTTTCCCTACAACCATGATCCAATTATGACAATATGATATTCACTCTCATATAATGTAAAAAATCAAGTCGTCATAAATTGCTTACAGATTGTAGAGGGAGTATCCACAGGTGTCAACTAAGTTAAGAGAATCTAGCTATTTCTAACTTCCAATAAGTCAAGCTACAATAACAGAAGAAGATGATAAGTGTGATTAGTGTGTTCAACCCATGATAGATATGACTAATAACAATTACAAGCTTCATGCCATGCTCATCAAATACAAATATTTTATTGCTTAGATCATATGGGCAGTTTACACATTCCATGTATATACTTTACATTTCTAATTATGTTAATTACTGGAAAAAGATGATAAAGGAAATTTTAAACTTCGCATATACTACAACTATGTTAATTGACCCTAAAATATATTTATTATTGCTTTCCTATGTTACCATAAGTAGAATACATAGACAGCAAACTAAAGGAGAAAAAATAAAAAAATCAAATCAACCAAGCTAAAAAAAAAAATTTTAAAATTTTTTTGTATTATAATTAGAAGGCATGATAGTTATATTATTAATATTAGTTGAAAATTTTAAAATCAAATCAACCAAGCTAAAAAAAAAAATTTAATGAGTAATATTTAGTTATGTAGATTAAATAATTTTAAATGATAAGTAGGAAATTTTACTTTAAAAAATTTACTTTATATACAAATCAAATGAAACCCATTCACAACAATTCTTCCCAAATAAAAATACTACCAAATAACACGGAGCCCAAATTAATTAAACAACAAGATTTTTTTGCAGCTTATAATGAAAACTAAATTACCTTTACCTCTTTATACATATGTATATACATCTATACATTTAAATTAACATTTGAAATTTTCTAATGCCTAAATAACACAACTAATTATCCATATTTAATTAATTACTTATTTAATGCATGCTTACAGAAAAAGGAGGATAAGGGGCAGCATTGATAATAGCATTTTTTTTTACAATTGAACATAATAATATAAAAATTTATTGTCATTAAAAAAAAGGGACCGAGTCGCGTACCTGCAGGCCGAGTCATCTTCGAATTCGAGTTGGATCCATGTGACCCAATGCCTGTAGGTCATAGCAACCCGCCATAACAAGTAGCACCATCTCACTTCTAGCAATTTTAGGGGGTGAGATCAGAGACAAGCTCAGAGACCTAGTGCAGCAAAACACCAACGACCGGACGAAAATGCAGTAGCAAATAGTGGCAATTTACGATAAACACAAATAAATATAGAATGCAACTACGTGGAAACTAAAGCAATCTTGCATATCAAAGGCCCTGGGAGAAAGATCATGTGTTACCTGCATGATTCGACTGTTTGGACAGCAGTGCTAGAGAAAACTTAACTTTCGGTGGAACAAGCGGCGGTAGCAGCAATAGTCCGGAGGAGTTTCGTGTGAGGCAGAACTGAGTTCTTTCAGCTGTAGAACGGAGCCAAATGACTGTACAGTAACTTCTCCTCACTTTTCTTCTTATATTTGAGGGGGAAAATCGGGTAGACCCCACTGTACGAAATCATTGCATTTTTCACTTCCTTCCTCTTTTCTCCTGTGTGCCAAGCAACTGCAAATTTGCTTTTCTTGTACTTTTCTACAACTAAAGTTCTTTCCCCTCTAAAATGACCCAAACCAAGTAGGGGTAACAACAAAGCACTAATATTCCTCTATCATTCATAATTTTTTATGGGTGCATCTGTAGTAACTCCTAAAAATGAAAATTTCCCAACCCAAGAAAGTGATGTACCAGATTAGTTCGTTAATTAATAATTAATTAAGAAATTTAGTAGCAAGAAGTAGATGTTTAGTATCAAAAGGATAAATGTATTTCTAATGTCAAGCTAATAACAAATCATTAAATACATATATAAAATAATTTGTGTAAAGATAATATTAGAGGCTATTGTCTCCCTAAATGTGTCAACAAAATAATTATTTTATATAGATTAAGTTAGGTTATTAATCAAGGAATATTAAATTAACATAAGATTAATTATGCTTAGAGTTATTAGTATTATATATAAGAAAAAGAAAGAATCTTTTTGTATTGTTAAGTTGCTTACCAAGTTATTGCTTTATATGGGAGCAGATGAGATAGGTTGCCAATTTGATTGGATAAATAATTAGTCAACGAGATATCAAGAGGGGAATGAGTTAATTTTTGGATAATATTAAATTTTCAAAGCTTAACAAAGAAAAGCTCATAAGAAAAGTAAACTCAAATGGGAAAAGTATAGTTTATTATAATATAAAATGAAGATATTAATTCGAGGCATGTGTAGAACAAAGGTGATCTTTTTGGTAAATAAACCTGATTTGAATGTGTCAAACTATACTTGATTCATGTATCCATACATCAACCAGTAATTTGATCTTTTATCTATACATTGAATTCTCATTAGAAAAAGTCATGCAAATACATCTTTATTCTATTTTGTTACGTCTTCAATTTTATGCATGTAAGAGACAACCATACATGTGAATATACCTATTAATTACTAGAGTTGTATGTTTGCCTTCCACATTTTTGGCTTGTAATGTTTTTTGCTTTGTTGGCATATTATATGCACACAAGTTTGCTTGGTGAATACCTTCATTTTATTCTGCTTGCATCTACAATTGATGAGAGTTGTATTGATGGATCCCGAATCCATTGATACAAATTTGATATTTTTCAAGTCATTGAATGTGGGTTTATAGGAAATATTTGAGTAATATATACATTGGAGATGTTTAAATTCAAAATTTTTTTATTATCAATTCACTACAAACTATTCTATACTTTAATATTTTTTTAAGAAGTTCTTGAAATATACTTTTTGATATTAAAGTGTGTTTATATATAATTTTCTAACTACATCTAATTTATTTTTTTAAGTCATACTCTATGATATTCATAAATACTTAAGATATGATGATTAGGCAACAATTAAATATTTGTTATGTTGTGCATTATTTTTATGTACATGGATGAATATTAGCAAAGTGATTTTTTGTTTACTACTATATGAAGATCATGTTAAAATTAAAGCTATACTGAACTTGTTTTAACAATTTAATGAGATTTAATATAATCTTGTAGTTTCAATTATCTTTTAGTAGTAATTTTTTTGTATTAAAATTAAATTTGAATTTCATGTATCAATAATAATAAAATCTTTAAAAGCTATAACAATAGAAATTAATTACAAAATTGTAATGCATATAAGTTATATTGAAGGTAATTAGTGGCACAACATTTACCGCTAAAGATTAGGTGAACAAGTTATAATATTTGTGCATTAGGGGCAAAAACATTTGCCACTAAATAATTATTAACATTACTACAAATCTTTAGTGGCAATTATTCTAACTTTTATTGGTATCTACCTTAATTTTTTAGTGGCAATTATTAGAAGTAATTAGTGGCAATAACATTTGCTACTAAATAATTGCTGCCATTACTAAATATCTTTAGCGACAATTATTCTATCCTTTACCAACATTTATTATAATTGTCATTATAGCCTTTGCCAACACAGGCATCAACAACAAATTCTTAATCACTAGTAAAAGTATTAGTGACAATTTTTATTGCTATTAAAAGCAATTTTAATTGCTACAAAAAGACCTTCTTGGTGTAGTGTACTTTGCTTAATGACTAAAAAGATGATGATGAGGTACATCTTACTAATTGTAATGATAATGAAGAGGAATCTAGTTGTATATCAATGGATTTATGTGAGGAATTGATTATAACTAATAAAAAGATCTACCTTTCAAGGAAAATTATATTTACTTTAAAAGATAGGATTGAAACTTCAAAGCTTAAGAACAATGAGCTCTTGAAAGAAATTGAAAATCTTAAGTAAGCTCCTTAAAACTGTACTTCTTATGAAATTCTTAAGAAAAAGATCAATGATTTAAAAAAACTTTTGAAAAATTCACAAAAGGTAAAAATACACTAGATATTTTACTTAAAAATCAAAGGTGTTTAACTAGCAAAGAAGGTCCTAGTTATTTTTCAATTGAGAAATTTAATCTTTGTTTATAAAAAAAACTTGAAATTTGATCTTTATCCATCAAGAAATTTCTTTGTTAAAGGAACCATAAAATCCAAGTTAAAAGGATTAGCATTTAGCAGGGCCTTGTTTATTCTGTGTTGTTTGTAAATTAACTAAAGAAAAAGGAAGATGAAACATTGATTGAATGATTAGCATCTTGTGACAAAAATACCTATATATATTCCAATCATCTAAATTCATATCTAGCATAAACAAATTTATGTTACATTAGTGAATAAGAAAAAAAAAGGAAAATGACAACAATAAAGTTAAAATGCTATAATGCAATAATTGGAATATAACTATGCGAAATTGAACACACAGAGTTTTACAATAGAATCATATCATGTGGCCTTGCACTCTCTAAGATTCTTTTTAAGTAATCTCATGGATACATAACAAAATAACTTTAAACCCTCACTATACCATTTAACTAATATGAGCTACTATTTTTGTATACTTAACATAGTGTTGAGATTTATTCCTTAATTTATTTGCTGATTCCTTGTTATCTTTAATTGATTCCCTGTTATCTTAGATTGATTCTATTGTAATTGTATTTTGTTTTGTATAATATCTTCTTTCCTTATTAGGATAGATAATCAATCAGATTTATTCCTATAAATCTGATCTAGATTAGGATAGATAATTAAGGCCAGATTTAGGCTTTATTCTAGGGAGATATTTATGGACCTTTATCTATAAATTGTAACTATCGATTATCTAAAATAAGATCATTTTTTACCTTTTTAACTTGGTATCAGAGCTCCTAACCTAAGAGACTTTGCTTCCGCACTTAAAAACCTTGTCTGCCTTCATTACAGAATAGCCACCTTCATTGTGGCAAATCTTTCTATCTCTACCATTGAAGCCCTACAGATTATCTAATTTTTTTTAGAAATCTAAACCTTGTTAACAGACCCTAGCCATTAAAATCTTCCCTATGTTTGGCCCAGAAGAGACTGAAATTTCTAGCACCTATCAAACCACAAACCCAGGCTCAACAACCCTAAATCCCAATTATCTACCTATCCTACATGCAACATACCGCCTTAATGGAAAAAATTACTTACAATGGGCTCAAGTCATTCGAACTACTCTCAAAGGGCATTGAAAATTAAATCACATTGAGGGAACTGCACCGAGGAAAGAAGATCCTTAATTTGAGATGTGGGATGATGAGGACTCCCTTATTATGACCTAGCTGTGAAATTCTATGACTTATGAAATTAGCAAGAATTATATGTTCCTCCCTACTGCTCAAGAGATTTGGGAGAATCTATGATAAAGCTATTCCATAAAGCAGGATCTATCAGTTCATTTTGACCTAAAGACCAAAATTTTTAGCATTAAGCAGGGTGCACTTTTAGTAACTAATTATTATGGGATCTTAAATGGTCTTTGGATAGAATTGGATAAATATCAAAACCTAAGAATGGAATGTAGTAAGGACACGATCAAATTAGCTTAATTTATTAAGAGGGATAGGATTTTTGAGTTCCTCTCTGGACTAAATCTTGAATTTGATGCAATTCGGGTTCAGATATTGAGAAAAGAAAAACTTTCCTCACTCTCTAAAGTTTTTCACACAATTCGTGGTGAAGAAAGTTATAGAACTATCATGGTAGATGACAAACCCACTAAGGGATTAGCTCTAGTTATCAAGAGGACTGTCAAACCAAGTCCTCAGTCTTCCTCTTCCAAACCTAGCAAATGGTGCACTTATTACAAGAAGAATGGTCACACTAGGGAAAACTACTTTAAACTTCATGGAAAGGATTAAGTTTTGAACCGTACTGGTGGATTTAGGAATATTAATTAGGGCTAAGTACATTTGACTACTAAAGAATCTGAGTCTATGGCGAATAGTCCTCAAGTTGAGGAAGAAATTTCGTCTCTCAGCAAAGAAGAAATGGAATGCTTAAGAACTTTCATGAATTCCCTCAGTAAGCCCTCTGGTTCTTGCTCTTTGGCTATGAATGGTAAGAATCTATGTTCTTCATTATCTTATAATGTTATGACTGCCTCTAAGGATTCCTGGATCCTTGACTCTGGTGCAACAGATCATATGACCTTTGACCTCTCTTGTTTCACATCGTATTAACCTTTTAAAAATCATTATATAACTATGGCTGATGGCTCCAGTACATTAGTTGCAGGTTGTGATAATATTAAACTCAATCCCTCCTTGAATTTAAAAGATGTACTCTATGCTCCAAAACTATCTACTAATCTCATCTCTACTCATAAGCTCACCAAGGACCTAAATTGTGCCATAACCTTTTTTCATTCCCACTGTATTTTTCAAGATCTAGCTACAGGGAGGACGATTGGAGTTGCTAAGGAACAGGGAAGGTTGTACCATTTTATCAATATGAAGACTTCAAGTAAATCTAATGAGAAGGTGTTACATTCTGATTACCATTCCTGTTCTGAATCTAAATATGAAATTTAGCTTTAACATAAAAGACTTGGACATCTTCCATTTGCTTTACTTAAGTTTATGCTTCCTTCTTTATTTTTGAAAGAATCTATTGAGTCTTTTAGTTGTGATATTTGTTAACTTGCAAAACATCATCATGTTAGTTTTTCCACAAGTTCTAATAAAAATTCTGAACCTTTTTGCCTTATTCATATTGATGTTTGAGGCCCTACTATTATACTTAATGTTTCTAGGGCAAAGTGGTTTGTCTCATTTATTGATGATTGCACTCAGGTTACCTGGTTATTTCTTATGAAAAATAAATCTGAAGTGTGTTAATTATTTATTCAATTTTATCATATGATTCAAACTCAATTTGGGAAATCTATTAAACACCTGAGGTCTGACAATGGTAAAGAATATGTGAACTAAAATCTATCTAGTTTCCTTAAAGAAAAAGGCATTGTTCATGAACTTACATGTGTAGACACACCTCAACAGAATGGGGTGGCAGAAAGAAAAAATAGACACTTACTTGAAATTACTAGGGCATTATTATTTCAAATGGCAATTCCTAATTCATATTGAGGGAAGCTATTCTAATTGCCACATATCTAATAAATCGATTGCCTTCTCGGGTTCTTAGGGGTGTTAGTCCTGTCCATGTTATGTCTTCTCTGTATCCCTCTGTTCCTATCATGAGAAATCTGGAATCTCGGGTCTTTGGTTGTGTTGCTTTTGTTCATATTCATTGCCAACATCGCAGTAAACTTGATCCCTGTGCTATTAAATGTATTTTCATTAGATATGCTCCTGATGAAAAAAGGTATAAGTGCTATCATCCTTCAAGTCGAAGTTTTTTTATCTTTATGGATGTCACCTTTCAAGAAAACCAGCCATTCTTTATCTCTTCACAGCCACAAAAAGGAGAACAATCATTCAAATGTGGATATTTTCTCACCAAATTATGGTATTTCACTACCCTATTCAGATAAACCCTTAAAGGTTCCAAAATTAACACTTTCTACTGATCCTCCACCTGAAACTATCAAAGCTGGTCCATCAAAATTCGTATATCAAAAGAAGAAATAACCTGAACTGAACCTGTAACAACTCCAAGCATCTGAACTAGTGGTAAGCACTCAAAACATTGATCTGTTTGATTCTGAACTTGATATTTCGAATATCCCCTTGAGCAACTGTGATCCTAACTCAGATAACTTACCTATTGCATTAAGAAAAGGAAAAAGGTCCTGTGTTAAATATCTCATCCCTCAATTTGTCTCTTCTAAGCATCTTTCTGTGTAACACTAAAGCTTTATTACAACCATTGATTCTATAAGAATTCCTACAACTATTGAATAAGCCATAAAAAATCAAAACTGGATTCAAGCTATGAATGAAGAAATGGAGGCATTAGAAAAGAATGAAACATAGGAAATAGTTGAAAGACCTAGTGAAAAGAAACCGGTGGGGTGCAGATGGATATACACTGTTAAATACAGATCTGATGGCATACTGGATCGGTATAAAGCAAGGTTAGTTGCAAAAGGGTACACTCAAACCTATGGTATAGACTATGAAGAGACCTTTGCCCCGGTAGCTAGGATGAATATAATAAAGATTTACTTTCTCTTGCTGATCATTTCCAATGGGAACTCAATCAGTTTAATGTAAAAAATATTTTTCTTCATGGATACTTGGAGGAGGAAGTTTATATGGAAATACGCCTTGGTTATGATTCATATGGTGAGAAGAACAAGGTATGCAAGCTGAAAAAGGCATTATATGGTCTCAAACAATCTCCTCGTGCCTGGTTTAGGAGATTCACCAAAACAATGCTAAACTTTGGATACAAACAAAGCCAAGGTGACCACACACTCTTCAGTAAGCATTCACCAGAAGGAAAAACCACAATTCTGCTTGTCTATGTGGACGACATCATTATTTCAGGGGATGACATAGCCGAAAAATTACTCCTAAAAAGGAAGTTAGTAGTTAAGTTTGAAATAAAAGACTTGGGCTGATTAAAATATTTCCTAGGAATTGAAGTTGCCTACTCCAAATAAGGAATATTTATTTCCCAGAGGAAGTATATCCTGGATCTTCTCAAGGAGATAGGAAAACTTGGATGTAAAGCTACTAGTGTGCCCATTGAATAAAATCACAGAATAGGTGACAATGAAGAAAACCCAAAAGTTGACAAGACTCAGTATCAAAGATTGGTTGAAAAATTAATATATTTAGCACATACAAAACCAAATTTGGCATATGCTATTAGTATCATTAATCAGTTTATGCATGATCCAAGGAAGAGACATTTACAAGCTTTAGATCGGGTATTGCAGTATCTAAAAGCTACACCAAGAAAAGGATTACTATTTAAGAGGAATGAAAGCCTATCTATGGAAATCTTCACTGATGCTGACTATGCCGGTTCAGTAACTAATAGAAAATCTACTTCTGATTACTGCGTGTTTCTTGGAGGAAATTTGGTAACATGGAGAAGCAAGAAGCAGAATGTAGTTGCTAGGTCCAATGTAGAAGCCGAATTTAGAGCAATGACATAAGGAATATGTGAGTTATTATGGATGAAAATTATTCTGGATAACTTAAAGATGGAATATAAAATTCCTATGAAGCTGTTTTGTGACAACAAGTCAATTATTAGTATTGCTCACAATCCAGTTCAGCATGACTGGACTAAGCATATAGAAATTGACCGTCATTTTATCAAGAAAAAACTAGACAACAGACTCATCATCACAACATATGTTCCTTCTAGCCATTAATTAGCTAATGTACTCACTAAAGGCCTTCCCACAGAAATGTTTCAAGAACTTACTAGCAAGCTGGGAATTATAGATATCCATTCACCAACTTGAGGGGGTGTTCAAATTTATTCCTTGATTTATTTACTGATTCCTTGTTATCCTTGATTGATTCCCCATTATCTTAGATTGATTCTGTTGTAATTATATTCTATTTTGTACAATATCTTCTTTCCTTATTAGGATAGATAATCAATTAAATTTATTCCTATAAATCTGATCTAGATTAGGATAGGTAATTAAGGCTAGATTTAGGCTTTATTCTAGGGAGATATTTATGGGCCTTTATCTATAAATTGTAACTATCGATTATCTAAAATAAAATCAGTTTTTACCCTTTCAACTCACAGCTAATTATGCTTCCTAGGAATTTCTAGCAGTGGTTGTAAATATGAATTTTGATCTTGTAGCAAGTATTTTAGCAAGCCAATCTTAAAATAACTAGCATATCTAATCTTATTATCCTATGTCTCATTGGACTTAAGTTTTATGAAAGCTTAACTATCTTTGGCTACTTTTTTGAATGATTATTTCCCATTTGTCTACTAAAAGTATTATCTTTCCTAGAAAGAAAGCTCTTAAAAAGAGATAGTGTATCAATTTCATTGTCACTGTCATCTCCATCATCCATATTGCTTTCATTAGAATTGTTTTCATCTAAATATATTTCATTGTTATCAACAACCAATGGAATCATTGTCGAACAAGTGGAAATTATAGATTTATAGGCAACGACAACCTTATGTATATAAAGATGAGCAACCTCAATCATTAAATCCTTTAATAAGATGAATCAAAACTCAATAAACAACCCACCAGTTACAAATACAAATCATTAATGTAGATAAATTTACAGATGATTATAGTCATATTAATAGAAAGCAGTAGGAGACTGAATTACCATTTTAATAACTTAAAATTCATTTCCAATCAGCTTTTCAATATCATAATTTTTTATATTGTCCTATATTTTATCAATGTAAGCCTCTAAAATGAAAAAAAAATAAATAGAGATTTATGCTCACAAAGTAGTAAAAGTTATAGTTGTAATAATAATGCAACTTGTAACCTTTACATCAAAGTCTAGCTACTTATTAGCTTTTAACATAACTATTAGCAAGTTTTTAACTTTTCTTAAAATTACACTAACATATATAAATTAAGATCAAGTTTGAAAAGCATTTTTTTTACCATTTTCATAATGTGAAGCACTATTTAAAATTCAAATGATAGATAAAATTCAACACTGTCACTTATCAATATAAGATAATACCTAGTCACAAAATGAAATTTTAATATATATACTTTAGATATTCATTTATAATAATATTATCCTCTTCCTTAGGAAAATGAAAAATTTTTAATATTATAACTGACAATCATTCTAATATCCCAAAATAAGTGAAAAATAATAAAAAAGAAGAATATAAAATAAGTTTGAATTGAAACAGTATAATGGCTTAGAAGGTCTAAGGTAATTAACAAAGACCTATCAATAAGGGGTTCTTTATAGATAAGAACTAAAAATTTTGGAAACATGAACAAAAAGAAGCAAAGTGAAGATTTAAGAATTCAAGAAAAGAGATTTGAATAAGCAGAAAGCAATTGAAGAAGATAGAGACCTAATGATGAAATAAAAGTATTCTTGTGCTCTAGTTTAATATGATCATAAAGGGAAGAACCACAAAGAGTTAGATAAAAGAATCAAAAGGAAGCTTTAACATTCAATTCAAAACGCTTAAATACTTGAAAGAACTATACTCAAATGCTTCATAAGCTAATACATTTGATTTCATGTTTTATTTTATTGGGTTTTTATTTTCTTTTATATTTTAGCCTACTACTTTAGTATATTATTCTAAACATTTAATACTTTATTTGCTATCCATTTTGGGTTAATTAGAATGTTATTTTTGGGCTTAAATTAGTCTAATTAGAGCTTAATTTGTTTAGTTGACTTTTTTACTTTCTAACTTATATAAGATAGGTTATTTCTTATAGAATTCAACTTTAAAGCTTTTAAAGATTTGAGAAATAGAATTGGTTAAATGCTTTCTTTGTGAAAGTGTGTTCTCTTATAGAACTTGTGACTTATTAAAAGAATTTACCTTTTATAGCGTTGATGTTCACTAATTAAAGATTCATCCTTGGGGCATCTTTATTTTTCACTCATTAAAATATTTACATCCTTTGTGGTGTGTTCATAATTACTTATTACTCTTATTCTTCTTTTTTTAAAGTATAGTGTAATATTCTCCTCATTTTTTATTTAGTTTGTTAAATTTTAGAATGATCCATCACATATTTTTATCATTAATCGAATATGGTATTGAGATACTTAGTTGAAATGCTCAAGATACATTTATTTAATTACTTAAAACTCCTCTAAGCCCTTATTTCAAGCATCCAAGCTCTTACTTGATTTTTTTAGCTAGTTCTTTGTAGTTTCCCCTTCTATGATAGCATTAGAGGTTATCCACTAGCCAATTCCTTAATTACCATTTTACAACTTTTCTCATTCGATCTTTTGTAAAGACTCAAACTATCCTACCTCACAATTAAAGAATTTCTAACTTGATATTTCTCTAGGATTCAAGTGATGTTACCTTATAATTCAAGGATTTCAACAAATCATCTTATTGCCAGATGCAACAATCCCTAGCTTTTAGGACCTTACTAAGAAAGAATTTCACTCTTTCCCTTAATCTTAAACCAATGAATAATAGTAAAGAAGGATTTATCTCAAAGAGACTATAATGATTTTTCACTCTTTTCCTAGAGTAGATTTGTAAATGAAAAGTTCAATAGACAAAAATATATGACACTTAAAGCTCCTAGCTTGAATTCTCAATGTTTTGAATAATAACTTTCTTGTTACCTTCAAGGGCTCCTTTCTTATCTTTTTATACATGAAGCTTTAATAGTATATTCTACAAGCTTTTTAAGGGTAAAAATATTTCTTATTAGCTAAAAACACTTACTTATTTAGTTAATCACATTTCGCTTGTTCCCTAAGTCTTTTCCTCAACTACCGTCCTTCTTTAGGTCAAAGTAACAATTTGACTTGTTCAAGATGAAAAAGTAGTCTTATGTTCTAAAGAAGCAATCTAAAAGATAATTTGCAACTTAAATATGTCCAATTGTATACCACTTTAACACATAGGTTAGATTATTTTTAAACATATGAAAGGGTTATCTAGTAATTCAAGCATTAATTGAAATAAAGATAACTTTAATCTCTTTTAAAAAGCATTCTTTTTTCATAATAAAACCAAACCTTATTTTTTCTAATATCATTTTACACCAAACTTGAAATTTGCAAAAAGCATATGATCACTTTATCAAAAAGGCAACTCATCATTAAAACACAATGAAGGAATATTCCATTATAATATAAAGGAATATTCCTTTGGATCAAAGCCTAATGGCTTCCACACTTATTATTAGCTAGCTTTTCTCTTCTATTTATATTTTAGATCAAAATTGATAATTTGTCATCCTTAAGCTAGAAATATTTTTCAAACAATTGAATCATGGTTTTATTAGAAAAATCAACACATTAAGAATTATTATTGCTACAATTGTGTCAATCATTGCTATAATTGCATCGCATATCTTCATTAGTAACTATTTAAGGTTAGAAAGTTAAAGAAAACTTTTAAGGGTAACACTTAATATGGATTTACTACAATTTGTTATTTGCCAAACTGGGTTTTGGTGTTTAATGAACATTAAGGATTCGTTTATTTTTCAAAAAATATTTTTCATAGGAGAATCTCATATTCTCATATATAAATATAGGAGTGATATACTATCTCTATACCTTATTACTAAAAAAATTATACATAAAGTCATAATAATGGAGGAAAATAATTTTTTTAAAAAAAGAAGAAGTTATCTTTTATCAAACTCTCTATATTTAACATGGAACATGCAAAATATTTTTTTTATCTTAACAATTTATAATTATATTCCTATAAAAGATATTTTTCCATTAAAACAAATAAAGAGATTCAGTTAACACCATATATAAAAAATTTTCTAAATAGCTACAAAGAAGGATTCATATTTTTAGCAAATCACATAAGCCTACTTACTATCTAGTATGCACTAAGAATATTGAATATAGGATTATTACTATAATTCAAACATGAAAAATTGGGTAAATCACTATAGATAAAAGCAAACAAAGAGAATAACTAAATTGAAACATGAGCTTTTTTTGTATATTCTTTTTAGCTCATTGAATTAATGTCATTTTTTTGTTGAGCCTCTTATTATTTTATAATAGTAGATAATGTTAATAACAAAATTAAAATAACAATTGAAGTCATCTCATTGCAATTCCATTTTGATACAATAAAAGTTGTAACAAATAACTTCTTTGATGTTAATAAGCTTAGACAAGGTGGATTTGAGGCTATTTATAAGGTAAGGTAATACTATTCATAAATTAAGGCTAATGCATTTTATTTTTTAAAAACTATATAGCCAAGTATTTTTCCAAGAATAAAGGTAAATTAGCTCTAATATGTTTTCAGGGTGAGCTTAGCAATGGACAAGAAATTGCTATGAAAAGGTTATCAAAGGATTTTGGCCAAGGTGATACAAAATTTAAGAATGAAATACTACTACCGATTAAGCTTCAGCATTAGAATTAAATAAGGCACTTCTTCTTTATAGAGTTATTTAGAATAAAAGCCTTGACTACTTCATAGTTGGTAGGTTTTAACATCTGCTTATTTGGAATATGCTTTTATTACTTCATTATCCAACTAAATGTCCTTGACTAGATTAGGGAAGATTTTATAGGATTTTAATAAGCATTTCTTGAGCTATTCTTTATCTTTATAAAGACTCTTAATTACGCATTATTTATTATGATCTCAAAGCAAGTATTATTCTTCTAGATGAAAAGATAAATGCAAAAATATTATATTTCAGCATGACAAGATTAGTTGTAGTGGATCAAACTAATGTTAATACAAGTAGAATTATTGGCACCTAGTAAGTAATATAATATTCAAGAGTTCACTGATACAATTAATATGATGTTTAAAAGAGTTTAACAAAATAGAGAAAAGTTAAGAGATAATTATAGAGAGTTGGCTATATGATTTAATTCTGATTTAGCCTTTTACAATGATGCAATGGATGTATAGCACCTGAGTATCTAAGGCATTCGCTATAAGGAGAATGTGAAGGATCTACTAAGCCTTATAAATTTGCCATTGTAACTTTTCAATTATTTTTCTTGCCTTCAATAGTGTAAAAATTTATGTATCATTATTGCAAATAAAATTGTAAAAGCTAAAACTTATTACAATGAACTAATATTTTCTTTAACTAACTAAACTTTTTACTAATATGGAAACATTAGAAAGAAGGACCATTTCAAATATCATAAATCCTGCATTGAATAATGGTTTAAGAAATGATATACTGAGATGCCTCCATATAGGATTGCTTTGTGTTCAAAAAGGTATATTTGATAGGCCAAGTATGGCTACTATTGTACTCATGCTTAATAGTTATTCTCTTACTCTCCCAGTACCCTTGCAATCTGCATTTTTTGTGCAGACCAAAAGTTTATCAATCATGTCATTAGAGGAGTTTAATTTAAGGATAACAACATTAAATGAATAGAAAGGTGTATCTATTCAATAATAAAAAAATAAGGCTTCAATTATTGGGCCCTATCCTTGCTAAATTTCAATTATTGAAGTGATATCCACTAACTTATTCAATGTTGAGATCAATTTAATATCTTGAACTCTTATAATTTGGTTATCTATAAAATTATGGGAACCTTTTAAGAATATATTTTCAAATGCTATGTTTAGTTAATCTTTGTTTTGTTTTTCTTTTTTGGATAATCCTAAGAGTGGTCAAACTAATGAATGCATACATATAAAGTCTTGGAATTAAATCCAAGATGTGGAGGAAGACAAAGCCTACGAATAACATCATATGCCAGTTAAATTAAATACTCTTGGCAATAAATCTTTGTCTTTAACTACTTAATAAGTGCAATAAACATTTTATATAGTAAAATTTCTATCTAATTTTGCTTGATCAAAGTATCAAAATTTATCGATTACATAATTATTATAGATCTCAAACTGAATGATTGTTCAAGAAATGAAATGAAATAATAAGATACATCAAAATGGAATCTGAATGATTGACACGAATCCTATTTTTGTTAAATAAGGTGATTAACTATTTTTGTTTTCATCTTATTCAAGTTTGTATTTTGAAGAAATTAGATTTTGATTAAATTAAATAAATTTTATTATTTAATATTGGAATCAAACTATTATGAATACTTGTATAATACAAGATTTATTTTGTAAGGAGGAGAAAGATAAGAAAGTTTGTACTTGTCACCCCTATAAAAGTGACTTAAGAACCTATAATTAGCTCTATAATTTTTTTAAATTAGTGAATTTATTTCTCATCTTTACTCTATGTCTTTCTAATTTTTGTACTTCTTCGATTGTATATTATATCAATGAACTTCTACATCATTATAGCCATTCGAGAAATTTTTCCAAGAAGAGGAAATAAGAAGATCAAGCGAATCAAATAGTCAATGATCTTAACCATCAGTACCAAACGAGGCTTCAATAATAGAATAATATATGCTAATTAGATTTTTTGGCAAATTCTAAGGCACCATTAGCGATTTGAAATCTCAGATGAAGTGGAAGAATAATATATGTTAGATTTCAAATTTTTAATCATAGCCATAGACAAAAAAAGGTACTATTACTAAAGATGCAAAATTCTAAAATAATCCTTTTAAGTTATTGAAATTTTAGATTAGACTCATAAATGAGAATTATTTACACCACTATTTGCCTCCCCTTTAGGCACTATTATTATCACTCTTGTATGAATTGATTTAACTTAGTTGTTTCACTTTGAATTGGAGCCACAAATGATCTAGTAATATTTGATTCATGTTACATAGTGCGTTCACTAGAAATGAAAGAAATAAGAGTAGTGATGCCTGCTATAAGTGTTAGTAATGAATGAATGATAAATAGAACCAATCGTTTTCATTATGCGATTATTTATTTGAATTTGGATGAATGACGTCTTCTTTGGCCAATTTTTGGTATGTTCCTTCATTGTTTGACAAGCATTTTGATTTTCATTTCCATCATTTCATTGTGTTTCTAGAATTTTAAAACGAGTCTTCCACTTTCATCAGAATTAGTGATATTATGTACTATTCTAGTAATTATTTTCTCTCTCTTATAATATTTTCTCGTTCTTTTCTAACTTTACGAGTATCAATTTTAAATTATAATACAAAACTATTTTCAATTAGAAAAATTTACTATTAGAACATAAATTTGATTCATTGATAGTATAATATTTTACACTATTATTGAATAAGAATATAACATATCATAAAAAATAATAGTAATTAAAAATTATTAATAGTAGTAAAATAATTTTAATAATTTTTTATTAATATAAAAATATGTAATTAGATAATAGCATAAAATTGATTTATATTGATAATAAATTAAATTTAAATCCTTGCAATTAAAATTCATATAATTCATTATTGATAAATACATATTTTAATCTATGATAATTATACTATGACATTCTAATTTAATTATTATATTAAAATGATTAGAATCACATATGTTTGTTTTGATAATAAACCGTAACAATAATATTAATAAGGTCATACTTATTATAATTGCAAGATAACATGTAAGAAGTAATTTCCATTTTTGGTTTATATTAAATAAAAAAGTTGATATTAAAACTGGGATGATTATTTGTTATATACTACGAATTTAATCTAAAGTTCAAAATTGAGAAACTGATATAATCTTTACACCTTATAAGAATTAGAACAAAAATATTAACGTAATAGTATTATTAAAATAAAAGTAGTTATTTTGTGCGAGAAAGAAGTAATAAATTTTACACCATGCAAGAAACATTCTATATGCATCTATATGCAAAATAGTTTTAGAAAGGTAATGTACGTGTTTGGTATAATGATTAGAATCACAATTCATAATTATAAGTTGAACAATTGATTTTTACCTTTTTAAAGATATTTGATTATAATTTTAAAAATTTTTATTAATCAATTATAAATAATAATTTCAATTAAAAAATAAGCTGCTTGGAGTAGCTAGTTTTTAATCATAATTTTAGAAAATTAAATTTTTAATTTTATACCCATGATAACCTTATTTTTTTATTCATTTTCCTTCACTATTCTTTTTCTCTAATAATATAAATTTTAAATTTTATATTCATATTAATCTCTTTTTTATTTTTAGTTCATAAATAACTTTTAAGATTTTATAATTTACTAATTAGTAATTTTTTAAAATAGTGAATATTAAAATAAATATAAATCCTATTAAAATTGCAAAAATTTAACCTTCTTATTTATGAAAAATAATTTAAATAAATTAGAATATATATTAATATACATAAATTAAATAATATATTATTTATTTAAATTAATAATATGTATTAAATAATATCATATATATAGTTTCTTTGACAAATAATAATATAAAAATAAAAATGAATATATTTATCTTATTGTCTTTTTTAATAATTTAATAATTAAAAGTGATTATTTCATATATCATCTAAACAAGAACTGCTCATGTTAATTGATTATTAATTGATATTATCAAATATAAAATAAATTATGTACGATTCATTATTCAAAAGTTAATTATTATAATTAATTATTTTCATTACTATATCACACAAACCTATTGGACTATCTAAATTTATCATATATTATAATATTCTTTAATTATTAATAAGTAATAAGTTATATTGGTTCTAAACTTTTAATTGTAAATATTTGTAATTTAATCAATTTTGTGTGAAAATTTAAAATAGAAAGAAAGAGAAAATATTATAAAAATAAAATATTAAGTAAGTTTCATACTAATTCTATAATTATTAAAATTAATGTATGGGCGTAGTGTAAATTCAATATAAATTTAAAATGATCTCATCGGTAAAAATATTTATATAAATAATGTACCTTTAGGTAGGACTTGTCCCAGAAACATATTACTGCTATACTTAAGGATGTCGCCTCATCATTCTTCATCTCTTAGAGTTCGGTTTTTTTTTTCGGTAATTTTTTTCAAATTATTCAGCCCATTTTAAAATATCTTTTATCCTCAGAACTTACAAGTGGTAAATGCACAGCTTACCATTGGGTTCCAAAAACCGTTTGTGTTTTTAAAAACAGTTTTTAGATTTTAAAAATAAAAGAAAAAAATTTATTTTTTTAAGTGTTTTCCTTTTTATTTTTAAAAATTATTTTCAAAATATGTGTTTTAAAAATAAGAAAACAAGAACAATTTTGTTATTTTTATTTTTCTGTTTCCAAAATACATTTTATTAATGATATTATTGTAATTCAAGATTATTTTCACAATAACTTATCAAAATTTTTTTATCTCATTGTTTTTGAAATCTATTTTATAAAATTGTTTTAAAACAGAAAATACAAACAAACTAACCCCATTCTTCCTTAAAGAGCCTTCACCAGATTTTCTCATGAAGCATGTCAATTAAATTAAAAAAATTAAATAATACTGAACTCACAGTTTATCAAGAAAATTTAAATTCTGGGATGTAAATAATATTGAAATATTTACTTTTTTTATTTGTGTACCACTTGAAAAAAAAACTTGGGGCGTAAACTCCAGACAACAAAACACAGAAACAAACATAAAAACCAGCAAAACAAAAATGCCAAAACAGCAAAGGAAACAAAGAGAAGAAAACAACGGACTAACACCAGAAGAAACAAAAACAGAAACTTCACAAAGCTTAAAAACCAAAACGGGAGACCAACTACGGCACAAACAAGTCAAGGTCACCTCTGACGTTTTTCTAATGTTTTCCTCATAATAAAATATTCTTCTCTAGGACCCTTAGCCATTAAAATATATTGGATTAATATTAAAAATCGAAGTGGATATTATAATCGTGAAGTTACACAAATCTTCTACTAATTAACTTTATATTAAGTTATATGAAATATCAAGTAATATTTTTTTTATTATGAAATATCCACTAATATTTATTTCACAAAATCAGGATGGAGAGTTTCTTAATAGCGCCTTGACTACATTTGAAGAGACTACGTGTTTGATTTATTCAGAGGTCAATCTCAATTAAATTATGCCCAAACAAACCCCCCCCCCCCCCCCGGGGGGGGCCCGGCCGGGGCGGGGGGGTGTGGATCTCATTTTCCTAAATAAGAAAATGGGTGCTGGGGCTTTTACAGCTCGTCCTTAATCATTCGGTCCCAATCAATCAACGGCCCTAATATTTGAAGATAAATATTTGCACTCAAAACTCAAGCAATCTACATCTGGGAATCAATTAGTCAATGAAAAAGATACAACCACAGAGAGCAAGAGAATAAATATAATATAAATTCCGGATTTGTTTGAATATGTTTTTTCTTTCTTTTCAGAAATTATTTTTAATTCTTTTTTAATTTTTTTAAATTCAAGAAAAATAAAAAAATAAAGAGTGAAAATTTGATCACATGAGAATGATTTTTTATTTAATTATAAAAGTATCATTAAGAAAAAAAATAAGTGTAAAAAAATATAAAAATTATTTTCATTTTTTATATTTTTTAAGTTACACGATTTACAATTTTTTAAAACAAATTACAAAAATAATTAACAAAATAAGAACTTTTATTAAAAAAAGAGAAAAATAATAAGATTATCGGAATATTATTCATCTAATGTTACACCAGCCTGCCTGCTTTATTCATCTCTTATTTTGAACATGTTGGTGTTGCACTAAGCTAAATAAAAAAATAAAAAAAAATTAACTTAAGGAGTAACGTTTACAACATATGAGTTCAAGTGTAAAGTGTGCCTAAACGATGCAAGAAATATTCACTCTCAATCAAAGGAAAAACCTCTTGAAATTGTTTTTATTTCATTTAATAGTAATGACATATCCTTTTTCTTTTTTCCCCACCTCCTCATAACTGTAATTGGACTCCAGGGAGAGCAGAGTGCGGTTTATCAACACAATTAAGACGCAACTGGATGGCAAATGCTTTTGACCAGTTGCAAAAAAGACTAGGACCACCTTATTTTTAATATTTCCTAATTGCCGTTTGCAATACTGCAATACTGTGGAAAAATAGTCTAATATAAACATTGCCCATAGCATCACCATAGTTGCTTGTCATATGTTTGTAACATCTTATCATACGAGAATGGATATGGTTTCTTTCAGGCTGCTCTCTATATTTTGTTTATTTGTCATTCTCTTACCTCAAACCACCGCCCAACCAGAGTTTGTCCGCTATTCTTGCATCAATGACCAGGGTAACTATGCAACAAATAGCACGTACCAGACCAACCTCATTACCCTTTACGGTACTCAAACCGCTCCATATTTGGCATCATGGAAGCTTCCCCCTATTTTCGCCTGACGAACCCATATGATGCGGATGTGGATCAGTTCAGTCAGGTGCTCAGGAACTTGCTGGGAAATCTGACAAATATAGCTTCATCTGGCGACTCTCGGCGTAAGTTTGCAGCAAGAAATGCATCAGCAGGCTTTCAAACTATATATGGTCTGGCGCAGTGTACGCCTGACTTATCTGAATTACAATGCAATGAATGCTTGGCTGAGTCTATCTCTATTATATCAAATTGTTGTATTAACAAGATAGGTGCTAGAGTTTTTAGACCAAGCTGCAATCTTAGATATGAGAACAACAGCGACTTCTATAACTCCACTCCACCCTCTTCACAGCCACAAGTGTCTCCTCCGCCACCGCCACAAGTGTCTCCTCCGCCACCGCCACAAGTGTCTCCTCTATCACCGCCACAAGTGTCTCCTCCGCCGTCATTCACCAATAATAAAACCTCAGAAGGTAACCAAAGTCAACCCTTTTGTCCACCTTACAAAGATCAATAATTTAACTTAACGTTTTTATTTGATGGAGGAAAAGGATAACATTCCGTTAAAATTTAAACTCCAGGATTCATAAAGTAGCCAAATTTCAATATTCTTGTCGTTTTTGCCTTTTCTCCATTGTTTATCTTTTAGACTTAATTATTGATAGCTTATCATTCCCAATCTATGAAATATTTATTCAGATAATTGAATTCTGGTTTTTAGCAGGAAAAAGCAACTCATCACGAATTGTTATTGCTACAGTTGTGCCAATTGTTGCCATAAGTGCACTGCTTATCATCATCTGCATCTATTTAAGAATCAGAAAGCCAAAGAAAAGTATTGAAGGTAAGTCTTGATGGGGATTTACTGTGATTTGTTATTTGCCAAACTAGGCCTGCATTGTTCAACGAACTTTAAAAGAACAAAAAGCACACTTTGCAAAATATCTCGGAAAATTTTCTGAATAGATACAGTAAAAAAGATTCATATAATTTTTGGAGGACTTCCTTCAATCACATAAGCCTTCTTGCTTTCCAGTATCCACTAAGGAGACTGAATATGAAATTATCACTATAATTCATACTCCAAAGAACGGATAAATTACTACAGAAAGAGCCAAAAATGTACAATAATTACATTGGAAAATGATAGCTAAATTGCTGCAATCTAACTCTAAGAGCTGTCATTCTTTACAGCTCAAGATGATGCTGATGAAGAAATTCAAATTGCTGAGTCATTGCAATTCCACTTCGATACAATAAGAGTTGCCACAGATGATTTCTCTGATGCTAATAAGCTTGGACAAGGTGGATTTGGGGCTGTTTATAAGGTAAGGCAATGAATACTATCGGTTGAGTCATTTAGTACACCCTCTTTGTCAAAAAGTAGAACGGTCAGCCATTTATTCAAGAACAAAACTGATGAATTCTGATATATTTTCAGGGTAGGCTCACCGATGGACAAGAAATTGCTGTCAAAAGATTGTCAATGGACTCTGCCCAAGGTGATACAGAATTTAAGAATGAAGTGCAGCTGGCGGCCAAGCTTCAACATCGAAATTTAGTAAGGTTGCTTGGTTTTTGTTTGGAAGGACATGAAAGGCTACTAATCTATGAGTTTGTACAAAATAAAAGCCTTGATTACTTCATATTTGGTAGGTTTCAACATCTTATTTGAATGTAATTATATTACTTCACTTTATGGATCATGAGAAACATATATTTCAAACATAGTTCAAAAGATTATAGTTGGAAATGGATATACATGTAGATCCAACTAAACGTTCACAATTAGATTGGAGAAGGTGCTACAAGATTGTAAGAGGCATTGCTCGGGGCCTTCTTTATCTTCATGAGGACTCTCGACTAAGAATCATTCATCGTGATCTGAAAGCAAGCAATATTCTCTTAGATGAAGAAATGAATGCAAAAATATCAGATTTTGGCTTGGCAAGATTGGTTGTAATGGATCAAACTCAAGTCAATACAAGCAAAGTTGTAGGCACCTAGTAAGTATTATAATATCCAAGAGCTCATTTGTGCAAGAGCCATCATCACCATTTGTGTTACAATCATAAGAGTTTAACAAGATAGATAAAAGATAACACATGATTGTAAAGAACTATTAGTATGATCTAATACTTCTGATTTAGCTTTTTACAATGACATGCAGTGGATATATGGCACCTGAATATGTAATGCACGGACAATTCTCAGTAAAATCTGATATCTTTAGTTTTGGTGTATTAGTTCTAGAAATTGTGAGTGGCCATAAAAACAATGGCGTTCGTCATGGGGAAGACATCGAGAATCTATTAAGTTTTGTAAGTCTGAAATTTTAATTTCCTAGTCTTTCTTGCTTTTACAAGTCTAGCATGAAAATGTACGTATAATTGGTTCAAATGAAATTGTAGTTGTCAAAACTTGTAACTATGGAATAGTATTTTTCTCTAATTAAGCAAATTTATTGCAGGTTTGGAAACATTGGAGAAAGGGCATATTTTCAAATATCATAGATCCCACATTGAATAATGGTTCTAGAAATGAAATCTTGAGATGCATCCACATTGGGTTGCTTTGTGTTCAAGAAAACATAACAGACAGACCAACCATGGCCAACATTGTACTCATGCTCAATAGCTATTCTCTCAACCTCCCATTACCCTCAAAACTTGCATTTTTCATGAATAGTGAGAGTTCAGCAAACATGCCAATGTGGGAGTTAAATTCAGAGGTGACAGAATCAAGTGAATCAAAAAGTAAATCTGGTCAGGAATCAATCAATAAGGTATCAATTACTGAGTTGTATCCTCGCTAGATATCAATTATTGAAGTGATATCTAGAAGATTACAAAAATATTATCAATTTTGATGTCAAATTCCAATGTCTTGAACTCTTGTAATTCTATTATCTGTAGAGTTGATTTGCTAAACTGAATGTCGATTGATAGGATCTTTGAATATAAATTTTAATGGAACTTAAGAGTAATAAAAGCATTTTGTAAGAAGTAACCACCGCAACCAAGTGGTGTACCTATAGATCTAAACATTTGTTTTTCTTTCATAAATTTAATGGGTGATAATTTATTTGCTTTTCATTAGATGGAACACTGATACATCTTCTCCTCTCTGATACACACAGAGGATCACAACTGATAAGCAAGCTTTTGTCTTCTAAGTTACAAAATTGTTACTTAGTATGCAGCATAGCAGTGTTGGATTGCTAAACTTGTATCCTTTAGTGTCTTCAGCTAGTTTCCTGAAAAGAAAAAAAAAATGCTCCTACAATTTCTTTTGGGGAGTGTTTGAACCATTGGAGCCATGCAATTTTTAAAATTATGAGAGAATTAAATAAAATGAATGAACTCATTGCCAATCTAGTTAACAATATTTTTATAATATACTAGTAAGTGAATTGGTACTGTGTACAAGTTAGTATTCAATTCATTATAAAATTAAAGTTTAATTGATTTTATATATTATGATTATTATGTAATGATTGTGAAGATAAAATTTAAATCAACACTCATTTTTTGTTTCATGTTTGTTTATTGATTTGATCCATTAATGAATATTATAAAATTTACATTATCACACATTATACATAAATGTAAATATAATGAATTTAGGGACTTTTAAAAGAAAAAAATAAAAACATGAATAAACTAAAAAGATAAAAACCTAAAAAAAAATTTATAAATTAGGGGGATTTGGACTAGAAAATATTTTTTGAAAACAATATATATTATTTATTATTGTAGGAAATTGTAAAATAGCAATTCAAATAGTTGACCATGTTAATTACATTAAATTAAATAATAAAATAAACATCAAGATAATTAGTTTAATGGTATTAGTTCATAGACTTGTCTTAAGGGTTATGAGTTCAATCTTAGAAAATTTAAATGTTTTTTTTTTTTTTTGAAATTGCAGAAATAAAAGAAGCGGGACTACCGCGGGATGCTATGTAGCAGGACCAAACAATGTTGTAATAATATGGATAGATGATCAAGTAATTTGACAAGAACATCTCAACCACATCTTGGTAGCACCCTTTGTCTCACTCATTGAATTAATCACATATCTCCACTATGAACTCATCGGAGGTTGTCCGAAGTCAGCCGCGAAAATAGACAATCACTACGCAACAAAAGTCATTAATCATTATTGACATTTGACACATTACGCTCTTTTGAATTCTTCAAATTTAAGTGATGCTTTGAATCTACAATTACTAGCAAAGGAAAAGCTGACATTACATATTGAAAATTCATTCTGTACTCATTTCAATGATAAAACTTGTCAAAGGGGGCAGTCATATTCTCCAAACAAGAAAGAGATACATCTTCCCTGGATATGATTCAATGCATTTTTTCATACTTTCAATATCTTGCAGCAAACCAGCCACAAACAAACGAATGGTGACAATGTTTCTCTGTCATAGCTTTTTAGTTTTCATTTTGGTTTTAATCTCAATTTTCACCCGCAATAATTCCCAGCCAGCATTTATTCACAATTTCTGTCTTCACCCCTCTAATAGCACAGATGAAGCAACTTTCCAATCCAATCTCACTTCCCTTTTGGATTCTCTATCTTCTAAGACATTTACAGCTTCTAAAATGATAGTAATATAGTATTTCTAGTAGCCTCTATGGCCTCTTCCTCTGAAGGGTGATGTTTCCAGTGACACGGGCCAAAAATGTACTAAAACTGCAGTACAAGAAACCAAAACTCCATGTGGGCCTAACACAACTGCTATTCGGTACGCCAGAGACAGCCTCTTTGGACAGCCACAAACACGGTCAGCATTACTCATGTAGGATATAAACAACAGAACAGCACCGGATCTGCCTGACATTTCTGCAACATCTTTGATGTATCCGTTGATTAAGAATGCCTCACTTTCAGCTATGTTGTTCAATGCAAGCGAGCAGGGAGGCAGCTCTCAGAAAAACTATGAGTTGGTGCAGAGTACTAGAGATTTAGACATTAGTTCATGCAGTTCTTGTTGAGTCAGTTGATGAACAAGGCACAGTAGTGTTGCCAACAGAAGATTGGGTGGTAGATACTTAGTCCAAGTTGCTACATAAAGTATGAGAATTACAGCTTCTTTGCTTCACCAGCAACGGCACCAGATGGAACAGGTAAATTGAGGATGTGCAGAAGTAGATGGCAATTGACTTTCATTTTCTCTATGATATCTGATAATTGTCATATGTTATTCAATCCTCATTTTTCTTTAACATAGTCACAGGATTAGGGCCATAAAATTCAAAGAAGAACCAGCAAGGGGTTTCTGAGTTTTATTTCATTTACTTCAAGCCTAAAATTGTGTTTGTTGTATTATGGATTCGGGTTGTCCAAAATGGATTCATAACCCAACCCATGACCTGATTCATGAAATGCCTACAAATAGGTAAAAGAAAAGAAGTTAAAAGGTTGATTAACAAAAATATTATCATAATCTTTAAGAAACTCTTTCTCTCTTTGCATACAAAAAAGGAGATTTAGATAGTGAACGAAATTGACTTTTCATGTAATTGTCAATATAACTAGTAAAAATAGTACTAAATCCTGAATCTTTTACTACAAGCTTCTAATATTCTGATATATATGAATCTAATTCATATCCTTTTATATAATTGCTACATTGGTATCAAACGTTTTGTTTATTTTTCTAGTCTTTCCCAAAATATATATTTTTACATGATTATTGGCAATGTTTTGTCTTATTTTGATGGAAATATCATATGGTTACATGTGCAAATGGCACTACTGCATTATGAAAAACTTCCTCCATTGCTATGTTTAAAAAAAAAAATCTGAATGATGGCACTAAGATTGGGGCTTCCGTCCAACTTTTAGAACTGAATTTATACATAAAAACAAGTGGGAAAGGCAAACTCCAAGTATACGTTTCTTTCAGAATCCAAAATACTTTGTAATCAGTTTTTTTTAAACAAGAGGCCCGCACGAGTGAGTTCTGCAAAGTAAGCAGCATCAGCACTCGGCCAGCCTATAACCCCTCCACAAATTATTGCGCACCTTTTTATTTGCGCTGCAAATGGCTCCTACTGCGTGTTTTGTTTTCCTTAAGCAAATCCATAAGCGAACAAACGAATGAATGGTGAGAAATCCACTTTTGGAAGAACTCTGAATCTTTTTTCTAAGGTTTATAAGAATGTTCGTATTTTGCTAAATATGAAAAAATATTTACTTGATAATTCAAGCATTCCTCTGGTCAAGATTGCTGATTTTTTTTTCTTAGTCTTGGCCGTAAGATGAACATGAATTTTGGCAATTATGTACTAAATACCTCTATAACGAATGATTGATTTAGCGCTGGAATTTTTCCTTCTGCATGTGTTCATTTGAATTCCTAGAAAGTCTAATGTTGCCTCATCTGCATTAGAATACAGATTAAAGGCATGTACCCGTAGACCCAGATCATAATCCAAAAACTGTCAAAACAGTTAAAAAAAATAAAAAATGGTTACAAATATATATATATATATATATATATATATATATATATATATATATATATATATATATATATATATATATATATATATATATATATAATTCAGTTGAAAAACGGTTAAAAAAATATTCAGTTAAAAAGCCAAAAACTGTTTAAAAAATTGTCAATGGGATTTGAACCCATACCCACTTAGGTCTAGCATTTCAAACCAATCAACCATCATTTCCTATTATGTTATAAGCCGCCCAACAATATTGATATATCATATTGGCACATGGCAAAAAAAATTTTCCTCTTTTCTGACACCTTGAATTATTTTTTTATAATTATTGTGAGAATTTTTTTGCACTATTTACATGATGTGCAATTTTTTTAAAAAAATTGATGGACATTTTTTGAAGCATAATTTTTTGTGTAAATTGTTATTTTGAAGATCTAATTGATTTTTTTTCTATATATGTTACTAAAAATTATGGTAAGACTCATATATACACCAAGAGTCATTTGGACTTTAACATAAAGATAAAAAGTCAATAAGTTAATTGCTGAACTCAAAAATCTCCAATTAATCCAGAAGTTTATAAAGAAAATTTTATACATTTTATAAATCATATCATCAAGTTTCATAAAAAAAGTTCAAAACTTGATATGAGCTAATATTTTAAAGATGAATCGAAATTCGAAGAAATTAAAGGTCTTATGAAAAGCCTTACCTACCAAAAACAAATATTAGATTCTCTATTAGAAAGAAGAAAGGGACACAAATAATATAATAATATTATTTATAGATTTGTATTAGACTATATAGACTGTAAATATTACAGACATAGCCTAACTATTTACTAATACTATCAGTTGGATAGAAAATCTAGTATTATAATCGAGTTTTCCTAAGAGTTATATAATAAGTTCGTTAGCTCTTTTTTGCATAGGATCAAACATTTAAAAACATTATAATAATTGTAACCTTTAGGTAGATGTTTAATATATGATATTTTATATAATTTTTTTATGTGTATTATATTATTGAAATATGTTTCAATTTGTGTAATTGTTTAATCAAAACTGCATATCTATAAATTTTTTTATTTAGTATACTTTGCTTAATTATTTATTCAGTATTAGCCTCACATTAAGAATTTAGATGATAATTGAAAACATAATGACTTTTTGATTCTAAATCCTACATGTGAACTAGTCCTAATATAATTAATCAAAGCCAAAGTAGATATATATGTATGGCTAGACATTAATTACATGCAATTTTATCTATATATAGAACTTTGTGTTTCTACAAATACAATGGCTACTACTTCTAAAAACACTGTCATTGAACTTAAAAAGAGTGAAAAATTGAATGGTGACAATTACAAAATTTAGGGCATTAAAATCCAATACGTGCTAAAAAAGTAAGAGGCTTTAGAAGTACTCAACATTATCTTAGAAGAGCCTAAGGTAGGAAACATGAACCAACATAGGCAGGACCAAAAGGCTTATAAAGTCTGAAAAAGGAAGAATTCTCTTGTTCACATTACGTTGCTGAGCAATATGAAGAATGACATCATACAAAAATTCAAAAATTATAATTTATCTAAGGACATGTGGTCTGCTTTAAAAAATAAGTTTGGTGGAATATCTGTGACTAAACTAAGATCTTTCACAATCAAATTTGACACTTACAAAAAGAAACCTGAATATTTAATGAAAAAATATTTACAAAAAATGTCAAATATGATTTGTGAATTAAAAGATGTGGGTCATGTGTTGACCAAGGAGCAATAGGTTCAAGTTGTAATTCATTCATTGCCTCATTCCTAAAAATATATGAAGATGCATTTAACCCATAATGAAAACATCCAAATGATGAATGATGTTATGCATCACTTTGAGTTAGAAGAAGAAAGGCTTGAGGCTAATAAGCCTAATATAGACATGTATATGGCTTTATTTAGCATACATAAAGGTAGGTTCTAGAATGCAAAAAAGAAGATGACTCATTTCAGTAAGAAATTAGTAAATAACCAATATAGTAAAGGAAAATATCATTTCAATAAGAAGAATATGGCCAAAGTCAAGTACTTCAATTATAATAAAAAAGGATATTTTGCTCATAACTTCCTTGAACCTAAGAAGGTATTAAATTATACTTAAGTTAATAAACTTTGTGTAGCTAGTTCTATTTTTCTAAAAAATTCCCATCCTTTGTAGATTATAGACTTAAGGGCAATAGACCATCAAGCGAAGGATAGAGACACCTTCGTGGAATTTCGGCAAATACCATATGAAGTAAAATGAATTTATGCAGGAAATAATGCAAGAGCTCCAATTCAAGGAATAAGCACATACAAGTTAATCTTGCAAGGCAGTTGAACTCTACTCTTGCATAATATTTTATATGCACCTCAGATTTGTTAAAATTTAATCTCTATGTTAGTTTTATTAAAACTCAATTTTAATTTATATCTTGCTAATAACAATATTAAATTATCTTTAAGAATAACTCGTTATTAATTTGGTTATGTAATAAATGATTCAATTCATTATAGATCTGGTTATATAATAAATGATTTTATTTTCATGGATATTGATCATTATGAATGTAATCTTAGTTCTTCCATGTTTACATCATCACATAATTCTAAAATCAATACAAATGTTTGACATGCTTGATTTGGCCATATTGGTCAACATCATGTGGATAGGCTAACTAAAGAAGAATTATTGCTTAATTATGATAAAATAGATCTATCTACTTACGAGCATTGCTTAGACAATAAAAGTACTAGAAAATTATTTAGAAAAAAGCTAAAATTGACTTCCCTTTACAATTAGTCCATTTTGACATATATGGTCCAATGGATGTGAGAGCTAAGCATGGAACTTTCTATTTCATCACATTTATAGATAATTTTACATGATTTGATATTATCTATTTGATAACACATAAGTCTAAAGCATTGAGTTACTTTTAGAGCTATATGAGCTTAGTTAAAAATTAATTAGATAAAAAAATAAAAGCATTACAAACCAATCATTGTCATGAATATTTGTCTAATCAATTCAAATAACTATATGATGAAAAAAGGATTCAATATCAATTAATAAATCCATGCACTCCTCGGCAAAATAATATTGTAAAAAGATGAAATCGAATGCTCTTGAAAATGGTTAGGCCTATAATAGCATAAGCAAATTTACCTATAATTTATTAGGATGATGCACTTTTAACTATCACATTTATCCTTAACCATGTGTTTAGCAAATCAGTTCCCACTACATCATATGAGTTATAAACAAAGCAAGAATCTGACCTAAGTATTTTACGACCTTAGGGATGTGCAACCTATGTTCTGAATATCTCGCACCCACATAGCAAATTAGGTATTCGAGAAAAAAAATATCTTTATCAAATACTCAAAACATTTGAAAGGCTATGTGTTTATTGGTAAACATGATAGTAGGAGTCTCACAGAATTTGAATCACGAGATGTCACATTTTTAGAAAATGATTTTCCTAAATAGAGTGATATAAATTAGGACTTATCCTTATACGAGAACATGGATACAAACACTCAAAACTCACTTCTTTTAAGTGGGAGAATTTTAAGGAATATGTCTCTAATTTTAAGTGCTAATAATAGTGATCTTAATTAATATAAGAGTAATCCAAAGGGAAATACTTAAATGAATAATGATTTTGGTCCGAGTGGGAATAATTTGAGAATCCTTGAGAAATATGTTTCTCCAGAGCCTTAATTGCAATGTAGTGGTAAAAAAAGCATTCTTTGTCATCGTTTCAATATTAAAGGTAGTGAAACCTTTGTGGCCATTACATAAGATGAAGATGAGCTAAGAAATATAACAAAGGCTTGGGAATAGGTTGATCTTCCAAACATACGTAAAGACATTATGAACAAATAGGTTCTCAAAATCAAATGCAAGGCTAATGGTACTGTTGAAAAATACAAGGTTAGACTAGTAGCAAAAAGTTACACATAATAGAAAAGGATAGATTATAAGGAAACCTTTTCACTTATTGTGAGATTCATCTCAATCCATTTGATACTAGTTATAATTGTTAGTATGGACCTTGAATTACATCAAATGGATATAAAACTATATTTCTCAATGAAGATTTGGAAAAGGAAATATACATGCAATAACCTATAGGTCTTTATCAAAAAAAGGCTAAGAAAACAAATTATGTAGACTTTTGAAGTCTATATATAGCTTGAAGCACTCTTCAAGATAATGATATATTCACTTTTACAATATGATAATGTCAAATAATTTTATCATGATTGATGAAGACCATTACATATAAATAAAAAGGTCTAAGGATAAGTTTATAATTTTATTGTTATATGTTGATGATATAATTATAGTTAAAAATAGCAAGAAGTTGTCAATAAAATTAAAGGATGGTTATCATTTAATTTTGAAATAAAAGATATGGATGAAGTTATATATATTTTTGGAGTTAAGATTTCAAGAAATCATTCAAAGAAATTATTGTCTCTATCACAAGAGCATTATGTCAACAAAATTCTTGAACAATTCCAAATACAACATTGTAAATCTATAGACACTCATATTACTAAAAGTAAAGGTATAATCCGAAAGATGTTTCTTAAAACTCCACAAGAAGAAATATATATAAGAGAAGTTCCCTATATAAGTGCAGTTGAATGCCTGATGTACACAATGATGTGCACAAGATCAAATATCTATTTTAATGTTGGCATGGTAAGCCAATATCAATCTAACCTAAGCCCAATACATTAAAAAGCAATCAAAAGGATACTAAGGTATTTAAAAGGTATTGCTGACTATTCATTATGTTATAAAAAAATGATCTATAATTAAAAAGCTATAATTATACTAACTAGGGAGGAGACTTAGATGAAAGGAAGTCTACCTCTAGCTACATCTTCTCACTAAATAATTATGTCATATCTTGGAGTAATAAAAAGCAATCATACATAGCCTTATCCACAATAAAAGCTAAATTTGTAGTATTTTCAATAGTTGTACAAGAAGTAATGTGGCTCAAGAGATTTTTATATCATTTAAGTGTAAATACTAACATTATTAATCCAGTATTAGTAAACTATGATAACCAAGCAACAATACATATAGAAAGGACCCTAAATATCATTGTAAAACTAAGCATATAAATATAAAGTATAACTTTGTGAGAGATATGGTTGCAAGTAAAGAAGTGAACATGAAATATATTTCTATGCACAAGATAGTGGCAAATCCCATGATCAAGTGGATTCCCTAAGATATATTCATAAAATATATGAAATCCAAGGATTACATAGATGTTGATACAATTATTATAATTTTTATTTTTAACAATGTTCATAGAATATTAATATTTGAATAATAAATATGTTTATTATAAGCCTACATATGTAAATGTAAGAATATTTTTTAAAACATTCTTGAGTTATGAAAAAGTACGTTAGACAAATAGATGAGATAATTTTAAGCTTGTCATCTAAGTGATAATCAAGAACTAAGATTAAAATATGAATCTCACCTTATTAAAGAACAAGATGAGGTCATATGTAAAATCGTAAGTGAATTAATAAGGAATTTACTTCATCTATCTAAATTACTAAAAATGAATTCTAATAGAAATAAGAAAAAGTGGATTGGTGAACTCAAGTTAAATATTGAGTATATCTAAATCATTATTTATATGGTATTAATACATTATATAAAGACATATGCTCCATAAAAAAAGGGGAAAATATCATATTACATGTTTCATACCATATGTACAAATTATGATCAATAAAGGTGATCAAAGTCTATATCTCAACTTTAATGTGTGAAACCTTTAAGGAATAAAGACCTCATATTTGTACCTTTGTGATTCTATTCTATTTCTTAAGATTTAAATTTGATGATTACTATTTTAAAATGCTACTAAAGGACTATGAGAGATTCAATCTAGCGAGGCATTACTAAAAAAATAAATTACATTAAAATTAAGAGATCTAAGAAAAGAAAAAGATTATTAAACATATTACATTGTATTTGTATTCACCAATATACCAATTATAATGTGTCTATAATTGTGAATACAATATCTAATGTATATGATGCATATGAATGGGATCGTTTAAGAAATTCAAAAATGATAAAAATGATTTAGGATGTTGTATACTTAAAATCTAATCAAGGTCCATTGTTTATTGAGAATCTATATATTTCTAATAGATATAAAGCAAAAAGCTCTCGAAGTATACTAGTTACATTACCTATTTTCTTATATGATTTCTTAAAGAGTATAAAAGATGATGCTCTCTTATGAAATGTTGAAAGAGTATAGATCCCATTATGTGCAAGTGGAAAATGTTGAATCATGTATTCGAGTAATCCAAAATGGGTTCATAACCCAACCCATGATCTAATTTATGAAATCCCTATAAATAAGCAGAAAAAAAATAAGTTAAAAGGATGGTTAACAAAAATATTATTAAAATTTTTAAGAAACTCTTTCTCTCTTTCTCTGCATACAAAATTAAAGATTTAGGTCGTGAATAAAATTATTTTTTTGAGTAATTATTAATATGACTAGTAAAAATAAATGTTAGATTCTAAATCTCCCACTATGAACTTCTAATATTCTAGTATGTATGAATCTAATTCATATTATTTTATATAATTTCTACAGTGTGTGTATGACAAAAACATAAACACCACAAGTTCTATTAAGAAATCTTAGCCTACCTATTTAAATCATGTGGTTTAGGCCAGTTATTAACTTTTACCAATTAGCATCAAAATCAAAATCATAGATAATGTGATGCTTGGTCTACAAAATTATCACACATGACACATCAAAATTTTGTTAGAGGTTTTTCTGTGCATTTGTCACTAATTTTCCCCCCAAACGTTTACATTCAATTCTAATTCCTATTGTTAACTTAATACGAATCCCTCCATTGGAATAGTAGTTGTAGCCCTGACACAAGGAGAGGGAGAAGGCGAGGAGGAAAGAATACCATAAAAATTATACTGGCCACCAAAATACCAACAACAATTGTAGCATTCATGGTAGGTTTTCTGTATCATTTACATTCATGCAAGAAAAGACAAAGAAACAACACTGGTGAAGCCTCTATATCTTTAGTAAAATATAATTAGTTGTTTGCTATTTTTCTTGGAACTTTGTAACAAGTTTTTAATTAAGGGGAAGAAAAAAATGTTGAAATTCTACTAAGGAATTTAGGTTTGGATAGATCAAATTCAAGGACCATATACTTAACAAAGTAAGGAATGAATGCAACAAATGAAGATAACAATAGAGAAGTGAGCTTGATAATCATTAAGGCTACCACAAGCAATTTCTCTAATGAAAATAAACTTGGGGGAGGAGGATTCGAGCATGTTTACAAGGTTTTGTAACTAACTTTTTATTTTCAATTTTCTTCTTAAATATCGATGCATAAAATGCAAGTGACTTTAGATAAATTGGAATAAAAGTTATTAAGTAAGGAACATTTGATTTACATTTGCAAGCTGACCTGGTGGTGCTCTCATATCAAGCTTGATTGACCAAGACAACTATTAGGCATAATTCACAAAGTCTAAAATACTAGTTAGAGTTGTTTAAATAATCAAGTTTGTTGCCTTATATATTATACTCAAATCTAACCAATATAAGACTTTACATATATAGCAAAAGTTGGCTAATGATAAAGACATAGCAATTAAAAGGCTTTCATTCAAATTAAAGTGAGCTTTCGAAGAATTCAAGAATATGGTGATAGTGATTAGCTTTTGACAATTATTCTTTTTTGAAGTAAACGTTCTTATTTGATTAATTATTTTTGTAATTTGTTTTACAAAATTGTAATTTGTGTAACTTAAAAATATAAAAATGAAAATAATTTTTAGATTCTTTTTGCACTTATTTTTTTCAATTCTTAATGGCACTTTTGTAATTAAATAATATATGAGAATGTTATTCATCAAGTTAGTGTTACACCAACCTCCCTGCTTTATTCATCTCTTATTTTGTACACGTTGGTGTTGCACTAAGCTAAAAAAGCAAAAAGAAGTTTAACTTGAGGAGTAACTTTTATAGTATATGAGTTCAAGGCCAAAGTATGCCTAAATGATGCAAGAGATATTCACTCTCAATCAAAGGAAAAACCTCTTCAAATTCTTTTTATTTCATTTAATAGTAATGATATATGTATATAATCCTTTTTTTCTTCACCTCCTCATAACTGCAATTGGACTCCAGGGAGAGCAGAGTGCGGTTTATCAACTTAATTAAGGCGTAACTTGATGGCAGGTGCATTTGACCTGCTGCAAGGAGACTAGGACCATCTTGTTTCAATATTTCCTACCCGCCGTTTGCAATGCTGCAATACTGTAGAAATATAGTCTAATATAAACATTGCTCATAGCATCACCATAGTTACTTGTCATATGTTTGTCGCATCTTATCTTACAAGAATGAATATGGTTTCTTTCAGACTGCTCTCTATATTTTGTTTATTTGTCATTCTCTTATCTCAAACCACCGTCCAACGAGACCTTGTCCGCTATTCTTGCATCAATGATCAGGGTAACTATACAACAAATAGCACCTACCACACCAACCTCAGTACCCTTTTGTCCAATCTCTCTACCCACACAGAAATTAACTATGGCTTCTACAACTTCTCGTATGGCCAAAACCCTGATAAAGTAAATGCAATTGGGATTGGCAGAGGAGATGTTAAACCAGATCATTGCCGTCGCTGTCTCGATGGTTCTAGAGTCATTCTCCCACAGCTATGCCCAAATCTGAAAGAAGCAATCGGTTATAATGACAATTGCATGTTACGGTACTCAAACCGCTCCATATTTGGCATCATGGAAGCTTCCCCCTATTTTCTCCTGACGAACCCATATGATGCGGATGTGGATCAGTTCAGTCAGGTTCTCAGGAACTTGCTGGGGAATCTGACAAGTATAGCTTCATCTGGCAACTCTCGGCGTAAGTTTGCAGCAAGTAATGCATCAGCAGGCTTTCAAACTATATATGGTCTGGTGCAGTGTACGCCTGACTTATCTGAATCACAATGCAATAAATGCCTGGCTGAGTCTATCTCTATTCTATTAATTAACACTGTAGGTGCTAGTGTTTTTAGACCAGGCTGCAACCTTAGATATGAGAACAACAGCGGATTCTATGATTCCGTTCCACCCTCTTCACTGTCACCAGTGTCACCTTCGCCACCGCCGTTAGTGTCTCCGACTCTCCGCCGCCGCCATTCACCAATTACACAACCTCAGGAGGTAACCAAAGTCAACCCTTTTGTCCATCTTACAAATATCAATAATTTAACTTATGTTTTTATTTGATGGAGGAAAAGGATAAGCATTCCGTTAAAATTTTAACTCCAGGATTCATCAAGTTACAAAATTTCAATGTCCTTGCCGTTTTTGTCCTTTCCTCCATTGTTTTTTAAAAGACTTAATTATTGATAGCTTATCATTCCCAATCTTTGAAATATCTATTCAGACCATTGAATTCTGGTTTTTAGCAGGAAAAAGCAACTCATCAAGAGTTGTTATTGCCATAGTTGTGCCAATTGTTGCCATAAGTGCACTGCTTATCATCATCTGCATCTATTTAAAAATCAGAAATCCAAAGAAAAGTATTGAAGGTAAGTCTTAACGAGGATTTACTGTGATTTGTTCTTTGCCAAACTAGGCCTGCATTGTTCAACGAACTTTAAAAGAACAAAAAGCACACTTTGCAAAATATCTCGGAAAATTTTCTGAATAGATACAGTAAAAAAGATTCATATAATTTTTGGAGGACTTCCTTCAATCACATAAGCCTTCCTGCTATCCAGTATCCACTAAGGACACTGAATATGAAATTATCACTATAATTCATACCACAAAGAACGGGTAAATTACCACAGAAAGAGGAGAAACGGTACAATAATTACATTGGAAAATGACCACTAAATTGCTGCAATCTAACTCCAAGAGCTGTCATTCTTTACAGCTCAAGATAATGCTAATGATGAAATTCAAACTGCTGAATCATTGCAATTCCACTTCGACACAACAAGAGTCGCCACAGATGACTTCTCTGATGCTAATAAGCTTGGACAAGGTGGATTTGGGGCTGTTTATAAGGTAGGATAATGAGCAATTCAGGTTGAGGTTAATGCATCCTGTACAGCCAGCCATTTATCCGAGAACAAAAACTGATGAATTCTGATATATTTTCAGGGGAGGCTCACCACCAATGGACAAGAAATTGCTATCAAAAGGTTGTCAATGGATTCTGGACAAGGTGATATAGAATTTAAGAATGAAGTGTTGCTGGTCGCCAAGCTTAAGCATCGAAATTTAGTAAGGCTACTTGGTTTTTGTATAAAAGGGCGTGAAAGGTTACTAATTTATGAGTTTTTACAAAACAAAAACCTAGACTACTTCATATTGGGTAGGTTTATCATCTTCTTAATTTGAATGTAAATTTTAAATCTTATTTTTGGTCCTTATAACATTAAGATTTTATTAATTTTGTTTTTTACTAAAAATTAGTAGCAATTTAATCTAAAAAATTAATTTCATATCAAAATTTAATTCCTTCGTAGGTCAAAAAACTTGGTAGAAATGTGATTTATTAAATGTAATTTACCTTATTAAAAGTCATGTCAATCTTAAGGCGTTTTTCAAAAATCGACTAAACCGGAGAAATTCTAATATACTCCAGGAATAAGGAATAAGGAATAAGACAACAGAGTTTTACTCTAGAGAGAGACACAGAGAAAATGCAATGGGGGTGAAATCCACTCATGGATCCCATCTCATTCCCTTTTCTTTATCTTAAGTCACTGTTACCTTACTCTTAGAGTATAATAGTATTTCTCATTAAACTGATACGAATCGACCCCGACGAGTTTCTTTTTAATATGCCCAAGATTCGAATAGGAGGTCCACCTGGCAGAAACCAACACAATTACCATTATTGTAATGGTAAAGACATCCCGAGTAATTGAATAGCCATTATATATACTTATCAGTGTTGAAAAGCCCGACCGGACTGGCCGGTCTAGCCGGGAAAACCGGTGACCGGCCCACTTCTGGTTCGGTTCTTTTCCAAAACCGTTAGTCCAAAAACTAGCAAAAAAATCGTAAACTCGTCATAACCCATGGAACGATCTAAGAAGGTTTAACTGCGTAGAAAAAAAAATTTTCATATCCATAACTCATAATTACAAATCAAACACATCCCAAGCATAGAAATTAAATTTAAACTAGATTAAACAAAATCAAAAAAATAACAGTTCACCAGTTCATCAAGTTGCGAAAGGAAAAATAAATAAATAAATAAATGTGATGGCTGAGCTTTGATGCTTGCATGCTCGGTTGCGCTGCTGCCTTCTCAATCTTTTGTAGTATGACAAGTGGAGTCTTTGTGGCTGTGAACTCGGAAAAGGAAGAGGAAGACGGAAAATGGTCGGAGCTCTGACGGTGTATTTGCATGTGAAGACTGGATATTGAAAACTAGGCCTTTGCTTGGAACAGTTGAGCCCTTTTAAAAAGTTGGGCCAGAAAATGTCCGCAAAAATAATTAGCCCAGTTACTTAATTAAGATAGAGGTAATATTTTATTTTCTTTCTAAAGAGTGTCATCATTAATTTAAAATCTTTGGATTTAGTTAATTTTAGATCACCCATTAAAAAAATTAAGCTAATAGAATGCTATATCAAAATATTTAATATTAAAATAAAATTTAATTATTAAGTTAATATATTAATTTTAATATTTATATACAAATTCATATCTTATTTCATACTTCCTCCTTTCTTTTTTATGTATCACATTTTGAAGAATTTTTTTGTTCCTTTTTATCTATTATTTTAGAATTTTAATGAAGTATTAAATATTTTTTTTTAAATTTATCCTTCTTTTTCATTAATAAATACTTTATTATTCTACACTGTTAATCTACTTGCATTTATTTCTTTACATTTCTCTTTTTATTTTTAATTATCTTAAATTTTATACATAAAGAATAATCTTGTAAAGTTTACTAATAATAAATAAATTAAACTATTTTCTTAATATGTGTAAAATTAGTTAATGACAACAGATAAATAAGAACGAAAAGAGTAATTAATAAAGACTAATATAAAATATTTTAATATACATTTTAAATTCTGATTAAACCACTATTCAATTCCGGTTAAACCATTAAATTTTGAGCCATTCAATTGACCAATTTAACGACGAATCCAATTTTTAAGACATCAATATTTATTACTACTTAATAAGTGTTATAATTTTACACTTCTCTCTTGCTCGTCAATGCAGGCTAACCACTTGTCCAAGAATCAACGTTATTATATAAAAGTACAAATAATATATTTGTCATATAATTCGATATTTTTTATAAATTATATTAATCAAATTTTTATTAAATGTAATTTTATATTGTATTATTTTGATTGATCTCATATATTTTAAAATATTTTTTAATTTTATTTAAATTATATTATATGTGTTATCATAAATAATAATGGTAAAAATATATTTATTTTATATAATCATAATATAAAATTTTAAAATTTAGACAAATATTATATTATTAATAATTTAAAAACATTAATACATAATATGATACGTTAAACCTTTTATCATATATATATATTTATAAGTATAAAAATACATCAACTAGATCAATTATTCAATTTAATCAATCCGATCTTGATCCAATCATTTTTTGAGATCAAGGGCTGAACTGAATAAAACATTAGTTAGAACCTCCGTATGCCATTAGATTTGGCCCCATAATTTTACAGATGCCTTCTAGGCTTGTTGACTAAAAGAGTCATACAGGATGTAAAATTGTGCTAAAAACAATGTTAAATGATACTGGCTGAGTTCGAATATATATTTGTTTTTAATTTAAAAATTATTTCAAATTTTTTATTTTTAAAAATTATTTTCGTAAATATTGAAACAATGTTAAATTATAAAAATATTTTAGTACCCCCATTATTTTTAAATTTTTTTAATATTCAAAGAAAACAATAAGCAGAAATCCTTAATTTCCTTCTTCACGGTGCTCCGGCTTCCATTCTTACAACTACGAATATGAATCTCCCAAGTTTCATCCCATACAATTTTATTCAAGACACTGAAGAATAATATTAGGCGGACTCGTGAGACCAAAAACGAATAAAAAATCAAACACACATGTTCATGGGATTTATCAATTTAATAGAGAATTAAATGTGGAAAATAAACATAGTCTTTATACTCTGCATTAGAATAGAATAACAAGTTCACATAGAATATTGAGAGTCCTTGGACGGCTCTAGTGCCTTAGGAAAACCCAAAGGATTCTCATTTTTGCCCCATTTGATTGATGGGCTGTTCCACATTTCTCGTAACAAATCAAAAATTAAGAACTCTCACTCACAAATCTGGACAGATTATTCGGATTTTTCTCGTCATTTTGAAGTCTTGGTGTCCGAGGTTCCGGCATTGGGAAAATTCGGGAGAAATGAAAAACCCTCAAACCCCTGAAAATACCATGAAAATTTATTTAGGAAAACAAAACTTGTGAAAGAGAGAGAGAGAGAATTTGAAAGAGGCCAAGAAAAAAGGGAACAAAATTTTCTCAAAATCTCAGAACAATGTCAGGTGAAATCCCCTCTTAAGAACAAGAAAGGATTCGAACATTGTTGTATGTGAAAACCAACGAAGCACTCTACTCCAGAACAAGTCCTGAAAAGTGGAAAAACCAGAAATTAGTCTCTGAATCATTGAAAAAACTAAGAATCTATAGAGGGATTATACGAGATTTATGTGAAGGACTTAAAACCAGAAACCTCTTTAGCCTCAAACGCATCGAAACAACTGATTTCACCAAATTCAAGCTCTGCCCGACAGAGTAGAGTAACATACAGCAGAGAGCAGCTACCAGAAAGAAAATAAACGAAATAGAAGAAATCAAGAGTTGCTTTGATAGAGACCTTACAAATCCCAAGTGAAAACCAGACAACATAAACCTCTCTGACTCGCTTCTTTGAATGCCGTTCCTCGAAACACAATCAGAGAAATCCGATGGCTCAAAACAAAAACACCCACCCTTTGCTGTTTTGGTTCTTCAGGAGGGAGAAATGAATTGTGCGAGAAGTCTCCCACGAATTTAATATATATTAAAAGATAAAAATTTTAATTTTATCAATTAATAGAAGTAAAAAGAAAATAGAATCTAGAAATATTAATGGAATATTTGAAAGCCATTTCGTTAGATTAATGTGTAAGTTTTGAAAATACAGAAAAAAATCATATAATTTAGTGATATCTTATAAGATTTATAAAATATATTTAGTAGAAGATTTAGAAAATAATTTAAACCAAAAGCATATAAATTTTGAAGCATTTATTTTAAGTGTTATAAATTATTAAAGTATTTTAGTAATTATTATGAAAAACATATAAATTAATTGTTTGTATTCAAATGATTTAACTTTTAATTTTAGAAACTAAATAATAATTTTATTTTGTAACATCCAAATTTTAAGCTTTACAAAATGATATTATAATTTTATTACATTAATTATTTAGAGTATATTAGATAAAGTATAGTTTTGAAATACATTTTAATGAAAACTAACTTGCAAATAAGGCAAATTCTATGGTCCCATAGGTCCCCATGGGTTGCAAACCCATGAGGGCACCGAAGAAGCCACTTGAAAATAAATATAGTATTTACAATTAATTTAAATATTTGAAATATCATTATTTCAACTATTGAATAATTGTTTAATTTGCTTTATAACAAAAATTCTGTCCAAAGTATATTTAAATAATATTTAAATTTTATTTAAGTGAAAATTATAATTAATCAAAGTATATTTACTTTATTTTATTAAAATATATATTTAAATAATTTTAAAACATATTTATAAATGTCATGATAATCCTATTTAATTTAATTATAAAATATATGACAATATATTTAAAACTATAGTATAATTCTTTTAGTCACTTATTGTATGTCAAAACTAATATAATTAGTTAAACTATAATTCTATTTTGTTTGAAAAATGAGTGGCAATAAATTTATCAATTTCAAATATATTCTACAAATCATCAAAGCCACTACTTTTCCTTATTTTACTATTATTTAAAACTCCTTTTTATTTTTTTTTCTTTAATATTTAGTCTTTCTATTTTTGTATTGTTTGATTGACAAACACTTTATTGTTGCTAATTAGTTTATTATGAAGTAAAAATAAAAATGTTGTATCCATTGAACAATTTTTTTTGGGCAAATCCTTTGACCAAAGGTTGATTTAAGAAAGGATGTGTATGATCTATATTTGGAAGACAGATTTTTATAATTGAAGATATTTTTAATCTATAAAATATTATTCAAAATGTGTAGAAAGAACTAATGATACTAATTCAAATTAACTATTAAGGTTTTTTATCTCCGAGGGAGTAAGCTTTGAAATGAAGTTAATTTTCTAGAATTAAATTTATATTAATTAGCATTAGTAAGAAACAAAATTGGTAGAAACTTTATTTTATAAAAATCAAAATTTGAGTTTATTCTTTTAATATGGGAGGTTAAAATAATCTTTGTTAGGGTCAATTAGCATTCAATGGGTCACATATAAGTTAATGTCCATTTTAGCCAAGCTATTAAATTTTTCCGTCCATTCATTATAAAAGAACTAAAATTTAGGATAGAATCAATTTTTAAAGATTAAATTAATACTAACTTTTAATTAAAGATAAAATTAATAAAAACTTAACTTTAAAAAAATTAAAATAGGTTTTTAGTATTGAATGTATTTATATTACTTCACTGATGGATCATTGATTACACCTGATATATATTGTGGCTATTGCATTGATTCCACAAGGAAGACTTTGGTAGAACAAGTTAGTAGATAAAATTTAAAACAATATACTAAAATTGTTTGATGAGATTTTGTAGGAAAAATTAATTTGAATAACTTCTAAAGAGATTCAATAATGTTAAAACAAGGCATTGAAAGTCACTGTTATATTTCATATATTTATTTTCTACTTTAATTTAATTAAATTTGAATTATTATTTCTTATCCCAAACAAATAATTGAAAAATATGTATTTGAAGTTCATAAAAAAAAGTAACTGCATTACACATGAACAAATTCCTCTTCAATGTAAAATATGTAAGAACTATCTTATAAGTTATCCAAAATTGACAATATCGCAAATCAAGGTATAAAATAATTCTACCAATAATAATTATATTAAACTAGTACCGCATGAAAAGAGCATCACTAAATTTATATAAAATTGAAAACATAATCTTGAGATTATAAGAACTTAAAATGATAAAGAGTTTTAAACATAATCTAATTTATAATATTTTAAAAAAATAGATCAATCATTGAATTGATAAAATAAACAGTTGAAAATTTAATGGTCTAATTGGAGTCAAATTAAAATCTTAAATATATATTATAATTATCAAATAAAATTAAAATTATACATATAAATGTTAAAAAAACTAAGAAAATGATAATTTTTTTACATGATACATTATTGAAAAATTAATAATTTTTATTAATAGTGACAATGATTTAATAATTTTTATTAATGTGGCAAAACATAAATGAGTGATAATGTAAAACTAATTTACACTAATAGTAAATATAGTTTAAAGCAAAAAGTGATTATACTACTTTAACAATATAATTTTATTTTAATGTTTAATATTTTATTACAAAAACTTATTAATCATATTCATAATCGAATCTAATCTAACCCAAACTAATGAATCCATTGAATTTTTTTAAAAAAAAATTAATATAAAACATTAAGGCATCTAGACCAAATTTATTAGTGTAAATATAATCCAAAACAATACAAAATTTGACTTTTCGATTAAGCATGTAAAATAAGTAAAAAAATTTGTAAGTGATGTAGGCAATCCGCAATTATGGGACGGGCTAAGCCTCCTCATTTGAAACTTTTTATTTTTTGTGGACTTATATGGGTAAGCTCACATAAGCCTACTTGTCTATGCTGATGTGAGCTTACTTGTAGGCTTTTTTTTTACAATTAATATTTTTAATAATTCTCTAAATATTTGAAAATTTTTCTAATCCAACTTAATTCTTAATCTAATGTCCAATAGCTCAATATAATTTTTTTAATCTTACTAGGCTAACCTATCACACAAAATAAAAAAAATCTAAATGCCTAATTATAATTTATAAAAATAAATAATTTTTTTAATATAACTTAATCTAATATTTCTTAAAGGTATTTCCTTTCTCTACATTTAAGATTTAATATCTAATTATTGTATATATATATATCTAGTGATTTAATTACTGTTAATAAGAAAAAAATTAATAATGCAGGTTACATGTAGCTTGATAAATTTTTTCCATATTTTTTTATTAGCAACCTTATAGTGGCTCAAGCCTACATGAGCTCAACCTACATTATCCTAACTACCCCATTTGACATGTCTATCTTCAATAGAAGACTTGGCATTTAACTTCTAATCCATAAATAAACTTTGCAAGTTTGCCTAAGTCATGACAATGCAAATTACAAAAAATAAAAATGGCAATAGTTGAATCACTAACATGTAATAGATCAACCTCTTAGCAACTTAATAACGACAATTATTTTTTGTCTATATATATTTTGCTAAATTGTTATATTCATTTTTCTATTTGTTCCTTTTTGTGAAATTTGCTAATTTACTTTATTGTCACCATTTTATATTTGTTTCTTCGTACTTGATTTGTGAGCTTAAAGATCCAAGTTTCTTTTAGAATGGTGAGTTCTTTTTAAATCACTTGATCATTTCTAGTTCAAATAGTTTAAATGGGTTATAACTAATTCAATGGTTTTTAATTTGGTATTTTAATGCATGGTTTTGAAAGCAAACTGAACCAAATGGAAAGCCTATTCACCAATTTCTTAAATAAACAAGTTAATCTAATTTGATTTTTTGAACATTGCTAACTTATGAAATTTGAAGTTCTTTAAAAAAATTAAAGAAATATAAATACTGCACAAATAAAATCATTTCAAGCCTCGTAAAAATTCCATCCTATCAAGTACTCTCACAAATTCTACAGACAAAGCATAAGAAAGAGATGCAAAACATAATAAACAAGAGATATGTTAATAACTAGCTAAGGCTTTAATTTATACTAGAAGATAATTCATGAATTCCTAAAATTTAGCTTCAATTAAACTTTTTCCAATTATAATCACTATTTAAGAGTAAAAAATTATTTTAATATTTATAAAATTAAATTTCTATTAATTTTTATCCCTCATTAAAAATTGATATTAATTTAGTCTTTAAAAATTAACTTTATTTTAAAATTTAGACCATTCATCATAAAGAGATGGAAAAACTTAAAAGATTAGCTAACGTGGTGTTGTTTGCTCTTGTATAGCCCATTAAATACTAATTGGCTCTAATAAAGACCACATTAACCTCCCACACTAAGTGACTAAACATCAATTTTGACTTTTAAAAGATAAAGTTTCTAATAATTCCGTTACTCGTTAATGCCAATTAGTATTAATGGTACCCCTAGAGATTAACTTTATATCAAAATGTAATCCCTTCACCATTATAGAAGGAGGAACTTAATGGCTAGGTTGAGTTGACACAGTCAGTTCACCTCCGCATCTCCAATAGTTATTTATAGATTAAGAATGCTTTTAAATGTAAAATATTGCTTCCAAGTATAGATTATATGACACCCAAACTTTTTTTGCATAATATCCATAAAATTTCTTCTATAAAAATTGAAATATTTAGAATTTACGTGTATAAAATTTATAAAATATATCTTGAGGCATTAGTTTTAAATGTTATAAATTATTAGAGCATTTTAGTAATTATTATGAAAAACATATAAATTAACTATTTTGTTCAAATGATTTGCCTAATAAATTTAAATACTAAATAATAATTTTATTTTGTTTTATGATAAGATATCTTTATCTTAATTATATTTAGATATATGAGTAACAATGACTTTACCAATTATTTTGTTAGATTGTTGTCTTTTCAAAAATAATATAATTAGTTAAATTGTAATTCTATTACTTGTTATGTAACAATGAACTATAATGGCTTTATTAATTTTAGATATTTTCTATATTCTGTTCATAGTCACGACACTTTTCCTTATTTTTCTTTTTATTGAAAACTTCTCTTTTATTATATTCTTTTTTCTTCTTTAACACTTACTCTTCTTACCTTTATATTGTTTGATACTCACACACACACACTTTATAATCTATCGTTGCTAGTTAATTTTTATGATGTAAAAATAACAAGTGTTATTTTCATTGAACAAGTTTTTTTAAAAAATCTTTTGAGTAAAAGTTGGTTTAAAAGTAGGATGTTGATAATTTGTAGAACTATGATAATAAGCTAACTCAATCCTATTAAACTAACTTAGTGGACAAAAATTGTATGTCAAGCTAGTTCCAGATTACATTACTTTTTTTACCAAGTTGAGTCCAATCGAATTGTTACAATCTCAATCGTAATCCTAGTCTCAGGTTAACTTTTATTAGGTGGTCTTACGTGAGTTTTATAATTTATTATATTTTATTATTATTATATTATTTATTTATTATTAATTTCTTATTAGTTAGTTAAAATTAATTATTATTACTATTATTATCATTAAAAACTTATTATTATTAATAGATACAACTAAAATAGTAAAAAAAAAAAAATCAAAGTGCACTTTTTTTAATATGGAAAACCTTCAATTAAAAAAGTAGTTAAAAATTATAAGGCCTAGATTAAAAAAATTCAGTATTAATTAAAATAAATACAAATATTTATTAACTAAATTTATAATGTATAAATGAATATATCATTATTTTACTCTACTAATAATAATTTATTATTCTACTTAATATATTTATTTAGTTATAATAATTATTTTATGTATGTTTAGTTATAATAATTACATTGTATAATTTTTTATTAATTTTTAAGTTTTATGATGATAAATTGAATTTCTTGCATAATTTTTATCATTTCTTAATTTTAATGTAATTATTTATTTTAATAAATTTATGTAATATATATTAACAATATTAAATATATAAACTCATTAATCTTAATATTAAATATTTTTAAATTTTAATATAATTATTTATTTTGATAACCTTATATAATATATGTTGATAATATTAAATATATAAATTTATTAATTTTAATATTATATATTGAAATATAATTTTAATATATCAAAATTATTATTTTAATATATAAATAATAAATTAATTATTTATTATTTTTTACTATTACTGAATTAATGGACTAATTCAATAACTTAACGAGTTAATACTTATTAGTCACAATCTTTCACCAGATCAGCGAACCAATCTTAATTTCTTATCAAGTCAAGTTTTTATTATCATTTTTCATATCAATCTCAATCCTAGCTTTAGTTCAAGTAAAATTGTACTAGTTTCAGATCATCTTGTTAAATTCAATCTATTTTGATACCTCTAGTAATTTGTATTTAGAAGGTAGATTTTTTAATTTAAAAGCATTCCTGATTTGAAAATTACCTTTGAAAATGTAGAAAAAGAACTAATAATATCAATTCAAATCATTCATTAAATTTTTCTATCTCTAAATGAAAGAGGGATTAAATTTTGAAATGTAGTTCATCTTTAGAAATCAAATTGATAGTAATTACTATTAGAAAGGGATGAAATTGATAAAAATTTCATCTTATAAGAATCAAAATTTACGTTTATTCTCTTAGTGTAGAAGGCTAACATGGCTTTTGTCAAGGCCAATTAACATTTAATAGGCCATGTGAAAGTTAATGGCGCCACATTAGTAAAGTTGTTAAATTTTTCCATCCGCTTCTGAGGAGAGACTAAAATTTAAGATGGAAATAATTTTTAGAAACTAAATTGATACTAACTTTTAATGAGAAATCAAATTGATGAAAAATTAATCTTATAATAATCAAAATATAATTTTAGTCCACTATTTAATTTCTCAAATCATGCACCTAGACAAAAGTCACAAAACTTAGGTTGCATGCAACAACAATTTCTTAATCCCTTCAACACATCACTAACTTGATTTTCTTTATCAAAAATCAACTCATCATTCCATTGGATGTATGTAGTCAATGGCTTGACAAGATTCAACACTAGCACATGACTAAATCAACTTTTATGGCCTAAAATCACATTTAAAAATAAGAAAAAGAATTTAGTAATAGCATTTTTGAAATAATTGTGCAATAATATCATATTCATATAGAAAAAAATGCTACTAATAGACCTTTTCAATATATATATTATGCACTTATTAATAATGACAAATACATTTTATTTGTCATCTAGATTCAATCAAGCGTGCACAATTGAATTGGATAAAGCGTTACAAAATTTTAGGAATCATTGCGCAAGGTCTTCTTTATTTACATGAAGATTCGCGATTATGAATTATTTATCATGATCTTAAAGCAAGTAATATTCTTCTAGATAAAAAAATGAATGCTAAGATATCAGACTTTAAAATGGCAAAATTGTTTGTAATGGATCAAACCCAAGGCAATACTAGAAATGTTGCAGGCACCTAGTAAGTATAAGGATACCATAGGGCTATTGTGGATAAAATTTGTATTAGTTTATTACCAATAGTCCCACATATTAAAAGAATATAACAAAAGAAAAGTAATTGAGGATAGTTTTCATGATAATCAATTAAACTTGATTTCATGACATATAGTGGATATATGGCACCTGAGTATGTAATATATGGATATTTCTCAGTGAAGTTAAACATCTTTAGTTTTGACATATTAATTATAGAGATCATTACTAAATGCAAAAATAATAGTATTTTCAATGGAGATTATGCAGAACATCTAGTTAGCTTTGTAAGTATGCTTTATCATTCATCTGTGTGGTAGTAGGCATGAATTAAGTTGAGAGGGAAACAACTTGATTTATATTCTTGGGAATTGAATAAAATTTTCGCAGGCATGGAAAAACTGGAGGAAAGGGACAGCCTCAAATATTATAGATCCGAAATTAAATGATGGTTCACAAAATGAAATACTAAGATGTATCTACATTGGATTGCTTTGTGTTCAAGAAAACTCTGCAGACAGACCAACTATGGCAACTATGGTACTCATGCTTAATACTCACTCTTATCCTCTCCCAGTGCCCTCAAAGCCTGCATTTTTATGCAGGGAAGTTTGTCAAACATGCAGCCATTGGAATGCTATTCTGGCCAAGCAGGATCAAGAGAATTAATACCTGTTCCAGAATCTATTAATGAAGCTTCAATTACCGAACTCAATCCTCGGTAGGTTTCATCTTGCATCCTAGGTAACACTTACTACGTTTATTGGATTTTGAAGCACAGGACAATCAATTCTGCGTTGAACTCAATTTGATTTGGTTGTACCCTTAAGTGCATTAAAACATATGCCTTTCTGTTAACACTAAAATAGGCTCTTTGATTACAACCTTGAAAGGTGTTCAAAATATAGGTAAGCGCCACCATTAGGTTGACTTAATTTCTGTTGATACTTTGATTGCACTTCTCCGCACTTGATTTTCTCTCTCTCTCTCTCTCTCTCTCGGTATCAATTGATGAGAAAATAAAGACAAATTTTTCATTGTAAATTTTTGCGCATGAGTTGCGGATCCCTGCGTACAAGAATATCTATCTCAGAAATTTGCCGAAATTGACACCTTAAGGAATGGAGAATCATGGTCCTAGAATCCTTTTTTCCTTGGAACCATAGACTGCCAGTGATTCAGCGATCCAGAAATACACGTCGTTGTGAATATTTGTGTTAGAATTAGAAGTTAGAGAGATTTATCGCTTCAACAAGCTGGATCTGAATGTCATTACCTAATCATCTGTAAGTTTGTCGTATGACATTTCCTGAAAAACACCAATTGGTTACAAGAATGATCACTGTCTCACTAGATAACGGTTTGTCTCGGAAAATGATCAGTCAGTCCCGCCACTCATTATAAATCTGCAGTGCAACTGTTAGCCAATATGGCATGACAATCAAAGTTCTGACAGCAGCTCAATCTGATCCAGCATCTGATGCACTCTTCTATTTTGACTTATTCCAAGTGTAGGGGGCCACCATTGCAAAGCAAATGAAGAGAGTACTAATATATGACAAGGTGTTCCACTGACATTTTTTTTTTTCATCAGTACTTTTTCGATGAAGCAACGGATCGAGATAGTTGTAATCCATGAAAAAAAATACCTAATAAAAATATAAAGCATTTTCTAAAAGCACCATGGATATGAAAATGATGCTTATACCCTGCATTTCATTCAATGAAAGGTTTCTTTATCTTGGAAAAAAATAAATATCGTTTCAATGGTTGGCAAATGGCACGGTTCAGTAACAAAAATTCCCATATACATCCCAAACATCTAACTTCATATCCTGCACAACCAAATGTGTCATATAAGAAAAAGAAGAAAGGTGACAGCAACAAAATTAAAAGGCAGCAATTCAACAATTGGAATCTAGCTGTGGAAGCGACTTATATTTTCACCAAGAACATACGGAATTTTACAAAAGAATCTGACCATATGACCTTTCACGCTCCAAGATTCTCCTCAAATAATGTCATAAATACATTACAAAATAATTTGAAATCCTCACTGCACCATTCAACTGATGTGGGCTGCAATTTTTCTATCCTCAGCCAAATTGTGTCTTTTTAGTCATTTCCGATAGTGGTTGTAAATGTGCGTTATGAATCTCGTAGCAACCATTTAGTAAGTCGATCTTGAGTTTTATGAAAGCTCAACTACCTTTGGCCCTTTTTTTGAACGATGATTTCCCACTTGTCTGCTGTGAGAATTATCTTTCCCAGAAAGAGAGCTCTTAAAAGGAGATGATTCATCAATCTCACTGTCACCATCATCTTTATCATCCCTGCTGCCTTCATCAGCACTGCTATCAGCAGCCAATAAAATCACTGGATGACAAGTGGAAATCGCGGATTCAGCGGCAGCAACAGCCTCAGGTGTATGAAGATCAGCAACCCCAGGCATCAAATCCTTTAAAGATGAACCAAAACTCAAAAAGTAACCCACCAGTTGCAACTGCATATCATCAACGTAGACAGATTCGCAGGTGGATTACAGTCATAATTATACAAAGCGGTAGAAGACTGAACTACCATTTCAATAACTTCAATTCATTTCCAAACAGCTCTTCGATATCATAATTTTTTGGATTGTCCTACATTTTATCAATGTAGACCTCTAAAATGAGAGAAAATAAACAGAGATTTATGGTCGCCAAGTAGTAGAAGTTAGTCAGTTACAGCTGCAATAAGAATGCAATTCGTCACCTTTGCATCAAGCTCCAGTTGTTTGTTGGCGTCTGACATCACTCATAGGAAGTCTTTGACTTTTCCTAAAACTGGACCTAGAAATATAAATTAAGATCAAGCTAGAAAAGCATGTATATATATATATGTATATATATATATATATATATTAACCATCTTCATAGTGTGAACCACTATTTAGAATTCAAATGACAGATAAAATTCAATGCTTTTCGTTAACAGTATAAGACAATACCCAGTTACACAGTGAAAGGTCGATATATATAATCTAGATATTCATTTATAATAATCTTAACCCCTTTCTTAGAAAAAATGAAGAATTTTCTGAATATCATAACTAGCAGTCATTCTAATATTCCACAACCCGTGAAAAATAAAAAGAGTAGAGTTTTAGAATAAGTTTGAATTGAAACAGTACGTTGGCTTGGGGGGACTGGGGCAGTCAGCGAGGACCCATCAATGGGGGGGGGGGGGGGAGGGGTTGGTCCTGTTCTTAGTTTGAGAGCTCAAGGGTTCTTTACAGACAAGAACTGCGGATTCTGGGAACACGAACAGAAGGAAGCAAAGTGAGTGAGGATTTAAGGACTCAGGAAGAGAGATTCGAATGAACAGAAAGTAGGCAAAAGTATCAATATACGGTTTTTTTAGAAACTTATTTCCGTCTTACTATGATTTCGAAACTTGTTATCAAAATACGTAGGGCGCCATTCAAAATGGCGTGCGCAGCATGGCGAGGCGCCATACAATGTGGCGCCTTTGCACTGAAATATGGTGCGGAGGTACCATATTGAATAGCGTCCCATGGTTAAAGGCACCATTCAACTTGGCGCCACTGTGAATTTTCCAACTTTGGAGGCGCCATTGAGTTTAAAATTTTGGAGAGCGCCAAATGCGGTAGCGCCTCTTGCTCTATTTAAACCTTCGCACCTCTGCACCTCGCACCTCGCCCTTCGCAGCTCTTTATATTCGCACCGTTTCTCATTTTCCCACTCACAAATCTTCATCCTTTATTCCTTCTCTGCATTTCATCCGGCAACATTTTCTTCTTTGGATTTCATTAACAGCAGATCTGCTCTTCTTTTCTTACTCTTCCTTCTTTTTACCGGTTAGTATTTTTATAATTTCTATATTTATATTATAATTTTTATTAGTTAGTATGAGAATATATTTTACAGTGGTAGAGAAATTTTTATTTTATGTTGATTATTATGATTTATTATGTGAAATTATGATCTAGGATTTAGGAAAAATTTATAGAAATTTATATGTACTGTGATAGTTTGTGGTGTTAAAAGAAGAATAAAGGGGATAAAGAAAAGTATCTTAGAATAAAATTTAGGATTTAGGTAAAAATTATATTTAAAAATTTTTTAAATATAAAATTTTTTAGGATATAGGATATGATAAAAATAAGATTATTTTTGTTTTATATTGATTATTATGAGAATATACTATCTTATTGACCAATATTTTTATATTAATTTTGAAGAAATATATGTCAAAACAAATAAATATCAATTGAGAAAATTTTGTAAAGACTTTATATCTTATGTATTATTTCTCTTTATTTTATTTTTTTATTGTATATTTTTCTTATTCTTTTTGGTTAACTCATGGTATTTAAACCACATACACTAATATTTTTTAGCAATAAGATGTATCAATTTTTTAATTATAAATATATTCTATATAAATTATATATTTCATTTAATTAATTAATTTATTATATATTCTATTTTTTATTATTTTATACCTTATGTATCGTTTATTTTTTATTTACTCTATTGTATTCTTTTTATATCTACTCGTATTGTTTATGGTTTAAACAGCAACATCATTAATTAATATAAATATAATAAGTTATATTTTATTTTTAGCTTATTTAAATATTTTAAATAAATTAAAGCTTTAATATACATTTTATTAATAAAATTAATTAATTTCATATATTATTTTTAAAAAAAATACTTAGTAATTAAACTAAATTTTATTTATATAAATTTTTTCAATTTTTTGTTGATAATAATTTTTAAATATTATGTTTTAAATTTAAAATACATCAACTAAGATTTCTCTTAAGGTCTACAGTTCATACATTATTTTTTCTTCATTTCATCTACTTTATTTAATTTTTTTTTTCAATCATTCTATTAAAAGTTCAAATGTAATATATTAAATAATATAAATATAATACAATTTATTTTATTTTTAACATAAAAGTATTTTTAATAATCAAATATATTATTTAATAAAATTAATTGATTATATATTTCATTTTTAACACTTATTACTTTACCTTTCACATAACATTTCTCCTTTTTTAATTTATTTTGTTATATTTTTTTATATTTACTCATATTATTTACGGTTTAAATATTAGGATAATTACATAATATTGATATAATATAACATATTTTATTTTTATTTTAAAATAATTTAAAAAAATTAATGTTATGGAAAATATTAATTGAATTAATTATTTGTATATTCCAATTTTAATAAAAGTATTTGAAAATAAAAATTAATTTTTTTAAAAAAATTATTAATATTTTCTTGATATAAAATTTTAAGCACTATATTTAAAATTAAATACACATTAATAAAATTTTATCTATGTTATTATTTTTATTCTTTTTATATATTGAATTATAAAATATATTTAATTTGGCATGATTTTTGCATAATTTTTTAATGATACAATAATATCTAATAATTTTTATTTTGAGATGAAAGTTATTAAAATATCTAACAATTTTTACTTTCATGCAGAGGCTCTTATCTGTTTGTTTTTCCTAATACTTACCAATTAGTATTTTTATAAATTTTCTACTTATATTATAATTTTTATTAATCATTATGAAAATATCTTTTATAGTGGTAGAAAAATTTGTTTAAAATATTATGATATAAATAATATGAGTATTTTTATTTTATATTGATTATTATGATTTATGATATGAAATTATGATTTAAGATGTGAAATTATGATTTATGAAAAATTTATAGAAATTTATATGTACTATGATTGGTTGTGCTGTTAAAAAAAGAAGAAACGAGATAAAGAAAAGTGTCCTAAAATAGGATTTAGGACCTAGGTAAAAATTATATTTAGAAAATTTTTACATGTGAAAATTTAATATATAATAAGAGAAATAATAAAAATAAAATTTTAAAATATATGGATGTAAATAGAAACTTTAAAAATTAGGATAATATTATTAAAAATATGAATATTTTTCTATTTAAATAGTAGATATTAAAAATGCAAGAATAATAAACGTAGCAAAAAAATTATATTATACATAAGTTTATTCTGAAAGTATTAAAATATATAAAGAGGTACTGTAATATAAGTATTAGACAAACTTAGTGTATGTAAAAAAGAATTCATGATTCTAATCATAAAAATATACAAATAATAATGTGTAAATATTTTCGGTTGCTATTTAGTAATAGGTGTCAAGGGAGAGAATTATCATGAAAATAATAAATGTAGTGTATTGAAATAATTAATCAATTTAATAAGTATAATTTGTACCCAATAAATAAAAAAATGACAATAGGAAAAGATAAATTAAAATATAAATAAGATTATATAGCCAAACGTTATATAAGTTTAAAAAAATAATATTTATTTAGCTGAAAAAAATTATTATATTATATGATATATTTGTTATGTATGAAAAATTGTTATACAATGTTAAATATATTGTATTAAAAAAAGTTAATCAATTTAATAATAATTCTAAAATAAACAATTTAGACTTGTACATAATATAGTTATTAAACAAAAATAAATTATATTACTATAATTGATAATTTAATCATAATGAAAAAAATATACATAAGCAATTATATTTGAAAATTAAACTTTTTTCAATTATGTTCAAGTAAGTCAAAATTGATATTATTGTTTGAAATATAAATTTAATATTTTTGTAATAATTTATTTATATTACATTAGACATTATGTAAAAAAATTTAGAATTTAATTACTTATATCACAGTTGCAAATGAACATTAAAAATTTATGAAGTATGAAAAATTACAATTGAGTATAAAAATAGCAATATATATTTTAGAAAAATTGTGAGCCTGTAAAGGTCGGAATGAGTTTAACCTTTGCGAGCAAACCCATTATGTACTATTAAAATATATACCATACAAAAATAGTAATACATATCGTTACTTTTTATTTGTAATTTTAAATACTAGTTCATTCATTTATAAATACAAAAATTGTATATGATAATGTATGTATCAGTTGTGAGGGTGCAGTGAATGTTTTGTAGTTAAAAGTAACATGATGAAGAAAAGTTTAATTGCTTTTGTATATTCAAATGATACAATGCTTGAGGGACCAATGGGGGTAATGTACAAGGACCTCCCCTAAAAGCATTGAAATTGAAACGATGCAGCACCATGGACGTTTTGCGAAAGAAAATTCATGCCCGACTGAAACTTGCTCAAAATCAAGTTGTTGAGAGAATTATTTATAGGTTTTCACAGCATCAAATAGAGGCTCAATATATGGCATATGAATTGGATGATGATGAAGACTTGGCATATGCCATAGCAAGTTACAAATAACATCCGACGATGACAGCAATTGAATTGTACGTGGAGGTGATCACATCCGAACTGCATTTGCCAACCTAGATTCACAAGAAAGAGTACCAGTAATTAGACCACCCGTAGATCCAACGGCTCATGTCAGCACTAGTTGTTTGATAGTGTGAGAAGGCCCTTCTTACACGGATGGACTTGAGTTCCACATTTCTGATAGTTATACTCCTGTATTGGACTCATCTGTGGTAGGTGTTTTCCTTAAAAATGTATCACATACCATGATGGGTTCTACAAGTACCTTACCGGTCGTAGAGGAAGAATCCACTGATCCTATAATCATGGATGACCAACTTAAGTTTGGTTTTAAAGACGATGAGGTGTCTTGCAGTAGCGGTGATGATTGTGACATTGATGATGAACAACGTGCAACTACACATGATGACAGTGTTACAGCTCGGTGTATGAGGAGTGATAATGCTCCATAAACATCATGTGATATCTCTTAAGCTGCTATTTTCTCTTACATTGATTGGGATGTCGTAAGGAATGCTAATGAGTTTTCAAAAATAATGAAACCGAGCGATGAGTATGGCATGAAGGACTTACATATTGGACAAGAATTTGATTGCAAGGAGGCATTGATTGCTACAATCAAGCATTACCACAATCAAGCATTACCACATCAGGAGGCATCATAATTATTATGTAAAGGAATCGAATATTAGAAGATTAAGTGTGAAGTGTGATAATTATAGGGATGAATGCAAATTCTGCCTTAGAGCGATGAATCTAAAGAATTTTAGCACTTGGACAATAACTAGATTTTCAGGGCCTCACACATGTATTAATGCCAGTTTAACACAAGATCACAAATCTCTTGACTCCGAGTATATCAGTTCTTGATACTGGAGATGATTAAAGTGAAACAAGATGTCCCAATCTTGCTTATACAAGAGAGGGTGGAAAGCATGTATAGGTATAAGATTTTGTATAGAAAAGCATGGAAGGAAAAACAGAAGGCAATTATCAAGGTGTATGGAGATTGGGATAAATCATATGAAGTGCTCCCCAAATGGTTGGATATTTTAGGTTATTGTGATCAAGTTCTGTTCAAGTTGGAGTCTGAAGAATTCATCACAGTCTACAACCATGTTAATCCATAAAAATATGTTTTTTCCACCGAGTTTTCTAGGCTTTCAAGTCATGTATTGCCGTATTTCCTTATTGCAAGCAATTCATTCAAGTTGATGGAACGTTTCTGTATAGCAAGTACAGAGGTGTGCTATTAATTGCTACGACACAGGACGGTAACAAATATCTCATACCTCTTGCCTTTGCCATTGTCGAAAAGGAGAACTTTGAAAACTGGAGTTAGTTTTTAGCATTATTATGGGTAAATGTTACAAACCAGCAAGCAGTATGCCTGATATCAAATTAACACCGAACTATAAAAGATGATGTAGCTGAAGAAGGTTTAAGATGGTAGCTTCCTCATACTTTTCATTAGTACTGTATCAGACATATTGCTAGCAACGTTCGCAAGAAATACAGGAATGACAATGTCAAAAAAGTTATCCTTAAGATTAGTACGCCTCAGATAACAACTTTTCTGTTAAACATTGGATTTGTAAATTTTTCTGTCTGGTAGTTCAAGCCAACTAAACTATTTGTTTCCTTGTATTCAGCCTATGAGCCAAATCGAGAAAAGGTCATGGAGAGATTGGACAACTTAAGCAAAGTCAATGAAGAGATCCACAAGAAGTTGACTGCTATTCCGATGGAGAAGTAGACACTCGCTTATGATGAAGGAAGAAGATACGGTCATATGACGACAAATCTATTAGAGTGCATTAATGGCCTCTTTAAAGGATTAAGGAAGCTACCAATTACAGGCCTTGTTCAAAAAATATTTTATAAATGTGTTAAGTGCTTTGTGAAAAGGGCAAAAGAAGCACATGCGAAACTACAACAAGGTTACAAATATGCAAGTAGATTCAGACAGGAGCTTGCGACTATCCAGACACGTGCTTCTTCTTAGCACGTTCGTGCGTATAATAGACAAAAAACTAGGTTTGAAGTGGTGGAGGGCCCTAATCTGACTAGGGGATCATGTGGAAAAGTCGTCCAAGTGCTATTAGACAAAGGCCAATGTGAATGTGGACAATTCCAAGCATATAGGTATCCTTGCGCTCATATTATTACTGCTTGTACCTCAGTCAACATATCGTAGAAATCATATGTCGATCCTGTATACAGGCTTGACACCCTACTTAATTGCTACAAATCTGAGTGCTAGCCGATTGGGGAGTGGTTGCAATGGAATAACTTACCACCATTTCCTATCCTAGTTCCAAATTCTAGAAGATTGTGTGAAAAGGGAATATCAAAGCCGACACGGATCAGGAATGGGATGAATTAGCCTCAAGAGAGTGGTGTCAAGCAAAAGTACGGTCTTTATAAGATGGAAGGTCATAATCGTAAGCACTGCCCACTTCTCCATGGAAATGAAGGCCCTTTTTCACGTTAATCTTGATTTTTACTTTTTCTAATGTGTTAGGAAGTATGTTAACCAATGTCATGAGTGTAATGTTCGGATGATGTGATTTGTTTCATTGTTGTAAAATTATATACCATTATAGATATATATGTGACCCCATGACTCATAATGTTAACAAATTACTTCAATCTTGTTTTGCTATTAATTCCTGTATGGATCTTTGTAGATAAATTGCACATGTATGCTATATTAGTGTGTGTTTATATTCCAACCTAATGCAATTTAATTAATGGAAGATGGCATCCACATCCCGACGTGTTGATCATAGACCACGAGATCCTTCACTTCTGACGGCTTAAGACTCATACATATCCCCGTCAATTTGGGCAGGCCATATATGGAAATAGTTAGATCTTACGTTTGGTTATACTTTTCCATATAATCAGTAATGTTAAATTTCTTTTTCAGCCTGACCATGTGCTAAGGATTCGACAAGCTCATCACTACCATCATCAGCAACCACCGAAGTTGATTGTCCCCTTGTTACGACAGGTGGGATTCTATGGCCTGATGATGTGCGAGTTTGTTCTGATAGACCATCAATTGATTAGTACTTTTGTAGAGTGGTAGAGGTAGGAGACACATACTTTTCACATGCCGTAGGGGGAGACCACTATTACACTATAGAATATTGTTTTCTAGCTCGGCCTACCCATTGATGGTCGAGCAGTAACGGGGCCTACTAGGTGGGGATGGGGAAGCCTGATAGAGGAATATTTGGGATTGCAGTTACCGGTGGGCGAGAATGTTATTAGAGAGGGCGATTGAGGATGAGTTGGTTAGAGAGACATTTCACTCATCTTCCAGATGATGTAGATGATGTGACAGTACAGAGATTCACCCATGGCTACATTTTACGTCTCATTGGTAGGACATTATTTCCTGACCACTCTGGCACGTATGTCCACCTCATGCACTTACCTTTGCTCAGAGACTTTCAGGAGGTTAGGACGTATAGTTGGGGATCTGCTTGCTTGGCCTATCTGTACAGAGAACTCTGTAAGGCCACTACTCTAGATTATAGGGAAATAAGAAGGTGTTGCCTACTACTGCAGCTTTGGGCATGCGATAGATTTCCCACTATTGTCCCTACGATCACTATTTCAGATATACCAAAAGGAGATGCAGGGATTGGCCTTATAGCTCGCAGGTCAAAAAAATTTTCAATTTACACTTGCAATTAAGTTAACTTCTAAGTTATTTGACTTAATTATTGTAATTGGTAGGTGACACTATCAAAAGACATTCCAGGATAGTCCAACACATAGCCTGCCTTATTATAGACACGTGTTGGACTGTCTTCAGCTCGATCAGGTATGAAGGGGATAATGTATATTTTTATTTCATTCGATTATCCATTTTATTGCTACATTTAAATGATAACATAAGTGTGTAATTTCAGATAGCCTAGATTCCATACACTGAGAAGGTCACTGCATCATTTCCTTAGTACTATTTTGACAAGAGTGACATTTGGACAGCAGTGGTGCCACTCATACACTTTCAAATTGTTGAATGGCACCAGCCAGATAGGATTTTATGGCAGTTTGACCTTCGCCAGCCTAGTCCTAAGCTACCAAAGTAGGTGGCGGAGGTCCATTGCCTTCACTTATCCGGTCGGTATGATGAGGAGTGGCACATCTGACATTAGTCATACATTGCACGATGGGATATCCGGCGAGACTTGTGTGCTATCAGCAAGCCACTGCACTACTAGTCCTAGGCCCACAGTCCGAGTATATGGCATAGTACAAACGGGTTACGAGGCGATTTATTACACTAGTTGGGGGAGCACTAGACCTTGTGGTATTACTGCATGTTAGTTATCTGTGTCTGATTATGTTCTTGTGCATTAGTATTGTAACTAATTTTAATATCAAAAATTTATACAGATTGATGAGGTGTTCACACTGCATGATTTTACTACACCTGAGGGGTAGAGGTGTACATGGGCCGGGCGGGTCGGCTCGGCTCGGAAAAATAGAGTATTTGGGCTCTTTTTTTTGCCCGATAGGCCCGATGAAACTTTTTTTATGACCCGATTAATAATTGGACTAGGCTCGGGTTAATGTAAAAAAGCCCGATAGGTCCAGTCCGACCCGGCTCGGCCCAATTATAATAATTTATTTTTAATAACATAATTATATATTAGAAAATATAATTATATCTAATTATTTTTAATATAAAAAATATTGATTTAACATATTAAATATTTTATATATATTTAAATATCATATTATCTCTTTAAATATATATTTTTTTATTTTAAAATTTTATTTTTTATTAAAAAAATTATATTTTTCGAGCTTTTAGGCCGGATTTTAGGCTTTTTAATTTAAAATTAGGGTCGGGCTGGGCTAATTTTTTTAAAAACTTAATTGGGCAGGGTCGGGTTCGAGGTTTTAATTTTATATGATTTGACCCAATGGCCCAGCCCAAAACCCACCCGGCCCATGTACACCTTTATTGAGGGGTAGTCTAAGTTCACCTTCGACGCTCTTAGATCAGCGACGGACTCCATCCTTCATGCCATTCACGAGGTTGATCATGTGATTATTGGCACACATGTGGAGCCAACTCCTCATACTCATCATATCCCTGACCCTGCGAAGGTGACCATGATCAACCTCATACTCGTCGACGTCGTCGACGTCATCGCACTAGTCCACGACCTACATCGCAGGCTGATGTTCCATCTACTTCAGCAGTTCACCATATTCCATTATCGTCTACTCAGGACACCATGATGATGATGATGCCAAATATGACCACCTCATCTCATATGTACCCTCCTGCACCAGATGCTCCTTCATCCTCCACCATGTTCTCAGTTACACTATATGCTCCCTCATCATCCCAGATGTACCAGTTTACTTTTAGTGTTCCATCCTCATTTCAAGCATTTTCACATGTACCAGGAGTTTCATCTGCATTCCATGTCTTTCCTTTTGGTGATGCTGGTCCATCACATCCATATCATCCTGCATTTGATTTACATACTCAGGATCAAGGGACAGCACTTAGTGGCATGATTATAGATGACTCAGTACTTGTAGATAGAGGTAGAGGTAGAACGAGAGCCAGAACAGAGGCAGCGCTGGAGCTGGAGGTGGAAGAGCCACAGACACCAGAGAGGGTTAGTAGATATGGCCGCCATATTACCGATTCTGGATGTGGGTAGATATTAACTTTTTTTTCATATTTATTGTATATTTATGCACATTTATCTTATAACTTTATTGCCAAACATCAAAATTTAGGATGGTTTTAATTATTGCAACATTTTTATCTTTTTACGTAGGTACTTACATCAATTTTAATTACCAAATATTAATAACTATGTTACACAATCAATTGGATTCTCATATAATGCATCAAATATATGTAATTTTTTTCTAATAGCATCTTTCTACCTATAATTTTATTCGCTCCTTTCGTATTTTATTTTCATAACTATAATTATTTTAAATTATTGACTAACATAAATTAATTACAAATTTTTCCAACAATTTGTGTTTATTTTTTTCTAATGATAAGAATTAATTCATGTTCTATAACTTGTTACAAAATATTTTTAACATTGTAATAAAATAAAAAGGAATTAATTCATGTTATAATTTTAATTTCATTACAAAATGAAAAGAATTTTGTAACGAAATAACCACATTTATTTTTATTTTCAACCATCTTCAGTTTCGTTATTTCGTATTTATTTTGTTACAAAATAAAAATAATATTATTGAAATAAATACAAAGTAAAAAGAATATTGTTGAAATAAATATAAAATAAAAAGAAATATATTTATTTCGTTCCATTTCTTTTCATTTTCAACCATCTTCAACTTCGTAAATAAAGAATATTATTGAATAATTTATTAAATTTGTTTATGTGTAATAAAATATTAAATAATTACCTGATCTTTATCCTAACCCTATAATAACACTTAATATCATTTGTAAAATTTTTCTTTTATAAAAATAATATAATAATAATAATAAAGGTGTGTGTCTAGTATAATGAAATGGAATAAATAAGATAAAAGAAATAAGTAAAAAATTTATTTGGTAAGTATTACAAAATAGAAGTATCAATTTTCCTAAAAAAAACTATTCTATTGAAATATGAAAGTTTTATTTTATAATAAATGCGGTGAAGAATTCTTAAATATTCAAGTTATAACACATTATCTTCAGATTCACTTAATAAACAAAAGATAATTGTAGACTATGATATTCATTTATTATTTTTTCAGGATCCATAAATTAAAATTTTTATTTTTCAGTCTTCAAGATATTAAAAATTGAAAAAACTAACATTAACTTTTTATCCATTGGTAAAACTAAGGATAAGTTTTACACTTGATTACACTTGATGCTTCTTATTTTTTTCTAAAAATACACATTCAGTCTTAAAACGTTTCTATAATTATGAAATATAATGATATTAAACTTTTAAATTATAATTCATTCTCTATCTTGGTAGCTTATAAGTGGAAAAATATTTTCATATAAGTTTATATGCAATTATGCTTTTCATTTGAAGAATAAAAATATTTTTTATGTGTTGTAATATTTGTACATAAAAATTTATGAAACTAATCATTTGGCCATACGAGGGATGAAATTAGAGGAAGTGATGTAATTAAATCGTAACGATGGAAGTGTATAATTCTGAAAAATGATAAATATTAAGTGTTATTAGATAAAACTTTGAGAGAAATTAATATAAATTATATAATTATTCTTTATTAATCCTATCTTTTATTTTAATAATATTAAATTATTTAATAAATATTCATTATTTTTATTAAATATATTATTATCATTAACTACTTTTTATTTGATTTCTATAATATATTAATGTATTAAATATTAAAGTGGAATAAAATATTTTTTTATGATATCAAATATAATTATAAAATGAGTAATTTATCTTATTTATATTCTCATTCTAGTTCCGATCTATTACATCATATCATTCATCTCATTTGCTTATACCTAAAAAAGGTGCAATTCAATGCTGCAATTCCTTATCAACTAATGTTTTGGGATGAGAAATATATTGATCCTAAAACATGTTTCATCGCAGTCACATTAATCATGCGAAAAAAATATAACTACCTTTAGCGTTAGCACAAATATCTAATTAGTTTCATTTGATCATACATTTGATTTTATATTGTAAAGTTGAGTTATAATCTAAATAATAATATTTTTCAAGTAATTCTTTAAAATTTATTAAATGCCTCATATGGAATTTTTTAATCAAGAACAACTATGTAAATTTAGAATGACTTGTGCACGGTAACAACATCTAAAAAGGTCAATCAGTTTCTGAATAAGAATAAAGAAAAAAATTTGCAACATGAGCCTAATGAATTTAAAATAATTAGTACAATCATTGATCGTTTGATATTTATTCTGGAATAGTGAATGGTTAGGTTAAAAGGTCAATTTTTAATTATTTAATCTTTATGGTCACAGCAACAAAATTAACGTTTAAGAACTTAAATGGAAACAAAATAATGGAATATGACAAGGATAGGGACCAATTTATCGTTGTTTGTTAAACAAATTTTCTTTTTATAATTTTTGCAAAATATTATAAATATTGGCGAGGCACCAAAGCAGATGACGCCTCTAACATCAAATATTGGCGCCCTCATGGCACTATTCAAAATGGCTCCTTTGGCAGCCACTAGGAAATGTATTGTCGTCTAAGATATTGATAGCATGAAATAAAGGTTATAAAAATGTTTGCTAAGCAGTCAGATACAACATTTTATGACTTTTTCTTTAGCGGAGAACATGTCAATGCTTGTGTCTGTAACAAAAAACTCTCAACAAAATTTCAATTTATTTGAAAAATCACATAGTAATGATGCCAAAAATGAAAGGGCTCTTCTATGGTATGCTCTTGGTAAAATTTGAGCTTTTGCATAAGTTTAACATTAAAGTCAAGTAACTTATACATAATATTTTTACAATATACTCTGATTTCTTGAATCGTGACCAGCTCAAATTATCTTGGTGGTGATCTGAGCATATAAAAGTCAAGTTTAACATGAAAGTCAAGTAACTTACACATAATATTTTTACAATATACTCTGATTTCTTGAATCGTGACCAGCTCAAATTATCTTGGTGGTGATCTGAGCATATAAAAGCGATTACTGATTTATATTGAAACATTTATATTATTTGAAAAATAGAAATCACATTAAAATTTATGTAAGACAGTTTGCATACTTTCTAAAAATAGTTATGAAAATTTGAGATAAGATAGTTTTCATGCAATTTTTGGGAGTTCAACACAAACCATTGAATTTCCATCAAATTCTTTCTGGGTTATTCTGGTTGCACTAAAATTCATATTTTAAATTACATACCAATCAAGAAAGTACATATTACTTTGCAAGTAACTTCGAACCATCTAAAATACCTAAAATTAATAAAAAGAAATTGAGCAAACACATTTGGAAGTGAAGTCCTATCAATTTTGATCAAATAACTTTGATTTTCGTTTTATATTCATAAGACATGTACATAATTTTCATCTGAACTCATAATAACAATAAATTATATATATGCGGAGAGAGTTTTTTTTGGCAAAATTGTGCTTCAAAGAATCACAGTGGATCTTCCTTTATTTAATTCCAAATACCATAAAGCATTTAAGATTTACCAGAATCTATTTTTCCTCATGGCCAAAAGCACTAAAGCATATGATGCCTTCACTCCAGAGGTGCAGTTCAAAATGGTGCCACTATGTAGTACCAGAAGCGCCATCCGATCTGGCGCCTCTCCCCTTCCGTACGTATTATGGTAAAATATTTCATAAAAATGGTAAAACAAAAATTTGTTTAACAAACAACGGTAAATTGAAACTTTAGCCATTTTCAACAAATTAATAATTTCTACAATTATTTTATTTTTAATAACAAATTTAAATATTAGATTTAATTTTATTCAATAGTCATAATCAAATTTAATTTATTTTTAAAATTTTAATTTTGAAATCACAGACTAATGGCGTCATTCAATTTGGCGCCCTCAAAGCATGCTGAAGGCGCCATTTGGACTGGCGCCTCCTCTCCGAGGTTGCCTTCCAGTCTGGCGCCTCCGCCCTCCGTGCATATTTTGGTAATAAATTTTGAAATCACGATAAAATGAAAATAAATTTCTAAAAAATTCGTAAATTGATACTTTTGCCCGGAAAATAATTGAGCAAGATAGAGACCTAACGATGAAATCGAAGCGTCCTTGTGCTCCAGTTGCAGAAGCTCTTTGCTTCCTTGTGCTACCATCTCTTCTTCACTCTGCTTCTGAGGTCTCACGATGACGAGGTTTATCGCTCTAGTGTTCCTTGTTCCCTTTCTCGAGCTCTTATAGATTGGGCCCCGAATTTTTGTCTCTTACCGAAAGGATTTGCAGAAAAATGGGCTAACGGAATGGATTCAAAGTTTTGTAAACTGCAATTCCTAGGACCATTTTTCTCAGCGAGAATCTGAGACCTAAATCTCACTGCACCACTTAAAATCAACAACATTAATATGATTTTTGTATGCAGCTAACAACATTGAGCCTTTGATTCACCGATAATTTATAAGAGTTTCACGTGTCCAAATAAGTAAGAGTTCGTGAATCGTGATTGACTTATTACAAATGAATGGCGTGAAAATTTTAATTAATAAAAGAATTTGAATTTCATTATTATAAGTTTAAGACGCTTTACACTATTGCTAAATATTAAAATACTAAGTAATTTTTTAAAATTATAATTTATTATATTTGATTTTATCTTTATTTTTCATTTTACTTTTATGATATTTTTAGTATTGAAATTTAATTGTATGCACACATATATATATACGTGCGTGTACGCATTTTATATTATTAATATTTTATCTATGTAAATTATTTTTCATCTAAAATTTAACAAAAAAAAATTCATTAGTATCAAATGTTATCTTTACTTTCCTCAATTTTGAATCAATTTAACATTCATTCATAATTAATCTATCCCAAAAAAATATAATATTGGGCACTTTACTTGGTAATCTTGAAGCAAATTAAGGAAAAATAAAATTCTAATAGAGCTAGATTTTTATAGGTTAATTGTCAAATAGGATCAAAATTTAGAGATATAGACATAGCGTGCAATGTATATAAATTCTTTATTAAAATCTGGACAAAAAACAGTTTAGATGAAGTTCAAGAATTTCGATACATAAAATTACATATAGGTTAAATGAAAAGGAGAGAAATCATATATGAATAAAGTAAATTTTTTTCAAATTTTTATGATGGGTATTAGTACACAATAAAATAAATAATATATATTAACAAAATATTAGTTCAATGAAAAGTATATTGATACTTGGCCTATCAATAAGTTAAGATCCGGAGAAGCTCTTCATTAGAATAATTGCTATGTTCAGCCACCATTTTTAGATGATTTATCCAAAAAAAAGAAAACATAATACATGTCTCCCCTGTTAAAAGTTTGATTATATCTTATATCTTGTTATTTTTATGTAATTAACAATAATTATAATCCATTAAAATATATTATTCTTTTCAATATTCAACCCACAAATAAACTATTTCTTTTTGTTTTATTAACTTAGCTAAGGAATAACATTTTGCTATAATATATGGTAAAAGAAACAACCTTTTGACATTGCTAACCCAAACATTCAAGCTACATGTCTGCTTTACTTCAGAGGCTGGAGATTCGATACCATTTTCAAGCCAGCCTTAAACCGCATGCAGCAGAGTCAGGAACAACGACAACATAAACCAAATCAAAATGAAACAAACAAGAAATCCCCTTTTTTTTCAATACTTGGGGAGAGAACATTCCCTTGGAAGATTGTTCTGGAACCTCTTATTGTCTTGGCAATAGTCATAAATCATGTGGTACTTCCTAACCCATTTGAACCACCTTCTTTGCGCGGGTGTTAGTGTGCTAAAGCTCATTTTGTTCCACCAATTGGTCATGCTGGTTGCCCTACAAAACCTTGGGTTCCCTTTCCACACACAAGCATCAATCTTGTAGTTTCTGAATGAAGCTATAAAGGGCCCTTTTGTCCAATCAATTTTGTCATTGCCACCCCTTGTTGCCCAGTCATCGCCATTCCATAGGGTTGCTTTCAGGCTCATTGGCTGCCATCTTGGGAATGGCACTCCCTTGTCTGCATGATTTCTGTACACTCTTATGGGAATGGAATCCACCATGAACCTGCAACAAATACAATTTCAAGCTGCAATTTTGGATTGGAAAAATTTAGGAAGCAGATAGGTTGTTTCACTGCTTAGACATGGCGTACCATAATACCAACTCATATAACACAATGAATCTTTAGTATTAAAATGGAAAGGAGCCTGCTTCTAGCCGTAGCAACCAAATACAAGGAATGAAGAGCAATGCAGGTTTTAGCCAAAAGCAGATTTCATTTTTTGTAAGAGGAGACTTACACAATCTGGTGCATATTCCACAATACAGAATAAGTGTGGAAGTCCTTTGTTGGATCAAACCATAGAAAAATCCTCTCTTCTCTGTTGTCAAAGCCATCAGCATATATGTTTGTTTGAAGAATATAAGGCTGTCCGGTCACATTTCCAAGAAACTCGAAATCAATCTCGTCCCTGTTAGGTTGATCAGAGGTCAGCTGGAAGCAACAAATTGCCAAGGTCAGTGTTTGTCTGTGTTGTGCAAAACATAAAAATGTGAGACAAGTAATAAGGTCACTTACATAATATGCTAGGACTGTTCCAGCAGAATGACCTGGTACTAGTTTGATTTGCATGTCAATTTGGCCAAATAAAAACATCTGGTTGGAAGAAAACCCGGCCCCTGTAATGATCCAAACGCATTATTTACGAAAGGATGTTACAGTTTTGACGTAGCTAAAGAATTCTATTTACATATGCTCAGTACCAGATTCTTTGTCTAACTTCAAGCTTCTTGTCCTTCCATCAGCTGATGTAATTACATGGGTAGGAGACCATGTCACAAAGAAGTCCTTATTGAAACAACAGATGCAACTGAAACTTGAAATGAACTCAGAGAAACAAACCCGAAAAAGAGGACAAATCTATGAATGTTATTCATGATTTTTTTCAAAAACACAGCTACCTGAGGGTTGTAATTGACATTGAAGAAGCTATATATAAAGTATTGAATGGAGGGATGGGGGAAAATTCTAATAGGAAGAATGAAGCATTTGTTTAATGCCCAAGAATATCTTTAGAAGGAAGCAAAGCAATGTAAAGCTGTCAGAATCTTGTAATTTAGTGTATGTGGTGGGATTATCAGAGTTCTCATTAGAACTTAAACTAGATGTTAAAAAGCTCATATTGTCATTTTAACTTCACATTAAGCAGGTTGGTTTCTGTAATATGTGAAAAACAGCACATTGTGTATTGTTGGCTCCTGCAACATTAGCTTTTGCTTTTAAACCAAGGAAAACATGGAGGGGTGAATTCAATAAATAAAGGCATTATAATATAATATTCCAAGATTTGAATGCACACTTGGGTTACCTCAAGGAGAGCCTTTTTCCTGCTGTTTTCAGCAGAAAGTCTATAAAAATTAGAAGCTGACTGGGGACTTGCTTTCTTTGTTGTTGAGCTTTTCTTTGGGCATAACTTGTTAAAGCTTCCATTTTCCAAATTTGTGCTCCTTCCCTTCTTTTGGAGGTGTGTAAATGGGTTTGGTGCCTTATTCCATTTGCCCTTCCAATTTAATTGTATTGCTTCCTTTTGTAGTTTCCACATAAATCAAAGTAATGGAGGCCTATAAAAGAAACTACGTTAACTTCCACGGAAGTTGGATACGATGAGTAAATCAAAAAGCATAATCATAACATATATATACCAAAAATAGAAGTCTATCGTTAATTTTCCAATATAAATCAAAGTTATTATTAAATATAGAATGAGTTTACAAATTCTAATTCAATTGGCATAAAATATTCGAATCTAATTTCAAATCTCCTATAACATTTTTGCAATTTATATATAATGTTAAATTACAGTATGCAACCATAACATTACCATATAAATCCTACTGTAGGTACAATTTTGTAATACAAATATCGAAATTTTTAATATTTATTTGTATTATATTATATTAATGTTAATTATAATATAACTGCAGTAACCGCAATCATAAATTAGATCCATAGTAGTAGAAAAGTCTGTCTACTATAATATGATACTCCGTTTCCTTCCTTTTTTTGTTACATGTTAATTTTTCCGCTTTTCATTGGTCCAATATTTACCAGAAAAGAAAGTTTTTTCCATAAAAACTTGTGACACGCTGATCTCAATTCCTCGCAAGTATAATTTTTCAAAAAATGCTATATGTATTAAAAATGAAATTTAAAATTTTTTATATCTATTAAATTAAATTTTAAAATTTTTTTCACTATCTTGTTTTAATTAACATTTCTTAATTTATGTCAAATTTAATTTTAGATTTTATTTTTGATATATATACTATTGTCGATAATTTTTAAATTAGTTTTTGTTTTCCAAATTTAGATTGTCATTTGGCATAAATCGCGTTCACCACATAAATTTAAACCCAATTAGCGAATACTCCGTTTCATATGATTTTTGTTTTGAAATTTTTTTAAAAAAATATATCACAATTTACTTGTGTTTGCTTTGTGCCAATTTTACACCGTTTATTTGTGTTTTGATAAAAGTGACAATAGGTGCAGATATAATTTAATTTGATAGCACATTATTCACTAAGCTTAATTTTTTTAATATTTTTTAGAATGAAAACATTACTTGACGTGTACTCTTCTGCCATGGATCCTAATGGTAATTCCCCGCGCATTCTGATTTTTTTTCAACCAAAACTCAATTTTCATGATTTTTGAATTCGCTTTTTCTTTTTCCTAAACATATTTATATTGCTGCTTACAAGTGAGAGAATTTATATTTATATCTATATATTATATATTAATTATGATATTTCTTACTTCCTAATATATCAAATGTTACTCTTATAACTTACCATGTGTCATTCTCATAATAAAGAATTAAATTTCTTATTTATATATAATAATTTATATAAAATTAAAAAAATTGCGTGATTTCTTTTTATTTATTTATTACATTTTCATAATTTTTTTAATTTATTTTTTTGATTTATTGAATTTTTTATTTTCATACTTTTTTCTTTCTAGAGCAATCTCCATAATTTTTTTCTTGTTTATTATATTTTTATAATTTCCTTTATTTTAATCACATTTGACTTATGTTAATAATTTTGATTAAATTAAAAGCTAAAAATTTTAACTGACAAGTTGAATTAGGTTTAAAATTGATAATTACTAAAAAAATTAGTTGATTAAATTAGGTAAATGATCAAATTAGAATTTTTTATCTTATGAATAAATTTGTGATTTGCATATATTAATTAATAATTGAACCATATTTTCTTGGATGGAACTTTCAAAATTCATTAGTGTTAAATTTTTAATAAATTTTACAAGTAGATAAAAAATTTAATTTTAATTATTTTGTTATAATTATTTCATACTTAATATAAAGTATTTGTATAAAAATTTACTAATTATCTACTATCCCATTTGTTTTTATTTGTCATTAAGGTACATATATAAAAATTAAAGAGGACAATTATTAATTACAATTTTAGGAGAAAATAATTTTAATATATAAATTTATTTTTTACTAAATGTAACAATCAATATGTAAAGCAATTGTTTTTTTTTTATTTATCAGAATATTAAGGGAAAAATTAAAAAAATTTAATAATTTTATTTTTAGTTTTCTAAAGATATAAATAAATAATGGAAAAACTTATCTAAAATAATAAATAAAATAGAATAAAGGAAGTCATACATATGTTAGAATTAATTTTGATAAAATTATAATTTTGTAAATAATAATATAATTTTTAAATCTATAAAATTTAACATTGAAAATTGAAACAATTTTGAAGAAAAATTTATATTTAATCATATTCAACTATATATATGTTATTATCTCCAAAATGAAGTAAATAAAGAATGATTAAAAATATTAATCCATAATAATGTAAATGATAATTCAAATATTCCTAAAAGTATTAATTTACATTATTTTTCTAAATTTAATTTTTTAATATTTAAATGTGTATATATTCTTCTAGTTGTAGTAATGATAACTATTAATATAATATTATAATAATGTAATAACTTTATCAATTAACAATGAGTTTAAAAAATATAATACATTCTTTTACTTATTTTAAACATAATTATGCCAATTTTATACTTATTTAATTGATATAAATATGACAATGAATTATACATTAACCATTTGATTATCTTATAATTTAAAATTTAAAATTATAACTTATACCATAATTTATTAGTAATTAAAATTAATTAAATCCATGTATCACATTGGTTACAAGCTAGAATGTCAATAAAGTGAAACACACATAAATATATTGCCATTTTAAAATCACACATAAATTATAAAAAAACAATATAAATTGTATTGGATAAACTATAATTTAAAGGAAAAAAGTTTTTATATTAATTTAATATCCTATTAATTTGTAATTTAATACATTCAATTGCTAAAACAAGATGCTTTTTCTTCAAGTATAAAAAATTAATAAAATTAGTAATTTTATTCCTAAAATTATACAATATTGATAAAATAATCTTTAAATTATAGAAAATTATAATTTTATTCTTAGAGTTCGAATATACAATTTCATTCCTCTATATAGATAATTTTATTTTTGAATAATATGATCTAGAGATGAAATTATATTTATGAATTATTATTTAAAGATAAAATTTTAATTTTATATAATTTAAAATTTTTTTAGAAATATATTATAATTTTAGAGATAAAATTGATAACTTTATAAAAAAATTATATTTTATCTATTCGTGATTTTCTATTTTTTATTTAACCTACATATAATTTTAAATATTGCAGTTCATTTTCATGTGATTTCAAATCATTACTAAATTATTTTTATCTAAAATTTAATAAAAAAAACTTATAGTATAATTTGTGATCTTTACATTTTTTAAATTGTTATTCAATTTAAAATCCACTTAAAATTAATTTATCCAAAAAATCTCGTTGGGAGTTTTCTATTGAACAATCATGAATTAAATTATAGAAGAATAATCTTCAGCAAAATTAAAGTTTTTATTTGGATAATTTGATTTTAAATAAATGTTAACTTGAATTAAAATTTAAAAAAATAAAATTACATATAATATATGTAAAATTTATATTAAATTTTAAATCAAAATTAATTTAAATTCATAAAATGTTAAATATTTAAAAGTACATATAAATAAATTAAAACATTTAAAATAATAGGTGAATTAAACTAAGCAGAATAGAATTACGTATCAATAAAGTGTAATTTAAAAAAAATGACAAAAGGAAAAATACATTTAATTCCATCGCTAAAAGACGGTGCTTATTTGAGTATATGTAGAGTATAATATGGAGGGCATGGTCAATGTCGCTCTTTTGTTTTGGATCGTTCACGGCGCGACGTTTTCAGGCCTTGCTGTCTTCCACGCTCACTCGCTCTCAAAGAAACGTTTCTGACACCTAAACTCACTCTAATTTTGTCTCAGCCTCTACCTTCCCAACCACTGACTATCCAGGTATACTTTTGCTTCCCTTCTTCTTCTTCTTCTTCTACTTCTTCATGCTGTACCAGATTGCGCTTTTTTATTTGATTTTTTTTTCTTTATCATCAATTGTTGAATCTTGATACATGGAGAGCCTTGCATAATTTCTTGTTTCTTTCTATGTGCGTCAAAATGGTTGTGGTGCTTTGAGCTCCTAATGAAGGGTAGGGTTTCACTGTGAAGAATACATCATTCTATCGTTCGTCTTTCGAATTGATGATTGATCTGAGACGAAGATTCTGTTTTTGGGGCTTCCAGAGAAGCATTCTATATTTGGGGAAAAATATTCTGGTCAAGGTTCAAGGTGAATTTTTTTAAAGGCTTTTCTAGGGTTTGGTTACGGCTTATCGCTGTACTCAAAGGTGCATTGTTTTCTGACTTCCCACAATTACTGGGTTTCGCCTTCACTGGCAAATATATAGGTTTTCATTGTGAAATTGGTAGGCGAATATAATAGAATGAATTTTTTTTTTTAACTGTGTTTACTTTATTAGAATCTTAGAGGAATACTGGTGTAGTAGTTTCCTCACCAATGCCTCGTTTAGCATGGTTTTGTTGAAATCTATCTTCTTTTTCTTTTTGTGGTTTTATAAAATCAGTCACAATCCTAAGTTTTAATGGAATATGCTAATTTAAATTAAATGCTTCTGATTATCCGCTTCTGTAAACGAAATTCATGAAAAGAGTAATTTTTGACGGAATTCTTGTGGCATTTTCACCCTTATTTTCTCCGCCTTTGTTAATTTCTTGACATTTCCGCATTAAATATGAGTAGCATAATCATGCATCTTGGAAGAAGAGAACCTTTTTTTAATGTTTTTAAAGTTTAAATGTGTTGATGACATCTTTACATTATTGATCATAACTTCCTCTGTTGCTTAACAATTCTTTTCCAATTTAAAGTAGGTGGCCCCAAAACTATTTACAGAAGATAAAAGCAGGGGCTTTGAATAAGTTAAGCATGTCTAAACGGTTGCCAAGTAGAAACCACAGGTCGAAAGGTATCAAAGTAAAGTATGTTCTGCAAATCATTCTGTTGCTCGGTGTCTGCTTCTGGTTGATCTATCAGATCAAGCACTCTCATGACAAGAAGAAGGAATTTGATGAGAATGATGCAAAAACGTCAGTCAAAACACAGGACCCAGATGAGATTCCGAAACTTGGTAGGAAGGACCTACGTAGTGGTAAGGCTAATAAGCATGAGGAAGAAGAGGCAGATGAAACAATCGGAGAGGATGAAGGGGATAAGCATGAACATGTAGGGCAAGAAGAGGAAGGAAACAAGCATGAAACGGAAGAGAGAGAAGAAGAAAACGAATCTGAAGTGAGAGAACAAGGGGAAGAAGAAAATAGGGATGGAGCAGAAGACCAAGATGAGGATGAAAATAAAAGTGAAGAGATGGAAGGTAAAGAAAGGGGAGGAGGAGATGATGATATAGATGAAAATGATCAAGAAATACCGGAGGCAGATGCTGATCATGATGAGGAGTTAATGCATGATGAGAAAGACAAGGAAGAGGAGGTTGATGAGAAAGAAACTGAAAACACTAGGGATGAGGAAAAGGAGGGTCTGGCTGAAGAGGAACACACTCATGAAGCACGGGAAGAAAATTATAAGGCAGATGATGCTTCCAGCGCTGTCACTCATGATGACAAAACTGCCAGCACAGAAACTGAGACATTAAGTTTGGAAAACTCTGATTCAAACTTGGAAACGAGTGACACAAATACAGATGGCAGTAACGGGAAACAAGATTCAGATGAAGTCACCGAGGGGGAAACGGCAGGCTATATTTCCTTGAGTGCAAGGGCAACTAATGGTGAAGGGCATGTAAACAACAGTTTGTCTGATGCTTTGAATGGTTCAAATATAAGTACAAGTTTCACGACAAACTCTGACAGCCACTTGGAAGGAAACAGTAACTCGTCGTTGGGGCTCACAGACTCAAATACTAGCACAACGAGAGCCAACACAGACACTATATTATCTTCTGAACAGAACAAAATGGTGATATTGTCTGCAACAGCTGAAACTCAAAATGCAACAGCAGACATAGCAGTCACTCGAGATATTACAAATGTTTCTGAAGACAACCTGCCTGTTTCTAATTCAACGGGCTCTGTCAAAGCCAAAAATGGCGATGCAGCTGGAGGAGAATCTTCTAATGCAGGGGCTGTTGGATCAGAGAAGATAATAGGATCTGTTGCAACAAATGAAACTGAAAATAATTCAAGAAATTCAGATGCAAAGGAGAATGGTGATGTCTCCAAGGATGAGAAGTCCAATGATAAAAGTGTGACGGCTGAAACAGACAAGTCTCAGAACAATGCTGGAAATCCAGGTAGAAAGGAGGACATTGGTGGCAATGAGGACGACAAGTTCAAGGCTAACAATGAAACAGTTGAAACATATAAAACTGAGAATAAAGTTGAAAATCTAGACGCAAAAGAGAACACTGTTGCTGCTAAGGTTGAGAAGTCCGAGGGTGAAACGGGCGAAGTTGAGGACAAATCAGATTCTTCTGCAAATGAAACGTCAGATGAAGTTGAACATGATGCCATTGATTCTTCAGATTCTCATACACACTCAGACATGACAGAAGTGCAAACTGATCTGGAGACACTGCCTGATATTAGAAATGAAGGAAACAGTGTTGATGAAACTGCAGCAGGGTAAAAATTCATTTCAAGATGGTCAGTTGGTCACTTAGTTCTCAGGAAAGCCTGTTTTTTTTTTTTTTTGGAACTTCTTCCGACCTTCATCCCCAAATGTTTAGTGAGAACCTTTTTGCATGACAGAATGTGTCTAGAGAAGCAGTTTGGATCTGTAGATCTAGCTTAGTGGATATCCATATCAGTGTTTGGATCTGTATAAATATTTTCGACTTTCCACTATCTTCTATTCTTTTTATTTTCCTTTGCCCGTCCTTGCTAAAGTCTATCAATTAAGCTCAAACAATTGATTACATTGTTTGAAAAATATATAGATGTGATTATTTAAAGTAATATTTATGAGGGTTAAAACCTAATGAGTAATAACCTTACAATTAACTAAATTATCTAAAGAAACTTTTTTGTTGAAAAACACTTGGGAGATTCAATCAGTTGTAATAATGAATGCTCAGTTCGAAGTATTCCCATGGCAAGACGAAACAACACCGGAGACTTGGATATGAAGAATTTTGTATTGGTTTTGGGTTGAAACTCGTCAGACAACATTGCAAGTAAGGCCTTGGGTGTGGAAGCCTGATGCTCCTTCATTTGCAACCTAGCCCGGGTGTGGATTTAGATATGATTTAGACATGGCCTTCCTTTTCCTCGGCATTTGGAACTTGGGCCTGACTGCCTGTGAGAGGAAGTAGGTCATAGGTAGACCTGCTCATCAACTGCGGGGACAAATTTGGGTCGAAGGTCATGAGCTATAACGGGCCTTTGGTTTAACCTCGAATCTTGATTTATATAATTTCAAATTTATTTATAAATTAGAGTCCAGATACGTAGATTTGGACAAAATTCAGAGTTGAAACCTGTGAGTCCAACAATAATTATTATTTCCTACAATAAAATAAAAATATAATTTATGTTCATCTTATAAGAATTTTTTGGGAGACTAAAATCCTCTAAAATGCTTTTAGCACTTTAGAGGTAAAAGTGTTTTATCTCAACCACTGATTTCAAAATCAATAGCAGCATTTTAGAGGATTCCGGTCCATTTTTTAGATATTCTTTCTATCCTATACTTTCAAGGGATTGAAAAATGATAGAAATTGTTGACTTGTTACATTAAAAGGAAAAAATTGTTGACACATTACACTTGCCAGCTTTAGTAACAGAGGACAAAAAAAAGGTAATTATTTTTTACTTTACCAACAAAGCCCTTAAAAATATTGTAATAAGATTTGTTAAATTTGAAAATTTTAATATTAGAATAATAAATAAAATTTTATATAATAAATTTATAAAATCATTTTCAAATTTTCCTTCACTGTATAAATTTTTTATACTTAGTCATATTTAATTTTTAATAATTTATTTATTTTACACATTTATTAATTTATAGTTTATATATTATTCTTATATTTTTATATTCATTTCTATTATTCATAATTCAAATAAAAATATTTTTAAATAATATAAATATAATATAATATATTTTATTTTTATTATAATAATATTTTATATATGTTAAAATTCTAATATATAAATTATTAACTAAATTAATTAAATATATTATCTATTTCTTAATAAAAATATTTAAAAAATAAAATAAAATTTATTTATTTAATTTTTATAAATATTTTATTGATATTAATTTATAAATTATTATTATTATTTATTGATATTTTTATAAACTTAAATATTAGTTTATTGATATTAGTTTATATATTATTTTTATATTTTTTATATTCACTTCAATTATTTATAATTTAGATATGACTATCATTAAATAATATTAATATAATATAATATATTTTATTTTTATTGCAACAATATTTATATATGTTAAAATTTTAATAGGTAAATTATTAATTAAATTAATTATATTATTTATTAATAAAAATATAAAAAAATAAATTAAAATTTATTTATTTAAGTTTTATAAGTATTTTATTGATATTAATTTTAAGAAGTAAATTTTAAATTAAATATACATTAATTGAGAATTTATCAAGATTTCACAATAACATATTATTTTACTTCCCTTTATTTATCCCATTGCATTTTTTTCATTTTTCTTATTATTAATGTTATTTATAGTTCATATGCTAAATAATTGAGTAGTATAATAAAATAAAACATATTTTATTGTAAAATATTTTAATCAGTTAAAGATTTAATTAATTATTTTATTTAATTATATATTTTATTTTTAATTCTCATTACTTTATAGCATATACGTCGACTCTCTTCTTTTTTTGCCTTGATCCATTACATGTTTTTCATATATTTTTCTTTTTTTTAATCGCTTTTGTTATTTATAAATTTAATTGTAATATCATTGAGTATAACATAATATAATTTATTTTTAATGAACTTGTAAAAAATTAAAATATTAATATATAAAGACCTAATTGAATTAGTTAATTTCATATTATACTTCTCAATTAAAATATTTTAAAACAAAAATTGGACATATATAATTTAAGCATTGTCTATATTATGATGTCATCAACTTTTATATATTCTATTTCAAATTAAATATACATCAATTATGATTTTATTAAAATTTTGCAACTTATATTACATTTTTTATTCATTTTTGTAATTTATATCTCAAATGCTAGTGTTATTAATTAAGTAATATAAATGTAATATAATATACTTTTTATTATAAAATTATTTTAAATAAATAAAAATTAACTTAATTGAATAATTATATACTCTATTTTAAACCTTTTCTTCTATTATAATCTAGGCACTATTTTTATTTTATTTTTTAATATACTTTTATAATTTACAGTTCAAATGTTAATATAAACAATATAAATAAATAAAGCCATATATTTTATTTTTATTATATAAATATTTTAAATAAATTAAAATTTTAATAGATAAATTATAATTAAATTATTTAATTACATAATCCATTTTTTATAAAAATATTAAAAATTTAAATTTTATAAAAATTAATTACATAATCTATTTTTTAATATATTTATATTGTTTATATTAACATTTGAACTGTAAATTATAAAAGTAGACATAAAAAATAAAACACAAAAATAAGTAATGGAATAAATAAAATAAAAAATAGTGCATAGATTATAATATAAGAAAAGTTAAATATAGAGTATGAAAAATAAAAAGAGAAACATATGAAAAACATGTAACGGAGCAAGAAAAAAAAGAAGAGGGTCGATGCATAAGTTGTAAAATAATAAGAATTAAAAAATATATATAATTAAATAATTTAATTAATTAAATCTTTAATTATTTAAAATATTTTACAATAAATATATATTTTGTTATATTATACTGCTCAACCATTTAACATATGAACTATAAATAACATTAATAATAAAAAAAAGGAAAAAAATGTAATGAGATAAATAAAGAGAAGTAAAATAATATGTTAACGGTGAAATCTTGACAAATTCTCAATTAATGTATATTTAATTTAAAATTTGTTACTTAAAAATTAATATTAATAAAATATTTATAAAACTTAAATAAATAAAATTTATTTTAATTTTAATATTTTTATTAAGAAATTAGTAATATATTTAATTAATAATTTATATATTAAAATTTTAACACAAAATATTATTGTAATAAAAATAAAATATATTACATTATTTAATGATATTCATATTTGAATTATAAATAATAGAAATGAATATAAAAAATATAAAAATACTATATAAACTATAAATTAATAAAGGTTTAAAATAAAATAAATTATTAAAAATTAAATATGAGTGAATATAAAAAAAATACATATTAAAAGAAAATTTGAAAATAATTCTATAAATTTATTATAGAATTTTTTTTTAGTTATTATTATTTTAATATTAAAATTTTCCAATTTAATAAATCTCATTACAATTTCATCTAAGGGCTTTATCGACAAAGTGAAAAATGATTACGTTCTATTTAACTCTCTGATATCGGAGCTGACAAGTGTGTGCAACGTGTTAACAATTTATTTTTCCTTTAATGTAATGTATTAGCAATCCTTTTCCTTTTTCAATTCGAATACTTAGAGTATGAGTAGAAAGAGCACCCAAGAATTTTGCATCTTTTTATAATCATATATACTATTATAGGAGAGGTCAAATTCATGTAAAGAACAAGTGTTGTGTAATCATAACAAGAATCATTAAATACATACTATATAATCATTGAATTATTTTTTTATGTAAAATATTGTTTGGCTAAATAAATGAAGATAGATTTTATCAAATTACCAATCATTATGCAAGATTATATTATCAATTTTTAGATAACGAAGTTATATATATAATTAATTTTTAGCCAGTTTTCATCGTTGCATTATTATATATGTGTTCCTAAATTCAATGCAAAGTATCACACACAAACACACACATATATATATATGTGGAAAATTGTGTTGAAAATGTATACGTCAAGCATGATTTTAAGTTACGATTGTGGTTATAATTATAATTTTATTATATTTAGTAAAACTGTGAATAAAATACAATCATTATAATATAAAATTATGAGATATTATTATTGCAATGGAAGCCGCTATACTAATATTGTACATAATATTATAATTGCCAACCGTAATTAAAAAATTTATTCGAGGATACTTTTCTCTGAACAAAAATTTCAATAAAATTATCTGTTGAAAATGTAAACGGCGGTTTGATTGGGGTTTGATATTTGGTAAGATAAGCAAATAGCATCATGTACCATTCAGCAAGTGTGGAATGCATTGGCTAATGGCTATCCACAAACCCAAGTTTTAAATATTCCAAAACTTTGTTTTTGATTTACAATTGATAAATATGGAAAGCTCTTGTAGACTTGAAAATAAATAACCTAAAAAAAAATTGTTTATGATTCATGGTGAATTGAAAATTAATTTCTACAAATATTTAAAAGATAAAATGGTGGTATTTTAGTATTACAAAAGAAAAAATAGCTAGTCAATAAGGAAGAGAGAGGCACATAAAATATAATTTTTTTAAATACTTGGCTATACATATTACAATTAATTATTTAAAAATCATTTTTATTATGCATTAATTAAAATTCAATGCATACATGAATTGAATTGATTCCATTTGTAAATTATAAGTTAATATTTTTTATCCCAAAAAAATATAAAACTCAATGTAGGTTATTTGATTCCTTTTTACTCAATATTCACCGTACCTAAAATAATTTGTAAATATTTAATCAATTGATTTTGAGTTGTTCATAAAATTTTTTTATAAATGTAATTAGAATTTTGGCATGAACTTAACTCAAATCAACCCTAAATTTAATTCACAATACATAAAGGCCTAACTTATTAAATAAATTTAAATTTGTAATTTAAATAATGAATTAGGTTAAAAAATATTGAACTTAATCTAATAAACCGTTAATATCTTTTGTCATCACTCAGTGAGTCTAAGTTAAGTTTTTGTTAAAAATAGCTCAAAACCTCATAGAAAAATATTTGACGTGGTCTAGCATAAAAGCTTATAGTAAATTTATAGCTTGGTCAGCTTCGTTTTCCTTTGCGGCCAATCTTACACTGCCGACAAGAACAACGACGGGTTATCCTCTTATCCATCACAGGAAATGTTGGATTCTTCCATGATCTATCCTACTGCTGATGCCTAAGCAACATAGAAAAGGCCCTAATGGAAACCTTTTCACCTCCAATATGTTGCTGATTTTTTTTTTTAATTTGTACTCTTGATATTTTATATTTTGATGGTTCGAAATTATTATTTACCTTATAAAAAATGAAAAAAAATCAGTTTAGATACTGCTAAAATTTGGAAAACAAGTAAAGGTTCAAATGTTCTTTTATTTTTCTCTGTATTTGTTACTCTTAACTTCAAAAGTGGACTGTGGTCAATTGACTTTAGAGCAATTAGTGCACATTTGTTAACTTGTACTTTATAGAAATTGATGAGTCTATATTACAAACTTATTGGCAATATTTATAGTGCTGTAAATCAACATAAAATACATATAATTTTCTAGAAATTATTTTTATGAAAGTAATATTTTAGAAAAATATATAGATCTTAGTAAGAAGCAAAAAATAGATTAAAATTTTTAAAAATTATTTTATTTAAATTTGTAAGGAGTATTTTTTTAATAAAATTATAGCATAAATAATATAAATTATTTCATTTAATTATTAGTACTAATTTCTTTTAATTATTTCGTAATTTTATTATATTTAGGTAATTGACCCTCTTCTACATATAATTCTATAAAACTATAAACTATTTAAAGATTTTGTAATATTTAAGTTGGTTTCTATGTATCTCGAATAATAAAGGAAATAAGAAAAATATTATTATGACAAGTTCCACTTTTTTAAAAATTGAATATTTCTCTTATAATTATATTTAATACAGTAAAATTTATATTATTTAATTTAAATTCACTCGCTTTAATATTTAGATAAACAATAATTTACCTTTTTTTTAATATATCCTTACTCAATAACGAATTGCATTGGTAATTTGTCTTTGACTTATTCAAAATGGTAAATTAATTGAAATATGCACAAATTGATCCAAATAATACTCAATTCCCGTATCCAAAAGAGGAAAAGAACAGAAAACATGCAGATTATTTTTTTTTATTGGCTCAATAAAACAATGTATGTAATTAATGAATCAAAACGATGAATAATAGAAGTCAAACAAGAATGTCAAATCCAAAACATTTTTATCAAGTGGAATCACCATCCAGGTAGAATCTTAGAAACATTTTCAAATGGCCTGCAACATAAAACATTGTTGTCGAGCCTTATTGCCATTATAGTTCATTTTGAAGCTTATCCAATTTCCTCCGTTTCATCCTAAATAATGACCAAGTCCAAGCTTAAATGAGCTGGAATATGAATAATTGCCACCTCATATGTGCATGCACTTTAAGAATTCAGCCAAAACATTGTTCTCATCGATCAAATTCCGACAATCACACAGAGCACACATCAATTAAAATATTAAAAAAAATTACGATACATGCATTCTTTTTTTAAAATTTTACTTTTATATTAAAAAAAAGCCTTTGGACCTAATAAGTTATATCAACTTATTTTTTTAATGTAAAAAAAAAAAGAGAAAGGAAAAAAATGATGGAAGGTAAGTGAAAGTACATTACATGAATATAAATATTGTATAAATCATTAAAAGAATTAAAATTAAAAATATATAAAATTTATCTTAACGAAAACTACAATCCCAACATCTGATCTTGCCATCTCAAATTCCACTGTACATTTAAAAAAAATTAAGTATCTAACTTTTGGCATTTTTTTTTTTAATTTCCTCAAAAATGGTGTTAGCTATCAGAACCTAAACGAGCAAGGCCGTTTGCTACTTCGGGACAACAAGTAGCTGCCGGGATTTCACAAAACGACAGCCGCCTGAATCTAATGCCTCAGCTCTTTTCGGAGCTTCTGAGAGAAAAGTTTGCATGCATCCATGCTCAAATCCATGGCTGCCGCCAACGCCACGAAAGCCGCTGCGTCCTCCGCGCAAGTCACGTGCCGCACTCCAACCACCACCTCCGGCTTACTACAATGTCCTTCGCCGTCCACCGTCGCCGACATCACAAACCCCTTGTACAGGAACTGCTGCTCCAACCCCAACCCGAAATCCGAGCTTGACCCAGACACCGTCCTCGACCCGGACCCCAAGTCAAAGCTGCCATGAGGACTATTCAATGGGGTAACACCTGAGATACCATCGATAGTGAATTTTCCGCCATATTGGGAGCTGATAGTTGAACTTGCTAGTGTCACCGGTTCGGTGGTGGCCGGAAGTACCTCAAACCGGTATCCAACCAAATCGGAGCTGTTATGTTCCCGCCAAGCCTCAAGACGACCCCATGGCTTCCACGTCCCGTCACCACCAGGGCGGATGATGAGCCACGCACCTGGGTTGGACCGGCTGACCCGCTGAGACCCCGTGGATGGCACGAACGGCGTGACGATTGACGCAGCCGCTACCGGCGACCCGGATAAATCATGCACTGTAATGGACCACCCTTTCCGCTCCGCTGCTTGGTCCTGAGACTTCAGCAAAGGCCAGCACCTTTTTGATACGCTTCGTTCGAATCTGTTACAAGCAAAATTTTGATTAGTTATTCAGAAAAGGTTGGGGGAGGGGGGGGGGAGGGGAAACACAGCAGAGATTTTCTCTCTCAGTTTTCAAAATTTGTTCCTTCGGTCCTTCCTATATCGGAAATCAAAATAACGAAGCCAAAAACTAACCTTGATCCCATATTTCGATCGCTGGAGTTTCTGAAACTGAACTTGCAAGTGAAAACAGGCTGTCTAACATTCCCTTGTATTTGAAAAACTTGCGGGCTACACTCTGGTTCGCCGTCGAACCGGAAAACGAATCTGGGGTTGGGTTCGGCCTGGACAGTTAAATGCAATAACTGCTCTGACGATCCCCTGTCACCCAGTGAAACCCAATCATTCCGGAAATTACAGGGCCGAGACTCTGCCGTAGATAGATCCAACTGCACAGAAACTTTTCCTAGTAATTTAGTGGTGTTGAAGCCACAAGAAGTTGTTCTTCGACCCTTGTACACAGAAATCTTCAAAAGAGGATTCTTTGACGATTCAACAAGTTTCTCTATCTGGAGTTTACTCAAATCAAAGCAAGCAGCAACAGAGTGAGGGTGGGCGTCCTTGTTTTGTGAGATTAATGGGACAGGGGCGGACAGAGGAGGAGATTCGAAGTCCTTAATTTTGATCTTGCAGAAGCATGGAGAACTGGAAGGGTGTACTTCGCCGGAGATGGGTGGACTAGATGCCGGCGGCAGTTTGATGGCCAAATTGCCAACGAGGATCCGCACAAAAGGGCAGGGATCCATCTAGTGTTTCGGGTAAGTTTGAAAGTAGGAAAGATTAGTGTTATGAGAAGATTGGGAGTCTTGGAATTAATAAGAGGGAGCCCTTGAAGGCGACAGCCTATCACATAGTTGGGGATAACTGGAGAAAGTTTGCATTTGTTGAACTGTTCCAAATTAACAAATTGTTTTAACTGTTAATTCCAATTAGTTCTCTTTTATTTGATTGTTCTGTTTTCTAGGCACCAATCACAATGATTGTCCAAATTGCACGTAGTTCTTTTGGCAATATTAAAAACAAAATTTTATTTTTTTTTTAAATAAATTTTTTTAAAATATGATGTTTGACTTTAAATATAAAAAAAGTTTATTTAATTTTATTTATAATTTTTATTTTAATTACATTTATGTCATTATAAAATCCATACAATTTAACAAGAATTACACTAGAATTTATTTTATTTGACTAAAAAATATTTTATATAAAAATTTTATGCTCTTTTTAGCATTATATTTATCATAATATCATCAAATTTTATATTTTTAATTAAATTTCATATATTTTTAATATATTTTAAATAATATAATTAATTTATAAATGAATTAAAATTATTATTTTTAATAAAATATTCAAATAATATAATTGATTTATAAATGAATTGAAATCATTTCAATTGAAATAAAATGAAATTAATTCTAAAAAATTACATATCAAATGAGGCATTAATTATCTTATAAATTTTGATTCACTTTAATAAGCAACAATTTTTTTTCAAAAAAAAAAAATTCTGGCTAATTTCAGAGTTCAAATCAATCTTATTTTATTCTTGTGGCAGACTTGATGGTAGAAAAATAAGGATGTGTTGGATTGTTAAACGGGACATTTTATTAATTTTTACATTAGAAATAGAGTTCTCATTATTAAATACAAAATAAGATTTAGAATAATAAATAAAAAATTATTTGAAATAACTAGCATAATCTAGAAAGGTCTAATACTTTAAAATTTATGATTATTATTATATTTGTTAGTTTATAAAATTTACAAAAATCAGACTAGTGTAAATTCTTTAGTACCCAACAAAGCATTCTCCAACCCTCTCTCTCTCTCTCTCTCTCTCTCTCTCTCTTTATTGGACTTCTGTTTCGTTATTAGACTTCTGTTCGTTAACTTCGCAGACTTTTGTTTTAATGCAGACTTACAATAGCATCCTCTTCCACGTTGCTGGTTACAGAGGGCCACAATTGGTACGACTTGTCAGTTATGGATTTTCATAAGAAAGCTAGTTATCCTATCAATACGTCGATGTCATACATAAATTTGGATATATTTTTATTTTTATATTTTTAAAAATTATTTTTAAATTAAATATTAGACAATATTCAATATTATAAATAAAAATATTTTATATAATTAAAAAATTAACATTAAAAATAAAAATAAATTAAGAAAATATTTAAAAATTATTTTATTTTTATTTTAAATTACATATTTAAAAAATAATTTGAAAAAATAAATTTTCAAATAAATTCTTTTATTTTTTAAAATAAAAAATATTTTTTAAAAAAATTCCATATATTTTTATTGGACATCGAATTTAACCTTGTATCTAAATTTAATCGCATATAAAATTTATTTTTTATAAAATTAAATTTAATATATTATATAATAATACATTAATAAGCAAATCTCTTTACTTTCACATCATGTTGGAATATATTTTTATTCCTTATTTTTAAAAATATTTTTTATTTTTAAATTTAACTTTAAATTAAAGAAAATAAAAATAAAGATTGGTTGATAAAGTAAATAAGGAAAAATTTTATTTAATTAAAAAATTATCATAAAAATAAAAAAATAAATTTAAAATTTTTCATATTATTTTTTATTTTATTTTTAAATTATATATTTGAAGCTAAAGTTTTAAAAATTATATTATAAAAACAGTTACTCAAACAAGAGCTTTTATTTCTAAAAAGATAAAAAATACAAAATTAATTACAAAGATAATAGACAAACATAGATTAAATTTTTTATATATTTGTTAATTTTTTAGAAATCATCCGTACTAGAAGTATTTTTTTTAATTTTTAAAACATTAAAAAATTATAACAATTAATGCCCTCCATCTATTGAATGCAGCTATACTTTTTAACTTTTCTAAGGAACCAGCTTAGTTAAATAGAATAGAATGTAAAAATAATAATAATTAAAAAATTTTTTTGCTTATATTTACAAAATAAAAATACTTATTCTATTAAATGATAAATTTTTTTCTATGTAAGATTATATTTGAATGAAGTATTGTAAAAATTCATGAAATTTAAAATTCAAATGAATTTGAATCCAACTATTTGAAATCTTTTATAAAATATCTTTTGGATAATTTTTGTAGATAGAAATGTCATTAATACTACAAAAAAGGGATATACAGATGACTCATCATTTGTATAGATCCCATTTGTCATCTTTGTATAAGTTATAGATGATATTGTCGTCTATATTAGGTTATCTGTATAAAAATGTATCTATTACACTCTACATAGATAATATTTTCTGCATCGTCTATATAAGCTGGACTTATATATATGACATTTGTCTTCTATGTAGGTTAGCACTAAAGGTGTACATAGGTCGGGTTGGGCGGGTTTTGAACTAGGCCATCTAGGTTAAATCATATAAAATTAAAGGCTCAAACTCGGCCCAACCTAAATTTTAAAGTAAAAAGCCCGAATGCCCAGCCCGAAAGCCTGAAAATATATATTTTTATTTTTTAATAAAAATAAAATTTTAAAATTATATATTTAAAGAGATAATATGATATTTAAATATATAAAATATTTAATTATGTTAAATTAATATTTTTTATATTAAAAATAATTAGATATAATTATATTTTCTAATATATAATTATATTATTAAAAATAAATTATTATAATCGAGTTGGGCCTATCAAGCTTTTTTACCTTGGCCCGAGTCTGACCCAATTATTAATCAGATCATAAAAAAAAGTCCCATCAGATTTATCGGGCAAAAAAAAAGAGTGCAAATACTCTATTTTTTCGGACCGGACTTATCGGGTCAAGCGAGTTGCCCGACTCATGTACACCTCTAGTTAGCACGTATACAGATGATAATATAGATAACATTTATCATTTATATAGGTTGGACCTATGCAGATAATATTTTGTCACTTGTATAGGTCCAGCTAACACAAATAATAAATGTTATCTATATAAGTCCAATCTACACAAACAACATTTGTTATTAGTATAGGTATAGTGATGTGAATAATATTTTATTAATATTTTTTCTTATATTTAGGTCCCTTAGGAGGTGATGATACTTAATTGAATCAATTATACATTAATTTGATGTTGATTGCATTAATTTGGGCTTAATTGAATTTCGGGCTTAATGTTGGATTTTTTATACTATTTCAGTATTTTAGTCATAACTTGACCTTCAGATATCGGATTTGGACAATCTATACACCGTTGGAAAGCTAATAAAAAGAGCTACAATTTTCATGTTGATCAGAGAACCCAGTTCTACCATCTTGGAGGTCAAAGATTAGCTTAAAATCGAAGCAGAGTTACTGTCCAGGCCCAAACTTGACTCAGTTGCAATGATTAATTCATATCTTGAGCTACAAGTGTCTAATTGATGCAAGGCCAAGTCCAATTACTCCATGAAATCCATATCTAAACATTACTAAATCCCTTTTGGAGAAACTAAGTCATTTTGAAGGCCAAGGAAGACGGATTGATGGCTCATTATTTCATCTCGGATTGGATTGAACTACTTGTAGTATTTTAGCTATAACTTGAGCTAGGAATGTCTGATTGGGCTGAAATTTTGTAGGTAGTTTCCTAAGATATTAAGCTACAAGTTTGTAGTTTAGGTCCAGTCCTAATTATGCTTTTAGGGTTATAAATAAATAGAGGGAAGAATCAGAACGTGAGGGAGGTTAGAGAGACAGCTTGATACTTTTCTAAATTCTCTTTGGTTTTTCTCTCTATTGGAAGGCTAATTCTCTGAGTTAATTCAAGAAAATTTGAGTCTCTTCTCCTCTAGAATTATAATATCTTGATTCGTATAGTGGTAACTGTAATTAATTTCTTTTTTTCTTCATCTATCTCCTCTAATTTGCATGCTCTGCTTGAATTAAATGTTGATTTGATATAATCTTTGTTTAATTTTGTAAGTTATGTTTTAAATCTGAATTGGTAGTGATTTTTGATTGATTAATCAGAATTTTTCATGAGAGAAAAAAGGATGAATGGATGGTTTAGGATTTTGAATTAATTCATTTAATTTGGCTGAATTATATCTTTAAATTGATTTTAATCTAGCTTAGAGGTTATGACGATTGTCTAACTTTGCTAATCTTAATCAATCAAATTCTAGGCGATTGTCTAGTGTAGGGTTCATGAATTGTTGCAGGGATTCTGTATAATTCAAGACTAAATAATTAATTGCAAAATTTAATTTATTGTGATATATGATTAATTCTTTGAAGAAACCTTAAATTCCTTAGATTAGCTATTTTAATTCATTGATATTCTTATTTTTGTTACTACTGTTTTATTGATTCCATTATTGATCTTTTGCTATTGATATCTTCTTACTTTAATTTCAACCCCCCAATTTTAATTCTGTTTTGCATATCTACATTTAATTTTGAATTAGTCAATTCTGCATACTAGTTTTAGGTCTGCACGTTTTCTATTTGATAAATTACATAATTAGATAGAATTCATTCAGTTTACATCATAAACTCAATTAGTAAATAATCATCGAGAATTATTGAAAAGGATCTTTAGAGGTTCGACCTAGTTCCCACTATTTTCCTACAAATATTCTTTGAAATCAATAATTTTAATTTGGCCAGTTCGACAGTCACAATCATATAGCCTATACAAATGACATTTGTTGTATATTTAAGCCAAAATCATTTGTATTGACTTGAATTTAAAAAAAAATTAAAGTTCTGTAATTTTTTTAATTTTTTAACATTTATGTTCATAATTTAAAAAGTGATCATCAATAGAAAAGAATTTAAATCTAATTAAAATATTTAGATATATATATATAAGTAAAATAAAAACATAATAATTATTTACATATATATATATATATGTTAATAATTGTTTAGCACAATCAATTATAAAAACAAATGAAATATAAATAAACTCCAAATAATATATAATAAAATAGATAATTCACATGCATATATACTAATAAAGTATCAAAAAATAAATGCATGATATATACATATACAATAGTTACATAAAATAATAATTCTTACTGTCATTGTCGTCATCCCTACCATCGTCTAAAGGTAGACGCAAGGACTAAGGTAGAGATGGATGTGATTATGGTTAGGATAGGGGTGAGGATCGCTGCAACTAAAGGGTCAACAGATGTCACGAAGTAAAAGGTGATTTAGAACTCTCAATTGAAAGACATTCATCTAACGAGGAGGAGAAGGCATAATAGGACGAGGTAGAGAGAATCCTATGGATTGTAAAGTAGCATGTATGCCCTAAAGGTAATATGGGTTTACTATTGTGCTTAATCATGAGAATGAATATGCTCTTCCGCCATAGCTAATGCTTGCTAACTCTTAGTGATATAGGTTTGTGCCTCATTCATAAATGTTGCAGCTTGTTGCTACTTTAAGGGAAATGCTACAATTGATGAACTAGTATTATGTGTTATCCTAGTAAGCACACAACTAATTATCTTTCTATGCCCGGGAAGAGTGCCTAGCACCTTATTAATAATTGCAAGCTCATTAAGATCCAGTGAACCTATTGGGGAGCTACTAGAGGAAGCATTAGATTGTGAAGATCGATAAGTGACTAATTTCAACATCTTAACCTTGATTTTTCAAAGATAAGCATAAAGTTTCAATGAAAAACTTTTCCTATGATAATTAAAATTATTTAATTAGAAAGTAGTTACTTACATAAGTAGTTTGAGCATCCGAATGCACTTACTCCCCTGTATGATACGTATGACACTTATGGAAATTCTCCCTCATTAGTTACAATTCACCTGTGTCCTTATTTCTTTGTACCAATTTTAAAACATAGTATTAAAATTAATAACAATTAGTAATATTTTTTACAATAGTACCATGTGAGAATGTTAAGTCAAAATACCTTGTCATGTCACATCGCTGTTGTTAGGACTTAAACTTGATCGTGATTGATGTAAATTTTGATACTTGGTACCCACTAGCCTCGCCACTAATTCTCTAGTTCTACCTAATAAAAATCTCCTTATTTTCTTGGGAACTTAAATCACACTATAAATTCTTGCAGAAAAAGGAACAAAGTTTCCCTTATTTCTAAACACTTTCCGAGGCCACATGCCCCAAATCACAAAACATGTATTCTTTATAAATACGATAGCATTATCAATATACAAAATACTACACAATATTAATATGTATATATAAATAAATGATTCAACACATCAAGTGTAGAACCCATGTAATCTTTATATGTATATCCTAATGTCAATCCTAATCCAAGTGTCAAAATCTTTTAACTAGACCATCTTTAGTTCTCCATGAATGCAACAAAGCTCAAACATTCTCATCTTAATCTGAAAACATTGAAAAACAAACAAAATGAGTTATAAGAACTCAATAAACATATATCTGCTATTTCTAAATCTCAATTTAATTACATTAATTATTCATAAATTGATTAGATATTTGACTAAAGAAATAGTTGTAATCCAAATTCTCTAAGCCTTTGAGATATGCGGAATCAAGCCTTAGGTTGAGTATTCACCTACAAACAACTTAGATTTCATATTACATATCATAAGTCACAATAATCCCAATTATTCACTAGCATGCAATATCATCATCATATCACATATGCCCCCATTTTATGTGGTTATCACATTTATAATAACCAGTAAAACTCAATCATATCAAATCATCACAATCACATCCATTCATATTGCATATCAACCATAATAAAAACATATGTATCCACCTTTTAACTTCTAATCTAGCCTTATACCTTACCTACCTTTCTATCCTCATTTTTCCTAGGCTAACCTTATATCTTACCTACTTTTTTACATGAAATTTTCTATCTGATTTTCATATCATTACTCTTATTACATTTTCATTTCAAATGTCACTTGTGGCATAATTCACATCATAATATATACAATAGAGCTCAACTCTATAATTCATAATTTCAAATACAATCTTTATACAATTCAGTTATTCATCATCATAGGACAATCAAGGCATATAACATAATATATAAATAATAACACCACCATACTCTCTCATATGGCCACAATACTTTTTCACATCCTGATACAGATCACATTATAATTACTAGTATAGAAGTAATAATATTGTTCAAGCACAATATAAGTATCATTTACCATCGAAACTCAATCATAATCATTTATAATATTATACATGCTCCAAGACCATGTGTCACATTCTTTGAAGCAGATAATTGCTACTCATCGTATATATCATCCTCAAGTTACTTATACAGGCTACAAGATTAATTTCATAATATACTACGCTCTGTAGTTATGTTATTAGAAATTTAGAAATGAATAGACACATGATCAATACGACTTATGAAAGGGATTATAGAGTAATATGCTTACATACATTATTATTAAGACATAAGTTTAAAGTGGGATATATACTCATCTAAAATCATTCCACAGCCTTGAGGAGTTCTAACTCTTTCGCTTTCACCTTCCATTCTTCTTATTTGTCAATATACGATAATGAGTTATAATTATATGCATATTACTTGTTTTTTATTCCATTTATTATAATTCCAAATTCCAATCGTAATATAATAACATTCTATATTATTTCCCTCTTATCGTCAAAATTCCTAGATCAACTTTTAACTCAAATATATTATTACTTAAAAACTTTCAGATTTAAACCATATAGATTTAAATAATGAAACTTGAAAATCTAAAAAATGTTTATCTTCTATTACTTTATCATTCAAGATTATCACTTTCTTTATTTTTAACTCTTTTATTGAAAAAAATATGGATTTTATAAATAATAGGTTTTCCAATTAAAATGTAAAACCCTCAAGATCTCAAGCTCTAGAGGGGTTTTATCCATATCAATGCATAAAACTATATACTTATTTCCTTATAATTTTAACTCTTCTTTAAAGAATATGGAAATCAAGCTTATTAGAAATGTCCAAATCGAAGTCCAAACATCAATAATATTAGACTTTCTTGAGCATATAGTCCTTATTTGACCAATACCATACTAAGCATCCAAATAGTATTATAAAATAAGGTTTTCTTTAATCAAATAGGAACTATTTAGAATATGAAAATATAACACTTTGCAATTACTCTAAGTAGAGTACTCTAATAATCCATATCATAAAACTCTTATTCTGTAAGGCCTTCATTATATATGTAAATTTACTCACAATATGGGCTTTCTAAAAATATATAACTATTACTGGAAATATGGTAATATAATACTCTCTAGTGGTTTTGCTTATACTATTTAAGCAATTGATAGTGTAAAATACACATATATATAGATACCATTTTTTTGTAAGTATTAACATATAATCAAAATACCTATAACTAATTTTCTTTTTAGATCACACTCGAATCTGATACTCCATACATATTTATTCATTTTATTTTAACATTCTACTACATAAAATTCCATTTTGTAAAAGTATCATCATTTTCCCAAAATATACAAAAAATGATTTTTCTTGGATTAAACCTTGAATCATCATAAATACTAGAATCTTATGATATAAAAATATTCACTGATATTTGTAACATCTAGTTGAAGCTCATCGACTCCAAGAGCTCACCGGATCACTAGCGAATCAAAGAAATCTGCTGCAATATTATGGCTACACTTTATGGCTTCCTTATACATTTTTTATTCCAATGGCAACATCATATTGGCTATGGATGGAGCTTGGGCAATGTGAGTGGCGTGAATGATGTGTAATGGTTAAAGAAACTAACCCTACAACTAGAAGCCTACTAACTACTCTTGGCTTGTTTGAAAACCCTCATGTGTGATAGAGCTATAAAAGCTCAACAACAATTGGCTACTAAGCTGGCAACACTTGTGCCAACAACAAGAAGGATAAAGCATAGCAATGGTAATTATCCAATAAAAAAAAGAGGTGCATGTGATGAGAGAGAGAAATTAAAGAAAATTTAAAAATGAAAGGGGTTGTTGTTCGAATAAGAAAAGGAAAGAGGAAAATAAACATTTTGTTGTACACAGTAAACCTACACTCCATTTAAAATCCTAATTATCCTTTTAAAAGAAATTCCATTCTTATAAAACTTTTCTTCCCTTTTTATTTAAAAAAAAATTCCCTACCTTAAATTTTAATAGAATATCTCATTATTCCATAAATATTAGAGAAATATTTTACTAAGTTATACACACACATATATTTATATGTATCATTATTGATCACATTCTAAGTTTCTAAAATATTCTCCAAAATTTACAATTTAGCCAATGAAGGTCATCCACTATAGTTAATGTATCCCGTAATATTTAGATGACCTCTTCATTATATAAAATCATGATATTACCCTATAACTAAAATTCCAAAGTTTCATATTTCACCTTGGTGTGTGTTTATATATATACATATACATACAAATAATTTAACTTTCCTCTTTAATTAAAATAAATATTTCCAAGTCTCTAGTAACGAAACTTTAAATATCACCTTAGGATATCACAGCCGCAATAAACTTTGATCAATGGTGATCATTATACATCTTTTTTAACTTGTTATTTGAATTTCTTTTAAAAAGCTCCTACATATTGAAATCAAAATATTTGTAATTAGAAAACAAACAAATTGAATGTCAAAAATAGCAAGTTACTATTTTTGCTTCAACCTTACTTTATGCTTGTCACTATCGAAGTATATGCATAACCTATCCTAATAATCTGTCGAGATGTCAATAGGATAAGCTTGCCTCACATTTCTAAGATCATAAATGTTGTCATGACCACTATGTTGCAAGAAATGTTAGTAGAGTACATGTTGTAAGAAATGCTAGTAGAGTACAGACTTCCAATCCTTGTATTAGTTAGCTATTGTCCACTAGATACTGATAATTATGTATCCTTACTCCTTAAGCTCAACATCCATAAATTTGAAATGGGACTACATTGGAATACATGAAAAAATGTTTCATTTATTGTTTCCATTAATCTTAATATCAAATAAAATACAATCTTAAAAAAATATGTCATAGTATTCACACAGGCTCCCTGCACAATACACTATCATTGCTCTTTAGGTACTTGCTTCCAATTTTTATGGAAAAGCTTACAATGTTTCCTAACTAGCACTCTTATATCACGTGCAAAATACTTTGAATTCGAACCAATTGATTGCCATGTACCTATTTTATTAAAGCGAACTGATAATGGCCTTTCATTATTCTTTTATATTTTTTTGTGGAAGGTTAAGGATCTTAGTTTGTTGCAATATTGTTGACTTAATATAACTTTCAAATATAATACATTGTTAATAACATATACTTACAAAAAAAATTCAAAGTAAAATACTCGAGTATAACCAATTTTACTTCTTTCACATTAGGAAATGATGCAAACGGGGTCTCATGGTGGGTCATGTCCACCATCTCCTCTATGATAATGTGACATGACATTAGCCATGGCTATCAAACATTTTTATATGTAATCAAACATACACAATAGTTATTATAACAGAAAACAAGTAATACTTATGATAAATGAAACAATTTTTCCATTCATGGTAAATTATATTTACACGTACAAAATAAGTTATCTAAAACAATAGGTCAAAAATGATACTTAGTACAAAATCTCAAGTTGTCAAAATATAATACTCAATAACTACTTAGGAAACTAAAAAGTTTTTACCTTAATTAGACTCATTGTCAGTGAATGTTATAAAGTCATTATTCTCTTCATTAGTTGAGTTATGATCATTGGACTCTAAAATTTTCTCCTCTGTATAATCCCTAGTGGTTTGATCTTTTATATTATTATCATCATTTATGAAATCGTCAGACATTTGCAAAGCAAGATAAACGTTTCTAAAAGATAAAACACAATAAAGGTCATAGTTTTGATCCCGCAAAATAATCAAGTCAAAATCTCCAAGATCAATTATAACGGTAAAGTTTGTACAGTTTATGATCTTGCAAATAGGATATGTCATTAGTAATAATATTATCATCATCAAGGAGATCTCATACATCACGATGCACCATATTATTTACAACTTACCATTTTGATCCATTGAAAGAATCATCAATGTAAAAAACTTGTCGTGTTTGAGATGCTAGTATATACAAATCATCTATGTACTACTAAGCATTAATGGAAATGCTTCTTATATTTTTATCTATGATGATTTTCTTCTTTCTACAGTCGGTGTTATACCATTTACATTTGAATAAACTCACAGAGTAATTTTGTAAATAACTCAACTCCATCACTTCTTCTAAAATACCGTAGGATGTGTTATTTTTTATTCCAAGCATTGAAATCCTACTATTTTGTGTTTTATACTTTGCATCTCAAGAAATAGTTACAAACTAAACTCTTTTTACTACACATGCCAAATATGAAATAATCATGAAGCCTAGTCCAAAAGCTAAAGATAATAGCTTGTTAATTACCTTGGGGGATCCAATTTTGTAAATGTGGTAAATCTATACAATTTTTTGAAGTGAATAACAATAACATAAGCAAATATAAAATAAAATTATATAGCATTAGGTTATAATGAAGATGATAAAGAATTACCTTAGAGCAAAACCATAAAAAAAATTAAGTCTTTGCAAATGTTCAATGTTCTAACAATCACTTACCTGTAGTCGTTATCTATATCCATTATACAATACAAGTATTCATTAAGATGATATAGATGAAATGTAAAATAGTTTGAGGGACATACTATAAATACTTTTGGATTTCATGATAGTTATTTAGAATATATCATATTGCAATATCTTAATCCCTCATGTCTAAATGAACAACATGCTTTTTGCTAATGAATTGACATTGAAATCTAAAAATTAACAATCGCCTTTTTGTGCTTACATTAACTATATCTTGGTTGTGATAAGATCGATTGAATTTTATTATCACCCCTTATAAATACATGAAACAAAATGTTAATACCTTATTTATAACATACCCTTCAATAATAAAGCTTTTAGGTCGAGCATGGTTCCTGATATAATCCTTTAGGATTGAATTCATCTGTGCTTAAACTCAATCGTGTATTCCTTGATTTCGCTGAAAAATCAGGATATCTTTTGTCGAATTAATAGGATGTCGTAAAACCTCATCTTGGTGGATCATCTTATCTGATGCCATATCATATCCTTTGTCGTATGCCTTGATCCACATAACCACTTCAACTTGAGGGTCAACAGAAATTATTGTAGCACTTTCTGAGGAACATTTTTTTATTTTGTATTTTTTATCAATCCATTATCTGACCCCACAAATTGGACAAAATGTTATCTTTAGTATGCTCTTTCTAAAAAAGCATACAGTTATTCTTATAGACATGAATTGATTCGCACCATCCTAACTTATTAAGCCATTTCCTTGTGTTATAATGTAATCTAGGAAATTTGTTATCCTTCGGTAATGCCTTTTTTAATAACTTTAGTAAGGAGTTAGATGACTTATTTGTCCACTTATGTATGACTTTCATATCATAAACTTAACTAAGAAGTTTAGCAAAGAAAAGGTTGTGCAACAGGGGTACAATTTTATTTTAACTTTTGTAAGCTGGTCACCAAAGCTTTAGTCATAGGATATGTCCTCCCTAAAAAGTCCTCATTTTGAACTTTATCATTATTATTTACTTTATCAGTGGCATGAGGGTCAATAAAGTCATGTATGATATCAATCATCTCGTCAACATTATTAGTGGACGCTCTATGTAAAATCTCGGCCTTAGATATATACCCTTCATCATAATGGACCCAATTCATGTACAATAGATCAAATCCGTTATATATTAGGTGTACCCCTATGGTCTTCAATGTCTAATTTGACATATTCAGACATTTCTTGCACGAAAATCTTACCAACCCTCTATTATCGATAAAGTTTTTAGCTTTCTCCATAAATACAATAGCATTATTCTAGTATGCATTGGATAATTGATCTTGCAAAGTTATCTAACTCTTATCAACAAATATGGTGTAACTAGCCTACAATGTCACGAGTCATCATGTGATTCAATTATGCGTACATGTTTGTTGTGTATCCTAAATCCGCCTTATCATTCCAACTCTAATAGGTATGGTCTTATCTTATTTGAGATATTTTTGTAATTATTATCTCCATTTATCTACAATGTGTTTCATAAATGACAATATTTTAGCAACATCCCCTACAGTTTTGCAAGCGTGTATATTATAAAGCGATATAGTACACACTCAGAGAACCGTGGAAAAGGATGAAATTTCGATAAGGTGAAATGACGAGCAGATAAAGTGAATATAATAACTGAAAGACATATTCCAATCTATCCAAATTCTTTGAACAATTCAAAGGTTAGTTCATCTAAAAATATTAAGCAATCCTTGAACAAGTCTAAGGTTATAGTGCAAATACATTTCAAAGTTAATATGGTGTAATTTTTTGCTATAATAGTTTTGACAAAACTATATAAACTCAACTATTTATGTAATGTTATATTAATGAATGACTTGCATACATTATGATGTTAAATGACAACATTTAACATTATTTGTTAATTTTTTATTATATATAATATTGTAATATTATATGTGTAATCTTTTATAAAACATTACTTGTTACTTTTTTATATATAAGAATAATCTTTTATAAACTTTCATTATATAATACTATATGAACTATTGTCCTCAATTTTGATAAAAGCACTTTTGATAATTTAACAATATCTTTAAAAATATTCAAAATAATTAAAATATGATACTATAATATTCTAATGAATATTCTAAATTAAGCCAAATATCATAATTTATATTTTTATGGATTAAATGTCTAAAAATTATATTGTTAAAAATAAGCCATTTTCCAAGAATATTTAATTTTGCGAATCAAATATCACTTAAGATTTATATAATATTTAAAAATTTTAAATGAATTGTATAATTTATTTAAAAAATTTCTCTTATACATCAAATTCCTTATAAGGCTATTTACTTACTAAAAGAGAGGATAAAAATTATTAGACTAGCGTTAACATAAATATTCAATTATTAAGATTAAAAAATTCATTATAAATACTTTCTCTCTTATATCTCTCACATATCTTTTTTATAAAATTAAATTAAAAAAATTCTTCTGCATATACACTTATATTTTAGTTAGTGTATTTTTTAAATTTTTATTTGATAATATTATACCATACTTATGATATTCTTGGATAATGTATAATTTTTAATACCTTTTTTAAAATTTTACATAAAGTATTTATGAAATTTTATATTCTTGATTTATGTGAATATTTCACTAATTTTTTATATACACATCCTCATGTACATATAAGTGTGTACACATGCATATATGTGCATTTGTGTATGTGTGTTAGTGATTTTTTTTATTGTTTTATTATTATAATGTAAGTCTTTAATATATATATATATATATATATATTATATTTTTAAATGATATTTTATTGAAGGATTTTTTCCTTAATTATGTATTTCATATTCATTTGGAATAATTTTATTAATTCTTTGTATGTAAAGGTTTTTTTCCCTAAATTAATTATTTTTAAATTTATATATTCTTGTAAAAAATAACAACTAAGAAAAGATAGAATAATTTTGTACAAATTTTTATTATATACTATAATAGACTAAATGTTGTATTGTATACTACCTTATTTTGTATAATATTACACTATACTATACTATACTATATTATTCAATAGCTTTTACACCATACTTTATGATGTGCCAAATAATGTCTAAATAATTTCTCATTTTTTTCTCATAAAAAAATGTCACATATTTCAATCCTTTGAGTTTACTCTTATATAAAAGATTACTCTTATATAATATTGTAACATTATTATGCTAAATCCTTCTTATATAGAATTATATAATGGAAATTAAATTACTTTTATATTATATTCTAATATAATTTTATTTTCATTCTCATATGATAAATTTTGGTTATCAAATAATTTTATATGATATCATTATATAATATTTTATATAACATTATATAATGAAAGTTTATATTATTATACAACATTATAGAATGAAAGTTTTACATAAAATACCTAATAATATTAATAATTATCAAATTCCTAAAATACTTAATAATATCATGTAAAATGAATTCAAGGTTGTTTTATTTATATGAATATATTACTCTTTCAATCTCATAACTCATTTATTTATTAAATATGCAAGTTTAATCTAATAAAAATAAGTTTAATTTAATCTTTTTTTTAATAATAGAGGTGAGAAATTTGACCATAAATTCTTTAAGAAAATTATGCAAGCAATACATTATTATTTTTATTAGTTTTATCTTTAACTGCTTTCATGCTTAAATATAATTATAATTATAATTTTTGTAAAATTCAAATTGAAGGAATTTGGCTTCTTTAATTTCATAATTTCAATTTTAATCCTCCTAATGTTAAAAGTAATTAATTTTTCCTATTTTTAAAATGGGGTTGCTCATAGTGTGTCCCATTAATTTGCTCATGCCCCAATTCTAACAATTTATGCATTTGTCATGAAATAATTTTATTTTTCATTTTTTAAATGATGGGCTAAGTTATTAAAAGTTTATATCATCAATGATTTTATATTTTTATCAACTTCAGTATAAATTTCATTATTTCATTTTCTATCATAGCATATTTAACATAACAAATATGTGAGCTTATATGAAATATTAATTTTACTAATTAACACAATGAAGTATTAAAATAAGTTTATATTCAACTAGCATATTAATATCAATTATCATATTAATATCATTGGGTATTTAAAATAATAATTATATCAAACAACATAAAATAATTAATCTTTTAAATTAACTATCATACTAAAATAAACAAAATAAGAAATTGCACACGTTATATGTTTATTGTAGTAAATAAAATAGAAGAACAACAATTATAAATTTCACTTAACCTTCCAACCAAATAATCTAATTTGTAATAGAATAAATATAAGAATTAGTAAATAAAAATAAAAACACTACAAAGATTAAGAGAAAGAAGGGAAAACATACCTATAATTAGAGGAAATGCATGTAGGAGAAAAGGAAGGAAAAGACGAAAAACGGAGTAAGCTATGCACAAATGAAAATGGAAAAGGAAGACGCTAGAGACATTTATGCTGCGTTTGGAACGACAAAAATGGGGGGAAGAAGAAGTTGGGGGAGGCGAAGTGAATTTTACCCATTTGGCACCGGGAGAGAAGTTAGAGAGAAGAGAAATTTGGGGCCAAAAAGGATGCGTAGGTCCCACCACCAGAGTTCTCCCCAAAAGTGGAGAGAAGAGAGAAGTTCGGCTAAAAAATTTCACTTTCCACTCATTACCCTCGCCTCCCAACTCTGCCGCTCGTGTTCATTCTTCCTTTCTGGTCCCATATTCGAACTCTCCAGATAGCAATCGTGAGCTCTAGACGGCCGGAGTCCATCAGAGCTCGTCTTCATCGTGTCCCGCATATGAGGATCTGCACCTTCGATCTTTGTCGCTGCTGTGAGCAACTTGTTGGAGGTACGTTTCTGGGGGTTGTGGTCTCTGCTGTGGTTTCTGTATCTGCTATTGTTCTGTTTGGAAATTCCTTTGATCTGGAGATTTCTGGTTTCGGTGAAGACACTGGCATCGTTGCTAAGTGGAAATGTTGGCCACGGAACCGCATTACGGCAGACCGAGGGAGATCGCGATCCAACCCCACCGTTTTGCTGGTACCTATATCGGGATTCCAATATCTGGGTCGCTTGTTCGGACCCGACCTGGAGGTTGAACTGGATTAATTGGATACCTGACCCAGGTCAGGTTTTTTTTTAAAAAATAAATAATTTTTTCCAGTTTTAAATTTTTTAAATAATATTTTTCAATTTTTAATAAATATAATATATATCCTGTTGAATTGCATATCCTTTATTTATCAATTTAATAATGTATATCCTATTTATCAAATTAGAAATTATTACATATTACGATTAGTTTGGAGTAATACTATTGAAAAAGAAAAGAAGAACGTATATATTCAATGCAAGTTATATATTATAGATTATTACCTGTATATTTAAATTATTCTCATATTATGTAATGCAATTGAAGGCGTGTATTTTTTTGCTGCCGGTGTTCGTCTATGAATGAGATGAGTAATGTTAAAAAGTTGCAGATAAAGCTGAAAATTACCTAATATTACTTACAGGAAGGGATAATCTAGAAATCATCTGTATAGCAGTTAAGCAATTTTTAACTGAACTTGTTTTAATTATGTAAACATTTTCATGGATTGGACAAAATTTAATTATGTGAAAACATTAATGTTAACAAAATATATAAGTATAAAAAGCATATCAAACTGCCAACTGAAAAATTATAATAGTGGTAAACTATCACAATTGGGAATCATGAAAGGCTTTTAAAAAATAAAAGAGGTACAGATTATATGCTACATTTCTTTAGGCAGTGTTAGTCATACCTAAATCATTTTGCTTTTTCAATTTTTTTCTTCTTTACAATAAATTTTAATTGGGAAACTTTTTTTTATTGTAAAAATAATTAAATTACAAACTACAAAAATGTATGTATTCGACATTGATAACTGACAATGCAATGGAAGATAAAATATTTAAAAATTATCATACATTGGAGTCCAATGTATCCAAAAGATACCAAGGGATCACGTCCTGCTTTCTTTCTGTTTAATTTATTTAAAAAGATATTTTATAAAATATATTATATTTATTAGTAAAAGAATAATATATAATATATAACTTGTACAAAAAAATAATATGTAATAATTTAAGATCGTTGAATTTAAGACCATCTATATATTTAAAGTAATTGTGTAATTGAATTTAAGACCATTTATACTTAAGTTTTCAAAGTGTTAGACATTAATAAATAAGTTTATTTAATTTAATAAATTTAATTTATGCTCTACTTTTTAATTAGTATGAGCAATTAAATAATTTCGTATTAAATAGCCATTGTAATTTATCTCAATTGACCAAAAAATTTAAATTAAGTATATGGAATATGCACACAAATGTATGTATATCTTTGAATTTATAGAACGTGTTGTGGGAGATGGATAGTACAAAAAAAAAAGTTAATGCAGATATATATGAGATTTCTGTATTAATTATCTTAAATATTTGCTATTTATGATTTAAAAACTCATTTTAATGACATTATTTGTGTCACCAATAACTTAGTTAGGTTAGTGTCCTTTTAAGTCATACTCCCTCCTTCCATGTATGTACATATAAATCACCACTTCTCTGTTAAACTATCACCGTCACAATATAGTTAAGCAAGTTATTTGAAAACTTTTCAATATTGTTGTTTTACATAGGTTGCTCTTATTAATAGGTACTATGTTCGAGGTATCTATCCCAGGATACACTCTCAAAGGGACCACATCTTCAGTGCTTTTCCAATTAATCTTCAAAGACCTTTCATAATCTCCTAGGCATGTTACTGTTATACTTCATGCTTCACTACGTATATACCTGTAGGTGTGCTTTAGATTCATATGTGTTTTCTATTCAACTTATGTTAATAATCTTGCCCTTGTTCATATACAATGAAGCTAATACGTATGTCTATATTTTTGCATCTCTATTGTTTGTAATATTTAGTAGTTACATTTTGGAGGTATTCCACAAGTAACTATAGAAGATAATGTGGATGAGTACTTTGAAGAGCAGATTGAATTAGATCACATACCTATTATTGATATGATGAAGGAATAGGATAAATTATGTCAAATATGTGTGGTTCAACTTGTATGCTACATTGGATATTTTATATATTTGTTGGAATTGTAAGCAAATATTGTGCATAGACCTATTGATGGAGTGAAAAAAGTAAGAGATCAAATGCGACAACAATTCTTGCAAACTCTATTTCAATTCGATAAATATCGTGATGTACTACGTATGAGTCCTCACGCCTTCCTACGATTATGTGAGAAGATAAGAGGAATAGATAAAGTGAAGGACTCCACTTATTCTACTGTAGAGGAACAAGTTGCTAAGTTTTTGCATATCCTAACACATAATGTAAAAAATAAAATTATATTTTTTTTTCATCGATTGAGAGAGACAGTTAGCCTTTATTTTCATAACATTTTACGGGCTATTATATTTCTCAGGGATAAGTATCTTATGCAACCTTCTAGATCAGAGGTTCTTATACAAATACTGAATAATAGTAGATTTTATCCCTATTTCAAGATAATACAATTAATTGCATAGGATGTAGTTATAATTTGAAATGAGATTATTTAGTTGTCACATTATGTAATTATATTACTTATAAATGATTTATAGGATTGTGTTGGAGCTCTAGATGGAACATACATACGAGTCAAAGTGGTAAGGAAAGATGGTAGTTGCTTTCGAGGTAGAAAAGATTATCCAACATAAAATGTGTCGGTGGTATGTTCTTTTGATATGAAATTCACATATGTGTTGTCTGGTTGGGAGGGAACTGCATCAAACTCTAAAATTCTTAAACATGCTTTAACTAAGAGAGGGGATAGATTGAGAATTCCCAGAGGTAAGCATATTTGATGTATTGGAATGCACAATGGTAGGGTAAGGTTTAAGTGTATAAGGAGTTTCCCATTATAATTATGTTTTCTGACATGTATTTGTATCATTGTTGTAAATCCTAGGCAAATTCTACTTAGGAGATGCAGGGTATCCTTTAAAAGGGGTATACTTACACCCTACAGAGGTGTGCATTATCATTTGAAGGAGTACACTACCCGCGGATCTCAAAATGTGAAGGAAATATTTAATCATCGGCATGCATCGTTGAGAAATGTAATAGAAAGGGCATTTGGGGTCTTGAAAAAGAGGTTTCTAATAATTAGCAGTGGCACGGAATCGTATTACTTTTTTCAAAACCATGACAGACATTACTATTGCATGTTGTATATTGCACACTTTCTAATGGACGTTGATCCTAATTCACATTTGATGGATGAGGTTGACCGTGAGTTGCTAGATAGTAATGTAGAAGATGGAGGAGATCGTGAATCACAGATCACAGAGGAAGACTATAGACATAGGTTTATCATGAAAGAAAACATAGCAGCCTATATGTGGAATGATTATTAGCAAACCTTGTCATAGTCCATGTTATTTATATAATAACTCTTTGTATATTAATATTTGATGCCTATGAATCTTGTCCTTTTGATGTGGTTGTGAAATGTATTTGGTGTTTTCTTTGAATGAGTTATATTTTACGGATTCTAGCACCTTTCTTTGTAGCATGAATTGAATTTCTACAGTTGAAAGGCAGGAGTTGCATATTATGTTTTTATACACTATCATAGTATTTTATGTCACGTATTTTGTGTTGTATACATATGTGTTGTATGTCAAGTATTATGGTATATTATTTCATATTTTCAAAGTTGCATTGCACATAGTTGTAACACTTATGTGTGTGAGTTATTTATGATCGAGTAAGTTCTACATCATGCATTTTATGCACACTTCTGTAATCCTTATACTATGTCAAATTTTTGCAGATTTTAATATGCTGAAGAACAAGAAGACCAATAGTAGGGGAGAGGGTGCTTCTAGAGATTTTCTATGATAGACACCTGACATGAATGCTGTTATTGGATTTATTATTGGAGGAGGTGCATAAAGGAAATTGCCCAAATGGCACATTCACCTCCATGGTTTATGCTAGTGTGGTGGTGGAGCTGAAGCAGACAATAGGATCATTTTTCCAAAAGTAGCATATCAAAAATCGAATGAAGAAGTTGAAAGAGAGCTTCAATGAATGTTATGATCTGTTCCAGAGGTGGAGTAGAATTGTTTGGAACCCAACCATGCATATGTTTGAGGCTGAACCAGAAGTGTGGAGTGAGATCTGTAAGGTAAAGTTAATATAACTCACATACTAGAATTCTAATGTAATAATTCGTTGCATTCTTAGTATGGATGACACTAATATTTAGTGTGTAATGATGTGATTGTATATGTGTGTGCAGGCTAAGCCCGAGGCCCATAAGTGGAAGCGTACACCAATACACAATTACGACAAGTTATTAGAGCTATTCGAAAGAGATAGGGCTACAGGGGCATATGTTGAGAGTATAACAGACAAGTTAAGGAGATGGGAGAAAGAAAGGTTGGACCTGAATGATAGCTTCAAACAGATGTCAGACTCTGATATTAATTTGGGAAGTGATACCCCCAACTATGCCGGGCATTTTGACACATTTGGTCCTGAATGTCCTCCTTCCAACCACTCCCGGGAATATCCACGCTCAAATCAATCTCAAGGTACATCATCATCAAGAGGTTCAAAGAGGAAGGCACCTACAGTTGAATTAATTGAGAAAGGTTATGAGAGGTTGAACATAGGGATCAATAACCTTACTGAGGTTATGAAAGATGTGACAGAAAAGCATATCCAGATAACCGAAAAGCATGCTCAGATAGTCGAACAACATGCTCACATAGCAAAAAGATAACTCTTTGTCATGGAAAGTAGTAAACCTCGCCATTACAGTAAAGCAGAAGTATGGACAAAGTTGGAGAAAATATGAGTAGCTGAGGAATATCAGTTGAAGTGTTACAGCTTCCTTTGCGAAAATGAGAAAGCCAAGAAACAATTTTTTGGGGTTCCACCTCACCTAAAATTACAGGTGTTATATTAGCTTATGGCCAGTGTGGGGCTTGGTTGAGCCATCATATGAGGTACACATTGATGTTTTCTTTTAGTTAAACATTTAATATTATCGAACGGTAACTTAATCTGAAGATTGACATTGACCATATTGTATTTTTTGTCTTTGTATTAGTAAAAAGTACAAATATGTCTTCTGACAGTTTCACGAGTGAGTATTTAGTTGTGACAATTGTGGCTCATAAATGTGTTTGTTGTTGTATTTATATCTATACAAATAAATGTGACTATGAAAGATATTTTTCATTGTAATAAACACATTAATTATTTGATTTTATGTACAGGTATTAAGGAGAGCAGCCTTACTTGTTGCCATAATTGTGGCATAGTGTCAGCTCGCATCGAGAAGGTCATTTGGATGCAAGAAGTTGTTTTGATATCAATTGTCTTGCATTTTAGTAGATCTTGTATTAATCGAGTAAAGTGAATCTATTTTGTTTATGTTTTGTATATGGTAATGGAATCCTAAATCATGAATTTGGACATTTACGTCATGCATTATTGTAGTTATGTCATGTATTATTGTATTCTTATATGTTTTAAAGTACTTATATTTAGTCTTGATAGTGAGATGATGGATTTCAATGCACTTTTTTTTTACATTTTTTAAGAAGTATTTTATCTGTGATAGATTTTTACTTTAATTTCTATGGGATGAATAAATAAAGATAAAGATATTAAAATCGAAAAGTTGTGCAGAAAGTAAAATCTAATCTAACTAAAAATTAAAAAAAATGGGGAATGAGAAAAAGTAGAGGGAGAAAAGCTGTGAGTGATGTTTGATATGTTTAGGTAAGTGTTTGGACCCCACTCCTCTTTAATGGCCGACTAAGTAAATCTAAACTATTATTTTTTCAGACCGTTCCTTACCATTACAGGAAAGCTTGTCCCTTCTACCTCGCAACCCTTTGTAGCCTCTTCTCTCACTTTATATATCCGTCCATTCCTTTGATTAAAAGCCTCCGCCAATCCAAACCAAAACCAAACAGGGTGCAACTGCACAATGATTTTTCAAGACTATTTCTTAAACTTAAATTCAACAATGATGGTTGTTCCATTGGCGAAACAGAGTTTTTCGCAGCAACACATAATTTTAAGTGGAAAGTGCCCCCCAAAAAAGTCCTTTTAATTTTAATATTAAATAGTTATATATAGTTAACCTCATTCAACTTAAGAAATTTTAAATTATATAAAATTTTAGAATTAACCCTTATTCATTTAATTATTTCTTTCATTGAATTACCTGCTCTTTTACAAAACTTTTAAAAGATCATATTACTATTGTATTTTTGCTTATTACGTTATTTTATTATATAAATGCGAACTTGTTTTTATATATTTTATTTTATTTTATATATCTAATTTTATTCCTATTAACTTTATAACTTAAAAATTATGTCCAAAAAATGGTTTAGTGGATCAATATAAAATGATAATGTATAAGTTTAGTAATTGATTAATTTTTAAAAAATAATTAAACTTTGTAGAATGTTTGTATAAATCTTTTTCATAATTTGTTAGTAACCATTTCAAAATAAAAAAAAAATTATGTTGTAAAAATCACCTCTATATACATTTTTATCACTTAAGGGCATTATAGTAATTTTATACAAATACAACTTCTTTATCTCCTAATTTCTCCTTTTCCAAATAAAAGAAATTATTTCTCATCTAATTTCTTTCTCTCCTAACTTCTTTATTTCCAAACAACACAAGAAAAATATTTCTTTCTTTCCACTTCTTTCTCCACTTACTTCTTTCTCTCCTAACTTCTTTTTTCTCCCACTTCTCTCTAATCCAAACACTTTGTCGTCTGCTTTAGCTTTGCCCAGTTGTTTGTATATGTAAAAAGTAAAGGGGACATGCATCTTTTAGGCACCAAAGCATATAAAGACAACATATATCATTTGTATTTCCAAAAATATCGTTTGTGTTTTTGGCCCAATTTTTCAAATGCTAAAGCTTCCTGCTAGCCGAAACCTCAGCTCCGTACACATAGCATTTTGTCGTCTATATAAAGTTGAGTATTTTGAAAGGTATATTGTATAAAGAAACATATATTATATAATAATTATATTAAATGCACCATATTTTTTTACTATTTATTAATATAATTCAATATCCTTAATTAATTATTAATTTGATATCAAATTAAAATGTCAAAATCTAAAAAAAATAAAAAAATACAATACAATTACAATACAATATAGAGTATATATATAAATATATATTAAATAGAAAGATAATTAGTCTATCTACAAGAGGAGATAAAATTATATGAAAAATGTAACATATTCTTTCCTTTTTTTGAGTTATTGGCCATACATCGAGAGTTTTAGGTTTAATACTAATATTTTAGCAACAAATCCAATAAGTCTAATTATAGTGTTAAATGATTTACGAAAAAATACTTTTTAATGATGGAATAATAGCAAGTAGTTTTTATACCATCAATGAATAATAAGACGTATATTGTTTTTATACTATTAGTAAATAAAAAATAATATTTTAATAAAAATATTATAATATTGATAATGAATTTGAATCTTATAGTTATTAAAATATAAAGTAATATTAATTTATAGAAGTTTTATTTATTATGATTAAAAAATAAAAATAATTTACAAATTTTTATGCCTAATAAAAAGTTATTAACTTTATATATTTTTCTACTCCTCATGTACTAAATTAAAGAATGAAAGTAATGAAATTTAATTTAATTATAATAAACAATCATAGATAAATAAATATGAATACAGTGTGAACATTATGGGTTGTGCTTATAATAGTAAATGTAGATTCAAAATGAATTTGTACTTAATGGTTTATCTTTATTGTTTAAATTTACATCAATATACATATATTATTACTAAGTACTGAAGCGAAGTCATGTATTTATTACATTAATTATTGAATTACATAATCAAGTTGTATAATTCTATATTAATAATTTTAATATACAAAATAATCAAAGATAAATAAGTAATATAAGAAGATACAAATGTTAAATGATGTGAAGGGACACAAATACACAAAAAAACTTAATTAATAATAAAATTTAACTTAATTAATAATAAACTATCTTCAATATAGAAATGTTACTTTTGAATAGAACTATAGTCATTATTTATTAAATTTCTATTTCTATTTCATGTTTATTTTACAATTTTTATAGATGTGTGCTCCTAATCTACTAAAAAAGACATTATTTTTAGAAATTATTTTTTTATGATTTAAATCCTTTGCTAATAGGACTACAAGAAAAACATAAAATGTTGAAATTTTAACTTTCTTACTTTATTCCTATTTTTGGCCGTTTTATTTTAAAGATCTCATGAAGATTTAAATTAAATCTTCATAATTTTAAATCTTGTATTTCTTTTTAATTTTTAATTATAATACTTCCTATTATATTCCAAATAAATCTAGTTAACAACCGTTTTACATAGATAATAATCTATCAAATAAATGATATTATTAAGTGAAAAACATGTGACCCATTCTTTTAATCTAAAAACAAAATAATATCTCATACAGTATCTTAATGTATTGTATGTTATTTGTCATTAAAATAAAATTAAAAATTGTGTACAAACTCTACATAAAATTATTAAGCAACATTAAAAGAATTTTGCCCACATTTGTAAGTCAATTATTGATGAAATTAGCAATAATTTTTGTAAAATTTATTTTATTTGAGATAACTATATTTTAAAAAAATTGTCGTAATATTAATAAAGTTTTACATAAGATAGTTATTGATAAAATTAAATAATTTTTTCTTATCCATATTTTATCTTCATAAAATTAATAAAAAAATTTTACAAAAAGATTTTGATGTTTAGAATATGTTATTCAAAATTGATTTCACTTGTAAATATGTTACACAATATCTGAAACTTAATTAAAAGTTAAATGTTGACAATATTGTGCAAAATAAAATATTAATATCAGCGTGATATTTTTCAAAAATATAATTATCCTAAATAAAATAAATTTTACAAAAATTATATTCAATTTAATCAATTCTATAAAGGTAATTTACACTAGCAATTGAAAGAGTTAAATATTTTTAAAATTAAAAGTTATAGATAAAAGGACTCTTATGTACAATTTTTTATTGTACTCCTTGATACTAACAATGGTATCAGCTAAAGAATGAAGCTAGTTAATAAAATTGAGTTTTGTTAATAATTATTTATATTTACTTTTGAGTTTTTTTAGAGATGATAGTAAAAGTATTTTTTGAAAAATATGTAAATTATTCCTTCTAATTTTAAGGTGGTCGGATATTATTCCTTGGTATTTGAAAAACTTGAAAATTATCCTTTTAAATTTTATAAAACTTAAAGGCAACACCCATCATCCATCTAATTAATCATTTTATCAAATAATATATTTTTTTAACAAAATTTTTACTTAAGAATCACAACCACAACATTATAGTTTGTTTATTTTTTTGTTATTTTTTCACAAATTTTTTTTATATTATGTCATTAATAAAAATTATATTATATATAAAGAATTTTAATTAAATACTCATATATAAGGCGCAAAATTATGTCTAAAATTAAAAATTAATAGAATAAATCGATATTTTACAATATATATTATAATTCTTACTTAAAAGCTTCATAAAAAATCATATTATTTGATAAAATAATTATTTAAGTGAATAATGTGTATTATCTATAAATTTTATAAAGTTTAAAAGGATAATTTTTAAATTTTCAAGGTTCAAAATGGTAAAATCTAACCGTTGTAGAAAGTTGAAAGAATATTTTACATTTTTTTCTTTTTATTTTAATGCATTCTCTTATCAATTTAGTAAAGTTCATATAACTCTATATATTATATCTCATGAATAAAAATTTTCTAATGTTTTAAAATGTGCAATTAAACATCTAAATTGTACTCATTGTGGAGAAAAATCATTCAATATCTCTTTGTTCAAATCCTCAATAATAAAAAAGGTTTGGGCTATTATTTCTTTTCAAGTATGCTTATACAAATCTAATATTTCAAAATTAACTTTATAACTAAAATTAATTCAAAATTAAAAATTGAAAATAATAATTTTTATTTTTAAATTTGATGATCAAATATTAATTTATAATCATTTTTTCTATTATGCTTATACAAAATAATAATTGTTATCAATTAAATTCAAAGTTATTTCTTACGCAAAATAAGTTTAACAAAGATTTCATCTTTTAGTTTACTTCAATCCATTGTATTTTAAGACGATTAAAAGGATGAAATATTTTTTAAAATAGTATTATATGAGAAATAATCTTAAATATGGTTGATTGTGAATAATTAATTTAAAAATGAATATAAATTATTATTTTATATTTGATATTACTTAATCATTACTTTTGAAGGTTAACATTTTTATTTCTAATTTTTAATTTAGAAACAATTTTGATTATAAAGTTACTTTTAAATGATTAATTTTTGCACAATCAAGTAAGTTAAAAGAAATAATAATAAAATTTTTTACTTGTTAGGGATGTGGAAGAGAATTTAATAGAAGAAATTTTTTATATGAATCGTATGATATAAATATTTAAATATAGAGTTTAAAATATTATAAACTTTTTATACATGATATGTAATATAAGAGGTTATTTTTATTCTAGGTAAAATAATAAAACAATCAAAACAAAATCACTTTTACTATTTTTTCAAAAAAAAAAAACCTTCAAAACAAGTCATATTATAGAAGATTCAACATTTCCTAACCTATACAGATGACACAACGTCATCTGTGTAGGTTTTAAATTTTTTCAAAAACATAGACGATAAAATGTTGTTTGTATATGATTTTACATTTTAAAAAATTTTCAAAAACCTTTTTAGACAGCAATTTGTTATTTGTATATAATTTTTAATTTTAAAAAAATTGAAAAAAATATGCAAATGATAATTATCATCTGTATAGACTTTAGCCATTTTTTTCACCAAAAAATCATTTTCAGAATCCTATAGAAACGATTGAAATTTTATCATCCATATAGGAGTCGTCTGTTTAATTTATATTTTTTGTAGTGTAATTTCGCATAACACAAATTTAAATTGAGTTTAGATTACTTAAACAAGCCAATGACTAAAAATAATAAACTACTTGCATTGCAAACAATAAAATTCAAAATTACAAATTAAAGTTACAACACATTTGTACAAATCATAAAAAGCCTAAAAATTATTCAATTCTTCTGTATTACAAAATATTTTTAAAAAAAATTGCTCATTTTATAAATTAAAATACGTACATTAAAATTGATGGCGTTGCCTCCCAAGCATTCATGTTATCTATGACCTTCCTCGTCGATAGCCAACCAAATTTTCGTAGCTTGGAGAAGCAATCAAATGGATGTAAGTGTTAGCTCGTGTTCCAAATTTTCGACTAGAAATGCAAAGTTGAATGAAGTTAAATTGGGTTAGTTTGACACAGCACCTTCTCAATGTTGAAAAGATTCGTAGTCTCATAATTAAAAAGTCAAACGGTCTACGATCAAGCCTATTATTACAAAAAGTGGAACATGTGCCCATTGGGAGAGACAGTTGACATAACGACATTCAACAAAGTTATATCAACTCAAAGTGATTGTAGTATGATAACGTGTGAGCGTGCCATGTAGATGCTACGTGAGTGATTGGTGTCCATCTCGAAAATATATGCAACTATTCTTTAAAGATGAACAATTGCTCGACCCGGCAATATAAATAAGGCTAATACAAAGGTAGAAAGATACATTTTTGCCAAATTTGCCACTGAAAATATATACACACTCTATGTCTCTGAATTCTACCAATCTACTAGCACTTTTACAGCATTTGGCTGCCATTTTCTATTTTGAAGCAACTTTATTGTAATTCTTCTGCATACTATTCTTGGAGGTAAGAGTTTGAGTTTTCAACAAACAAATTCTGCATTTCACAGTGTTAATGCACCATTTGTTCCGACTTCTGTAAACAACAATAAACATATTATATTTTGTTGCTTTGTTCTAATATTGTAACGCATTTGATGTCTAGTTATCAATTATTTTAGCATTTAATGCTTTCTTGACATTTATTGATTTTGTATTACTTCCTTATCTGCTCATTAGACAACCATTCGAAACCCTTCAGTTTACTAGAAAAGAACCATTTGCCAAAGAAAAGGCATTGAATCCCTCTACTGCATTTTCAACCTAAAATAATAACGCGTCCCATAAGACTTGGTTAAGGTGTACGGTTCTTACATTTTCTATTTATGTAATTAAAAATTAATACAATCTTACCATCTTTTATAATGAATACCAATGTGGTTTCCATTTCTAGGGTTGCTCATGATAATTCCTTATTTCAAGAAGAGATTATTAAAAATGCCAATGAGCCTCAATCAAAAGTAATAGTAAAAAATTTAAAGCCCGTAGAGGTGGCTCAAAATACAAGTAATCACAACAATCATGTATTGGACATGGCATAAAATGTGTCTAATCAAAAACAATAGTAGGCCACACAAAGGCTAGAATCAAGAAAATTAAAATTTACCGAATCAAATTAAAATTAAAATTCAAAATCAAAGAAAGGCTACCGATATAATAAGTAGGCCGCATAAAACCAAAGTAATAAAGCCCCAAGAAATAACAATAATAATAGGTTGATTAATAGATAATGAAATAATGTTAAAGGCTTAATTGATTACCTAAAGGATGCCTTATAGTATGCTTTAAATTGATGAAAATAATAAGGTTGTTGCCTATAATGGCCGAGATCCTCAGGCCAAAAGAATTAAAGTCTAACCCGTAGAAGTTGTTGATTATAATGGAAGTAAGGTAATGCTATAAAGAACTTGATCTTGTAAGAGGTTAAGTATTTCTCATATTGGATTGTATTTAATATATTAAAATTTTTATTTTTAATTGTAATTAACTTGCTTTGAGATTAAAAAGAAGCAATCCAACAATAAAATACTTAACTTCCTAAGAGGTTGAACTTCTTAAAGTATTACTTATAGAAGTAATAGCCTTACTCTTTAAAATGTGATTATGACAAGATAATAAATGGATGAGATTAATCATAACATGGTGCATATGGTCTCACAAAACTTAACTATCATATTTAGGGTTGTTAAACGAGTTGTGATCCGCAAACCAGGGCTGTTAAACGAGTTGCGATCCACATACCAACTCATGACCTGTTTTTGCGAATATAAATTTTTAAAATTAGACCTATTTTTAATGCAGGTAATACGGACTGACCCATTATGAATCCAAACTAAAATAGATCGGCCCATACTTGTCATGGGTTTTGGTAAGTTTGAACTCTTAAAATTGAACTTATTTTTTAATATAGATAATACGGATTTGACCGATTGCAGATTGGCTCGTATCCGCATGAGCCAACCCATTTGAAAGCCCTAACCAAATTAGGATTGATCATTAATAATGTAGCCACTAGTCAAGAGCAAATAAATCAAACTTTAGAAAGAATAACATGACATCTTGGTTCACAACAAGGTGAAGAATAGGAATAAAAAAAGGAAGAATTTGAGAACAAACCTGAGGTCAAGTACAATGAAGTTAAAATATTAGAGTTGGAATATAGCCATTTAAGACTTGCCAAATGTGGTGAACAGATGAGAATAATTTGGCTAAACAAACCCTAAAACAAATGTGCAAGGAACATGCATAATAACTGAATCAAAACATACAAAACTATCAAAATGTTTGCCAAAATCAAGGCCAAGACAAAAGTGTTCAATTCCTAGGCAAAAGATTATTAAACTAACTTAGTGATTAAAGGGTATACTGAAATTATCAAGGAGCATTTCCAAAATAGATAAATGAAATCAAACTACCCAAAGGGTTTAAGATGCCAAAATTCACAACATTCTTTCGTGAAGATAACCAATCTATTATTGGACACATTACTTGATTTATAGTCGAATGTAGGGAATTAGATGGGAATGAATTCTTAAAATTGAGGCATTTTCCTGTTTCTCCTTATTTCAAATTGCTTTCTTCTAGTACTTAAGGCTTCTACCTAATTAAATTCACTTATGAGCACAAACGAAAAGGATGTTCCATGTCAATTCTATCGATAAGAGATTAGAATGAATCTAGCCCACTTAATGAATCTCTATATTTATATATTATCGGTGCAGAATCAATATTATTTGAAGAAAAGAGTAAATGATGCTTTGTAGACATATGATTTTGTCTTTTTTTTTACTTAACCCTTTTGTGGTTTCAAGTGTTAAAATTTACTAACATGTATTTTCAATTTTTAAAACTTTACCCACCCTTTTTTTTTTTCAAAATTTAACAAAAAAAAAAGCCCAAGTTGATCGTACATAATCTTTATCTTGTCATATTTTGATTCAATTTAATGATCATTTACAACTAATTTACCTAAAGAAATTCTATTTCTATTGCAGAGCTATCTTGTGTAATTCACTTCATGATTTTGAATACAAGAGTGTTAAATAGGATTCTTTTAGCAAATTGATTCTAAATGAATATCAAATTGAGATAAATTAGGAAGAAATAGTGATTACATGCTATGCATGTAAGTTTCCTATTGAATTTTGGGTGAAAATTAGTTCAGATGAGTGAAGTGTTAAAAATTGAAAATGCAAGTAGGTAAATTTCAACACTTAAATGAAAAAAAGGCAAAGTCACATATGTGTAAAGTGTAATGTTTCATTTAAAAATTATCTTGTAGACTATGTAATAATTAAAAATAAGAAGTAAACAAAAAACTTATAGATCAATATATTTTATAAAACTTTTACGTGCGGGATCAGACATTTTTAAGAAATATATTATAAGAGGAGAAAGTTTTTATAAATAAATTTTGTAAAAAGACGTCCATTTTTTTAGTATTATTACAAGTATTGTTAAATGTAACATAATTAGTGATTTCCATTTTGTGGAGAGATACGTGATTCATCCTAAAAACATAATTTGATTTTACAAGAAGTTAAATCATAGAAACAATTTCTACATATATTTCAAAAGGAAGTGTATCCAAATCAAGTAATGTTAATTTTATTGGAAATTTAAATTGATTCTATAGAAACAATATTGGGATGTGAGTAAACAATTAATTTAACTTTGAAAAATAAATTACAAAACTTAGAATAAAAATTTATAAGATTATGTGTGTTATTAATTAAATTTTTAAAATTTCGTATTGCTAGAATCTTCAAATTAGACATCTTTTTTAACTTTGTATTTTTTATTTAATATTATGCACTTATTTTAATAATTAAATTATACTGTTTGATTTTATATCTTTAAATTATTCATAAATATAAATAAAATTCCATTACTAAATTTTTTATTGTATTGCTAAAATAATCATTGACTTTCTATTTTATTTATAAATTTTAACAATTTATTAAAGTGTAAAATAATATTTCACTACTAAATTTTCTATTTTATAATTCGGATTAAATATAAAATATCATAAAAAATATTTTAAAGGGAACATATTCTATGAGAAAACATCATTTATTCCAATTTAGGGATGACAATTGAGTCAAGCAGCAAATCTTGGTATAATAACTGCTCAACTTGAATCAATCTATAATTCTAAATTGAATTCATACGCTTAATTCATAATTTTTTTATTATATATTCGTTAATATAATATAATACTTAATTAATAATATTTTATTTATTTTTGACATTTTAAATATAGCATCTACTTATATTTATACTCATGTTAAAAATTATAAAAACTCTTAAAAAAATTAAATATTATCATTTAATTAAGTTTTTATATTGAATTTGACTCAAATTTGAATCCAACTCAAATCAAACTATAAACTTATTAAATTTATAATACTTAGCGTTTATTGTCGGGCCAAATTGAGTTGGATTATAAGCATCGTAATCTTTTTTGGAATTAAGTTTGTACCAAAAAATTAATAATAAACTTCAGCAAATTTCTACATTAATTAACATCAAACAGCACCCTAACCACAATATAATATCAATGGTTTCTCTTACATATAGTTATAAACAACTTTTGGAAAATTCCTCAAACAAATTATGCATCTCCTCAATTTCAGGGGTGTATATAAATATATATAAAATCAAATTTGGGTTGACGTATTGCCTTTTATATAGTTTGCCTTTATTTACGGTGGTGATGATTCTATAAAACAGATCGCATTGCTATTATTCAAATGAAAAACGATATTTTCAAACTTAAAATCCGTTGAAAGAAAAAGAAATGCAGCAGTGTATGTAATTAACACTGAAGGCAACACAGAAATGATTTCAAAAGAAAAAAAGAAATAAATAAAGCCATTCCATACCATCGTCGTCCATGATACGTAGGTACCCTTCTCATAGACTAATTACCTGCACGCTTTAATTTGCAATAATAATCAGAATCCAAACTTTCCACCACCAAGGTTGCTGCCAAACTGGTTAACAAAGCCACCATAGTTTGTCTGAGGCACGACACTTAACGGATTCGAGCCGTAAAACGCCGCGGCGGATGGCTGCATGGCGGTCCTCATCACGAGTAACTTGTCAGCCTCTGCTTCCACCCTCCTCCTCAGCTCATGCATGGCCACAGTGTACTGCTCCAACTGCTCCAAATCCATCCCGTCGATGGCCTCATCCCACCAATTCCCTCTGTTCCATCCCTTCGCCAAGTTTTGCATCTCCACCATGTTCTTCTTCTCCAGTTCCAGTGACTTCATCCCCTCCTCGTACTCTTTGTTAAGTTCTTCGTACAGCCGTGGTCGGCTTCCGCTGCCCTCTGCCTCTGCGGCCGCAGGCTCGGAGTTTTCTCGGAGGTAGCGTCTGAGGACGGTTTTGGTGTCCGGGTGACCAAAGCAGTAGGGTTTTTTGGCCGGAGAGAATACGATCATGGCGATCTCGGCGTTGCATAAAACGGAGAGCTCACTGGCTTTTTTAAATAGGCCAGCACGTCGTTTTGAGAAAGTCACCTGCTTGCTGGAATCTTTGTCGAGTTCTTTGATCTCGATCTTCTTGCGGCCTGTGGTTGAGGTTGCGGATTTCTTGCTCTGTTTGAAGATGTCCATGCTCAGAGAAAGGGTTTCGGCAAATAGAGAAAGTTATTTTGGTACTGTGGATTGTGAAAAAAATGGTTATGTTTTATTTATAATTTATAATTATAATCATAATTGAATTGGATTCGATTGGAAGTTCCTTAGTCTGGGTTGTCCTTTCTTTCACTCAAACCCTAAAATAGTGGTCATCAGAGATTTTTTTTTCCATAGAATTATAATTATAATTTTGCCGCCAATCACAATAAATATGATTAAGCGAGAAATATGATTAAAATTATATATATATTTGTTGAAATTGAGACCAAAAAAGCTAAAATTTCAAATTTCAAATTTTCAATAATATGAAAACATTGATCTAATTAGGATTAAATTTAGTAGGACAATTTAATAATTTAACATTTTTTATCATTTAAAAAAATTGGTGAGACAATGAGATCATTGAGATTGTGGAAATTTATTTTAATTTCGTTTTTCTTCTTACAAGGGGCTTGGAATCTTGACATTGCCCCAAATTGAGTAAGGCTTTTTTCTCTGCTCATGAGGAAATATTTTTTCCGGTCGTTATATATATAATATTAAACTTAAAATTACATATTTATTTATAAATATACTATGACATAAGCTAGCAAAAGTATGGGGTAATTATGTAGAGACTAATGGTTGCATTCTATGAGATCATTTTATATTTTAAAATTTCTTCCAAAATCAAATTGACACTAGCACTATAAATAAATCAAAATATTCGTAAACAGTTTGAGTTCAATTTGTCGAAAGCTTGATTTATGATTGAGTTAAATAAATTCAAGTCTAAACAAACCAAGTTCATGTAACTGATGAGCAAAACTCGAATCTTATGATACAAAATTCATGATGTTCGAGAGCTTAAACAAATTTTTATAAACATTTTTATTTCTAATATTGTTTATAATTTTATTGAATTATTAATTCATTTGATTATTAAATATTTTGATATTAACAAAAATTGTTACTGGTTTCATTTTATAAAAACAAAAAAGGAAAAAAATGTGCTTTATATACCTCAAATTCATATTTTTTATGTTTCAGTTACACGAAAATGTTGGAATTTCAAATAACAAATTTTCTACTTTATTATTACTTGTGTAATTATTAAGTAATATTCAAATATCATGATTTGACTATTTTATATGCATATTTGTTGGAATAGAATGAGATTTATATTAGGGATTTTATTTATTTGCATAAGAAAAAATCATATTACATCCTATTTTATTATTATTTGCTAAAAAAAATCTTACAGTATGTGAAAACTTGTTTAAACTCAATTAGGCTCATTTAATAGTCGAGTTCGAGCTCGAGCTCGAGCTCAAACAAGCAAAAGTTTGGATTAATTCAACTCATTTATAATCCTAATTGATATCAAAGCATCTAATAGAGAAGCCTAAGAGTTAATTCAAGAAATGACCTAAGTTTAATATATGATAAAGTTTTCATAATTTAAAAATAATGCTCAATTTTCCATGATAATTTGGACTTCTAAATCAAGCCAAAATGAAGCTCATGAATAGTTATTTGAAAGGTTTACAATTTATTTTCTAGGAAGTCAAATTTCAATTTATTTTTATTATTTTGGGAAAAGTTACGATATTTTCTAAATTAGTCCATCAAAAAAGCCCAAGTTTGATATTGCATTTAATGTTTTTCTTTAAACAAAAATGTCTCACTAATTCTTTAATCTATTATGCTTGGAGAGATGTTCCAACATTATTTTTCAATTTCATATGTTTAGAACGATGCTCCAAAAGTCTTTAATTATATGTTTTTGATGTAGTCTCTAATAGATAATTTTAAGTGATAAATCATTAAAGCTGAAGAGCCTTTATGCTTTTTTTTTTCTCTAAGTTTTTGTATTTCTTTAGTGGATTTCATAGAATAGTAAATGCACAAGCCAAACCTTGTATCACTAAAGTTATAAGTTCCTTAGAATGGTGAGTAATTATCTATCCCGCCCATTTATCCAATTTTTATGTTATTAGATTTCTATTTTCTTTTCGTCAATTTGAGATCTTTCTATGGTTAGTTCAATGTGAACCATATGTTTTTCTTATAGTTCAGATTCTTAACCTTCACCTCATTTTGGAATCAAAGTAGTCAGAGTTCTTTATGCAAAGTTATAGCTAAAAGCAAATTACTAATGATCAGAGTTCTTTATGCAAAGTTATAGCTAAAAGCAAATTACTAATGAACAAAGTCCACAAATTTCCTATTCATCTTTTCTTTCCATTTTATCTTATATCAAATTTGGCATGAGGAGCTTGGTTATGATGGCTATTCATGGCCTATAAGTGTTGTATTGATGGTTTAGAAAGGGATAATCATGATTTTGAAATGGATGAGATGAAGAAACAATATGAAAAACTCAAGCAATGATTTTAATGTTATAAAGGCTTAGGAAATTATAAGAATGGATTTATTGATAGTGTTGATGAAAATCCTTTTAGGAGTGAGTCTCAAGGATTAAGTGTTGGTTCTTCTTTTCACCATCATTAAAGAAGGAGAAGAAATCACTCATTCCAAAGAGATGTTAATGTGAAAGTTAATATTCCAAAATTTGTAGGAAGAATGCAACCTAATGAGTTTCTTAATTGGCTACATACTATTGAATGTATCTTTAAATTTAAGGAGTATCCAGAGTATTAAAAGGTGAAGTTGGCAAGCTTTAAACTTAGAAATTATGCTTCTTTATAGTGAGAGAATTTGAAGAAACAAAAGGCTTATGAAGGTAGAATTAAAATTAGAACATGAGAGAAAATGAAAAAAGAGTTGAAACAAAAATTCTTGCTTCAAAATTATATGATGGTTATGTTCTATAAAATTCAAACATTGCAATAATAGAACATAAGTGTGGAAGAGTATACTACTAAACTTAAGCATTTTATGTTAAAATGCGATATGGTTGAATTGGAAAAGCAAACTATTGCATATCATTTAGGAGGGCTAAGAAAAAATATTAGAGATTCATTCCAATTGTAACAATATTGGTCTTTTAATGATGTGAGCAAGCTTGCAATGATTATTGAAAAATAGAAAAATGAGGTCTGTAAAAGTGTTCCCAAACTAGCTTTTAATCTTTTCCTTCAACCTAGAAGACCAATTTTAGATCAAAACCTTGTTCTTCAGTCAAGCCTACTTATGATAGGCATAATCCTAAGGCAAAAAAGTAATTCATTACTCTAATGCTAGGTGAAAGAAATATTTTAAATGTCAAGACTATGGTCATATTACTTTTGAATACTTAAATTATAGAAATATGTCTATGGTTGAAGAGGAAGAATCTAAAGAAGAAATGACTAGACTAGTATATGATAAGGAAGTTGTGTATGCTAATAAAGGGGAAATGTTTTTAATCCACAAGAGTGTGAATATGACTTCAAATGAGAAAAATAACAAGTGATCACAAGAGAGCATTTTCCATAGAAGATTCACTTTTCATTTGAAAGTTTATGATTTGATCGTTAATCCAAAGAGTTACTTTTAACGTGGTAGCTATAAAAATGGTGGAGAAATTAAAGTTAAAAATAGAAAAGCATTTAAAGCCATATAAAATTCAATGGTTTTGCAAATGTAGTGAGGTAAAAGTCAATAAAAGTTGTTTAGTTCTGTTCTCAATTAGAAGAAATTATAATAATGAAATCTAATGTGATATAACTCATATGGATGTTTCATATTTATTTTTAGGTAAGCAATGGTTGCATGATAGAAGGGTTGATGGCTTTAAAAATACTTGATCTTTTATAAAAGATGGTATTCTAATTGTTTTGGATCCAATAAAACCTGATTTTCTTGTTAATCCTTAAAAGGAAGTAAGAAGCACCGTAATGTCTAAAAATTTAATTGAAAGAAAGAAGTGGATGGTAATGAAGTTTATGCTCATGTTGTTATTGAAAAGTCAAAAGCAGAATTTCATGATCATAATGTTGATTTTAATAAAAGTAATTCTCATTGAATCATGTAAATTAGTACAATATTATATGCAAAAATTAAACATTTAAATATACTTGAAGCATTATGTTATGACCCATTTTCTAGTTCATATGAAGATATCTTACAAATGCTTTCACTAGCCTTTCTCTTTTCTCTTCCTTAAAAACTCTTGCTATTTTAATAAACACAAAACTCTTGAATGACTTTGGACCAATAAAATTTTTTATATTACCTTTAAAATTTTTAATATTCTATAAATGATCAAATAGAAATACTGAGGCATACCATTGAAATTTTAGAAACATAGCTAAAAACCATATAGGCAACTATACTTTCTTAAAATACTTTCTTTAAGACTTTGTGTTGAATGAAAACATCACAAGGTGTTATTTAATAGAAAACACATGAGATTTTATCTTTTTGAAGAGAATTGATTTGATATTGGAAATATTTATAAAATTAGAGGTGAAAATTCCTTTTTCTTATAGAATATGATAGTAAAAACAGATGATAGAACTTTATTTTTTAAAATAAGTGGAAACTAGTATTATGAAATTTTTGTTAGATCATCCAAAGGAAGATATTATTGATTTTTAAAATCTTTAAAACAAATTGGATAATGAAATAAATTTATGATAAAATTTAAGAGGAAAAGAGATGAAGAACTTTTCTGAAAATTAATCTTATTATAAAATGGATATAATAGGATAGGACCAAGTTAGTAAAACCTAAAAAATTTAATGATGATTATTTGAAATTAGATAATTATTTTTTAAGGGAGTCATGATTTATAGGAAAATAACTCTTCCAAAATATTCTTTTAAAAGATACTACTGAGAAAATTAGTAATCTTCAAGAAAGGATTTTATAACAATAAATTAAGTTAATTTCTCTAAAAATATGGCATTTTTACATAAAATTATTTCTTCGTTTTACATGGTATATAAAAATAAATGTTTATCGTTCATAAAAATATAAAAGTGTCAAAATTTAAAAAATATAATCTTATGAAAAATAACTAATAGGAGAAATCATATAGATCTAATACTCTAAATATGATAAAAATGAAATATGCAAATATCAAGAATAGAGTGTGTGTATAGTATGGCTTATTACAATCTAAGTTTATAAAATATTAAACTTAATTACAAGCCCTTAATAATTATACAAAATCAAACTAAGTGAAAGGTGGTTTCCGCTAGCAATCAATAAAAGCAATAAAAGCACCTATTAGGTTAGTGGCATATTTAAAAAATATATTAATTAATGAGTAGTAACATGAATACTCAGTGATTGGTTACTTAACCCCTATTTTGATAGATTTTAGTTGAAAACATATATATAGAAATGAATATTAAGAATAATGAATTTCTTACTTGCATATCTTTACATTAAATAAATTCACACATGTATAGATTTTTACCTATTTCGTGATAAATGGCAACAGATATGTAGAGTTCCTCCTCATTACTCTTATCATCTTTATCTCACTCGTTATCATCCTATTCTTTCAAGCTAACCTTATCTCACTCATTAGTATTAAAAGGATGTTAGGTCATAACTTTCCCTATTCAAATTTCAAGATAATATATGTTTTTTAAGGCAATTGTAGCTAAGATAGCCTTTCAAACTTTCGATACTATTTAGTTTACCCTTTTTTAAGCTACTAACATTATTTTATTTTATCTTTTTTATAATGAAAATAGCCTTTTAAACTTCTGAAACTATTTTGATTTGTTAAATAAGCTATCATAGGCTTTATTTCATAATAGGATCAAAATAACATCGCTGCATAATCATCATTTAAATGGTTTTAAGTAAAACTCAAGATCATGTGAGCTTAAATTTTCAATTTCATATTGATAATAATAAATTCAAAACCCATCATAATATTATTCAAAACCATATCTTAAATCTAAGTATCAAAAAATTATCTTTTTCCTTATGAGACCTCATAACTTTTAAGAATTCAAAGAAAAACAAGAAAATATAGGTGATATTATTATTCCCATGTGTTCTTTGCATACATTCTCTTTACTTATAATAATTTAAACAAGTTTAAGGTTAACTTTTTGGAGCAAAAAAAATTTAACAAAATTAAAGAGTTGCTCCTTTTATATAATAAAAATAAAAATAATATTTTCTTCTTAAGCTTCATGTACTTGAAGTACTTAAGCAATTACCCTTTAAGAATATAATAAAAAAAATTTTAATAAAGAAATGGGTCACAAAACCATGAGTTACCTAAAATCCTTTATTTAATTATCCTTTCTTCAGATAATTGGGGGGTGGCTTACTGGGCTACTTTCCTTTTTTTTTTTTTTTTTACAACTAACATATATATATATATATATATATATATATATATATATATTATAACAACACTATTTGAAAATATTAGTAATATATATTTCAAATATACATATTTTTTAATCAAAAAGAAAAAGAGAAAGTTTCAACTCATAAGATTTCCAAATAAATTCTTAAGAATTACCTAAAATATCAAGAGTTATATTATTTTTATTTAAATGAGTAAATATATATTTTTAATAAAATAATTTAATATAAATGACAAAGAATTTTTATCAAGTTATGATAACTAAAACATTAGAATGTAGCAAAGTGGAGTTGTAAGTTCGCTTTATCTTAAGTGAAAAAAAGAAAGAAAGAATTTGAGAATATAATAGTGAGGTAGCTAATGGCTAAAAAGTGTATAGGAGTGTTGAAGTTGAGTAAATGGGTTTTTATAGGTAAATGATGAGGAAATATGCAATTAAGGCTTTGTGAAAAAATTGAAAAGGAGAAAGGATCAACATATAAGTGAATGGTGATTAAAATGTTAAATAAATGCTTTCTTTTTCTCACATTTTAGTTATATAAGAATATAATATTGTATTGGTATGCAAATAAAAATGATATTTTTCATATAGAAATTTCCTATGAATAAAATAAGTAAAATTCAATGATCCTAAAATTATTTTTAGTTTTGTAAAATTTAGGCATTTTACCTTATAACTTTATATTATATTTTTAAACACTGCATATGAAATGAAGTCAAAAATTTATGATTTGGCATCAAAATTATCCTCTTAAAAATTACTTTTCAAAGCATATTTTTCTTAAATTTTTTATATTTCTATGATTTTATAAAAATTAAAGAGCCTTAAATGCAATATAATTTATAAATATGCACATTGACCAACTACCTAATTAATTCTTATGACCTTTGTTATCAAGGCTTTAAATTAGTGACCCATCACCCCAGTCTCACATTTTTATGAGTTTAGTGGTAATTTTTTTTTTTAAATCCTGTAACATTTTCTAATGGACTTAAGTAGACTTTTAGTTTTAGTTTTTTTTAACAAACTTCCAATTTGACTTTAAAAGTTTTTTTCTTAATAATTCTATTTGTTTTTCTTTTAACTTTTTTATTAAGTTTTTCTTCTAGTCACTTGCTATTAATCACATTCCTAATCACCTTAAATTAAATTTTCAGCAGATGTTGCATACTAGCAATGTCCATTCTTGTGATGAAAATCAAATAGGTCACAATCTATCTTGATTTCACTCATGAATATTGCAACTCAATAGATGGTGTACAAAAATGACTCCTTTTATGAACCCTAGCTATTGTGGGGAGAATGTCTAACTAACAGATGATGTATATTCAAATTGGAATTAGAAGTGGATTAACTTATTGCTGAGAACCACCTATTACTACATTCACGAATTAGACTATCATTTGAGCCTAATTAGATAGTCACTTTAATTTAAGGCAAACTTTTGTATATTTCAATTAAATTACTTAACTAAAAATTTTAAAATAAATTAAATTTAATAATCTCCTACTTGAACCATATAATAGTAGTCACTATATTAATATGTAAAAGTTATAGTATATTTACACTCATAGGTCTAAGTTAAGATCATAAGTATTCAATAATGCAAAACAGAGTATCCGAGAAGAATATCAATTGAATACATATTGTACAATCACATTTCATTGACCAAATACAATATTTGATAGGGATATATAAACAAAATTATACTTAATAAAATATACATAACAAAACGTGACAATATATAAATCTTCACATATAAGGTCAAACATCCATCTAAGATGTCAAATGAGAATTATTATTCTTAATACAATATTAAAACAAGGTCTAAATATCTCTACCAATATACTATAAAAATGTGCATAATATATGGTAAACATAAATGTTTCATTTATAAACATCTCAAGATAAATAATTTATATCATAGTACTTTCAGCTAACCTAAATCATTAAAAAATTTAGTCAAACTCATATTAATTATATGATCATAATACATTCATACCATTAAGCCTTTGGTCAATGGATCCGTAAGCATAAAATTTTTAGAAATATGTTCAATACCTGTAATATGCTAATATGCTTTCTCTTGCACAAAATAGTACTTTATGTCAAAGTGCTTAGTACAAGTAAAACTTTTGTTGTTTCAAGAGAAGTTTATAACAACAATATTATTGCAATAAATAGTCAAAGGTTTTAAAGTTCTTTCTATAATCTTGAAAATAATCATAAAATTTCTTAACCATACAATAACATAAGAGGTTTCATAACACATGACACATTCTACTTTTATATTGGAGGTTATTGTTAAGAACTGCTTAATACTTTTTCATGATATAGCTACTCCTACCATCATGAAAATGTACCCTGATATCAATTTATGATTATCTAGAAAACTGATAAAATGTAAGTTTATATAGTCTCTAACTGTGAGATTTCTCAATCTTTTATAGGTTAACATATAATTTTTTGCACTCTATAAGTATCTTATAACTCTTTTAGTAGTAGTTAATATTTCTTATTAGAATTACCTCTCTAGTACACTAATAGCATAAGCTATATTAAGATATCTACATACCTAAGCATACATCGAGTTATCTATAATTGACTCATATGAGACATTTTTCATTTTCTTTTTTTAACATCATTTTGAGGATACTAGAACTTTGAGAAAAATACTAATGTCATTCACATATAGTACTAATATAATAAAACTATCTACATTCATCAACATGTAAATGCAATGATTTACTACATTCTCTTTAAACCTAAGAGAAGTTACCACTTTGTCAAACTTGAGGTATCATTATCTAAATACTTATTTTAAGTCATGTATAAAATTTTTAAGTTTACACATGAGGTACTCTTTTCCCTTTTATTGAAAACCATCTGACTAGTTCATATTAGCAGTTTTTTATAAGTCACCATTCAAGAAATCAAGAAAGTTATTTTTACATTCATTTGATATAACTCCAAATTAAAATGGACCACCATTGTAATAACTACTTTATGTTTATATAAATTAATATGAAATTTGCTCATGTCTTGGTGTTTTATATTTTTTTTCTAATTGCTCATAGTATAAACAATTTGTAAATAAGAATATTATGTTGAGTTTGATCTAAATTCAAATTTATCAATTATTGATTGTTTGTTATTGTAAGTTTTCTTCCTACTTAAGTTAGGTTTTTATATTAAAATTGGATTAAGATTTCTTACCAAACAAGTAATCTTGAATATAAATATTTATATTAATTAAAGATTTAAGGTATAAGAAGGATGTGAGATGAATGCCTATTGGGATAATGTGGAAACTCTTATAAAGGTTTGAGAAAAATGTAATGATGGTGGTTAAAAAGTTATGGGGTTTTGGTTGAAAACCTTAATATGCATTATCTTGTAATCTTTTGATAATATAGTAAATCTTTTCTAATCTATGGCTTTTTCTTAGAGTTTAGGATTTTTTACATTAAATTATTTATATGCTTTATTACATTGCTTTTTTATTTTAATTCCTAATACTTGTACATTTAAAGAGAGGAAATGTTTCCCAATAACTAGTATCAAAGTAAGTTTGGTCTTATTGGAGAGTAGTAATCCAAAAAAGCAAGAATCTGATTCAATTCCACCTATGAGATAAAGACATTGGATAAAGTTGATAGTGATGATGATGTTGATGATGAAAATAAAGAAGTGAAGAGTTTATGTCAGTTCATAAAGGTGTTTACAAGTTTGGTGTTCTTACAAATTTAAGAAAATTTTGCAAACAAGGAGGTCATGGATAGATTTCAATAAAACTTATGACATTTGATTAAGGTGAAACTTCATGATAGGAAGATTGTTGTTATGATTTGAAGAAATTGCAATGATGGGAAATTTTCATGATTAGCACCTCATGATCGGTCTTGTTTAGCAATAAGTCAAGCATGAAATTTGATGAAAATAATAGAATTTGTATTAAAACTAAGATTGTCAAATTTAATCCAAATTTAAATTATTATTAATTATTGATTATTTTGTATTATAGTTTTCTTCTTACTCAAGTTAGGTTCTTATGTTAGAATTGGATTAGAATTTCTTGCCAAATAAGTAATTTTGAATATATATATTTGTATTGGCCAAAGATTTAAGATATGAGAAAGATATAAAATAAGTATCTATGAAGGTTATGTGGAGACTCTTATAGTGGTTTGAGAAAGATACAAGGATGATGGTTAGAAAATTGTTGGTTATGATTAAAAACTTTTACACGTATTATTTTGTAATCTTTTGATAATATAATAGATTTTTTCTAATTCATGATTTTTCTCTAAAATTTGAGGTTTTTCACTTTAAATTATTTGTGTGCTTTATTATGTAGCTCTTTGATTTTAATTCTCTATACTTGTGTCTTTGGAAAGAGAACATTTTTCTCAATAATATATCATAATATAACTTTAATTAGCCATAGAAAATAATATAAATTGAATTTGAAAAGTTTAAATTTGAATGTTTATGTGCATCATTGATAACAATTTAGTCAATAGTTAACTATAACTAATAGCTAATAAATTATCTATCTATATTAAAAGTATTTAGTACAAATAGCAATTAAACTACTTGAAAAATGTAAAATGATATAAAAAAGGCATTTTAATATAAATAAATATATGAATAATTTACTTCATATTCATTTTGAAATTAAATTATATTAATATAATCAAAATATTTAAAATAATAAAATGATTACCTAAAATTTAATTAATTATATTTATGATATTATATATTTATTTATTATTCAAAATAATAATATAATAACTTGACATTAATTATATTTTATGATATCATATATTTATTTACTCACTTACTCATTTTTAATTTTTAAATATTGAATTAATGAGAATATGTTAAATATTTATTTATATAATTAGCATATAGATTGTCATTTAATTAAAAAAAGAAGGATAAATTTACAAAAATTTTGAAAGGCTACTACTTTATGAGTTATAAATTACGTCGTGAAACTTATTATAATAGAGTTCATTTTTTCAAATAAACTAGTACACCAAATACGTGTAAAGGCTATATACTTAAAAAGATAGTTAAATTTTAAAATTTTACTATACATACATATGAAAAATTTTAAAATTGAACGAACTTAGCTCAGTACATACACATTATTAATAATGACTTTAAAGAAGATAAATAAATTTAAATTCTATGATAGTAAGAGTGACAAATCATTTGATATGTGTAAACAACATTTTGATTTTAATTCAAACTTAGGATGCTAAAAGGAAAAACAAAAATACTATATGTACTAAAATTAAGATTGGAAAGATTCAAATATTTTATATTCGTTAAATTGATTTTTATAAATTTTTGTTTTATTATCTTATATTTATTGATAGCCATTAAGTTACATTTAAAATTCAATTTTGAATTTCATTTTCATTATATATAGCATTACTAAAAGAAAGTCCTAAAGCAACTTTGAATGTAGGAGTGGAAATAAATTAAGTTAAGTTTTAATATAATTAAATTAGATCTATTTCAAAATTTTCTAAATTGAATATGATTTATGATTTATTTGTAAACTAAAATTTCAATCCAACCTGATTTGTTTATAAAATTTAATAAGCATAACTTGAGTTATCTGCTTATTTAGACTTAATCATTGAAATCTAAATAAATCATCAATAAACTTATAAACTTAGATTGTAAATAGATATAATAATAAATTTGTAAAATAAAAAAATATTGAACAAAATTTTGTTTTTGATCTTCAAAGTAGTTCAACATAAAAAGTTGCGATCATATTTATTTTAAATAAAATAAATAAATGATATAATAATATAAATTTATCACACTTACAAATTTTAAAATTTTGAAAAAGTCGATGGTTGAATTAAAAAAAGAATTGAAATGATAATAGAGTGGCGCAACTGTAATATAATTGCGTCAATTAATCAATTAAAGAATATCAGAGTATAAAAACACATTAGTTAACATTAAGTAGACAATCTAATAGACCAACAAATCAATTCCAAAGTTAAATAAATGTACTAGCCTTATTTAATAAACAGCCTAATGTATTAATCTGAGCTTGATTTATTTAATTAAATAAATAAGTTGAGTTAGACCTTTAATAAATCAAATAATGGATTGTTTATGAGTAGTCTAATTTATTTCATCCGTGTCCCGACTGAAATGTTGCCAACCTAAATAAATTCTAAACATATATTACTTATTCTGCGACATTCTCATTTTTATCATAAATGTTTTGGATTCTCAACCACGCAATAAGATAAAGGGAGTAATAAATTAGTTATCATCACCCCGTTGTTCTCTTGTCCCTCCAACTTATTAATTTAACATCCATTATATAATTACTAATAGAAAAATCCAAATCCTATGAATAAGATACAACAATCCAATTTCTACCCAGACCCAATTTCACTTGATCTTCTATTGGACAAATTAATTCATGTATTAAATGCTTTGTAAATAAAAGCCTCATAATTTTCATTTTATTTGACCGATTTAAGAAAATGAAATATGAAATTGATATATACATAAATTTGCATTGATCAACATATAAAGTTAGAAATTATGTTATTAATATAGACCACAGTATGAAAAAAAAGTATACGTATAGATGTGTTCATATTTTTTTAATTCAACACGTCGATTCAATTTTTCGTTTTGGTTATACATAAATGTGCATTGATCAACATACAAAGTTAGAAATTATGTTATTAATATATACCGCGGTATACAAAAAATTATACGTATAGACGGGTTCATTTTTTTATTTTTTAATTCAACACGCCGATTCAATTTTTCGTTTTGGTTATAATACTTACAGTCAATACAGAAAAAAAAATAACCTGACGGTAAATTATATTTCCCAATTTATTAAATCTTAATACAACCAATAATTAAATATTTATGCCTATATATTATATATTTTTTCAATCGTATTAATCTTCCAACCTTAGTCCACAGTGGCTAAAGCTTTATATATTGTATCATGCATACATATCACCGTTCTAATTTTTTCTGATGTCCAATTTCACCGGATGCCCCAATTAAAGGGAAGGGAAGGGACTTCAAGCATGCATACCAATCCTATAATCAATTTTCCTTGACAATTAGAAACTCCAATGAAGTATTCATCTCTGATTTTACAGTCTCCTTTCTTTTTTTTTTTTTAATTTTAAATGGAACTAAGCCTAGCGGGAAAAAAATTATATAATATGTCTACTGATGAACCACACGGATATTAATATTATTGAAAATTTAATTTACATTTCAAATTTATCAGGTGTTCCGAACTGAAAATCTAATATACATGCGTAGGTGTATTATACCAAATATTTTTTTTATCATATTCATATAATTTTTTTGTTTTACTTTAAAGAGATAATTTTAATAGTAAAAATAAAAATAAAGTGTAAAAACAAATGGAGCCTAATTGAAATTTTTATCAACAGATGATGCAGCCATATTCATTATAAATTTAAATTCAATTTCAAGATATTAACCCCTTATTTCACATAATTAAAAATAAGATTTGATTTTATCTCCAAATGATTTTTTTTAAATGGCATTTGATTTTAAGTATAAAAAAATTATTTCATTTACAATTTTTATTTTAATTGCATTTGTGCTATTATAAAATTCATCAAATTTAATAAAAATTTAAATAGAATTCATTTCATTTGATTTAAAACACATATTATATAAAAGATTTATTCTCTTTCTAACATTATATTTATCATAATATACTATCAAAATCTACATTTTAATTGAATTTCATGCATTTTTTAATACATTTCAAATAAAATAATTCATTTATAAATGAATGAAAATCATCATTTTTGACAAATCTTCCAAACAATGAAATTTATTTATAAATAAATTAAAATTATTTTTAATAAAGTAAAATAAAATTAATTTTAAAAATATTAAATGTCAAACCAACCCAAGAAAAAAAAATCTTGAAATATTATCAAGCATCATTACTTCGTTAAAATGATTCTGCCTTGTACTTTTTTAATAATAAAATCTGAAAACCTTCACTTGCTCCAACTACCGAGTCGAGTATGATCCATTCAAAACATCTACCTCACTGTTGTTTAAATCACCTTATTGCCTTGGTGCATTAGAATAATCATTTTTTTTAATTATTAATTAGGGAGGGAAGAAAAAAGAAATCAAAGGATGCAACCAAAATTCGCATTTTACATTTACTAGCCATCGAGTAAATAAGAATTAAGATTCCACCAAATGATTACAGATTAGATAATCCAAACTGCAATTAACCACTGCGATGGAATGCACATCTTAACTGCAGAAGTATTATTTCATGTTGTTTGTTCAGCAGAGTATGGTCAGGACAGATTTCCATTCCCGTAAATATGCAGTCACATTATAATTTGTTGTTGGAAATTTATGATTATTACAACAATTAGATTCTGATTAATTCAAACTATATATGCAATTAGCTAGATTCGAAGCAATTCAAGATCGCAATTTCAAAGAGGAGATGCAAAATTATAATTAAATAATTAAGATGCCCTTCCATTCGAAAAACAGAGATTAAAAGAGCACACCACCACCAAAATTCCTTAAACATAAATTAAGACACATAAAATAAGATAAACATGACCACCACCGTCCAAAGCCCAGAGAGACAGACATAAAGGACTGTAGAACACAATATATCTATACTAAGCCAATGTCTACATCTTACCGCAAACGGATGAACTTAAAAACCAGAAAGACTAAATTTTGACATTGATATTGGGCATCTTGGATTCTTTGCATCGCCGTCAATAAAACCCACCACCTGGTCCATATCCGCCGCCCACATCATCGAAGCCTCCAGGTGCCTGATTAATTATATTCGCCTCATAGGCCGGCGGGTTTTGAAAAATCTGATTCTGAGGGTTATGTAACAGAACAGAATGCTGCATCAGCTGAGGGTTTTGCAGATACATCACATGATTTGCTGCATTTGAAAGACCATGGCCCTGCGGGTTAACATTCTGCAGTAGTACTGGGTTCTGATTCGGTGTATTCGGAGCCACTGGCAGTGGCTGATACACCTGAGTCTGATATACCGGCGGCGGCGCCATCAACGGGGGCTGTTGGGGCTGCATCATGAGTGAGGCCGACGAGCTCGCACCGCCTGCTAAATACTGAAAATGATTCGAGTCGTCAGTAGCAGCAGCAGCAGAACCACCATTGGCAGCAACAAGATCTCTGGCCTCGCAAGAGACTTTGTACTTGAGATGCTCCAAAGCCTCCAGCAGCTGCAGGAGTTGCTCCTGGGAGAGCTCATCAAGGTCTCGGGCCCACCAGCAACGGCTTTTCATCTGTTCAAGCCGCATTTCAAGTCCTTCAGAGCGCTTCCTCTCGGCTTCAATCTGACTTTGGACCTGAGTGAGCGTGGCGTTGAGGTCGCGCACGGTAGCCATACGGTGAGCTTCGAGGATGCGCATGTGATCGCCGCCGGCAATGTTGCACCGCGGAGAACCGGTCAGGTAGCGCTCCACCACAGCCTCTACACTTGGGTGGCCAAAAGAATATACCTTTTTGCCGGGGGAGAATACAATGATGCAGAGTTCGGCAGCACAAAGAGTGCAAAGCTCGCTGGCTTTCTTGAAGAGGCCATTGCGGCGCTTTGAAAATGTTACCTGTAGATTGCTCGTCTTTTCCATTTTCACCATTGGAACCTTCTGCCGTCCCTTGCTCATTCTTAGCCTTGCCATGGCTGCAAATGGTGATTGCACCTGACAAAATCTAGAGAGAGAAATTAGAGAGAACACAAGGGTGATATTGCTGGGAATAGCACAAAGAATGAGAGGGTGGAGGGTTGAATTTATAGGTGACAGACATTTTAGTTTCGTAAAATAATCAACATTTGGGGTGTCAATGTCATTATTGCAGTATTGATCGAATTAATGAATTTTTGTGTGCTCTGAGATTTTGGATTCTTCCCTTCATAGCTAATATGGCAATTAATTTAATATAAATTATAAAAATAAAATTATATTTATCTACCTAAGTAAATGGAGGCTTCTTACCGTCAGACTCCATACAGCAATTGACAGCTTCTGAAAAAAAAAAATAGTCTGGAAAATGATGTATTATTGTTATCCATCATTTTTTTAGCTAGATAGAAAGAAAGGATAACATTAAGAAATAAGAAATAAAATGAACGATTAGTGTATGCATAGTTACTGAAAAGAGAGAAAGGAAAGGAATAGTTCAATATTTGAAAGCAATAAAATTAAGAAATATTTTATAATAAATAATAGGATTATGTTTCGATATATATATATTAAAAATTATTATGAATTTTACGAAAGTTTATGTAAAATAAGTAAATAAAAAGTTACAGTTCTATCGTTCAAAGTAAAACAAAAAATTTTCAAAAGTCTTTTCATAACAAATTACACTTTTTGATAAAAATAAAGAAATGATTAGTTTAATATGTTAAAGCTGTAAAATTGAGAAATATTTTATAATAAATAATAGAATTATGCATCAATATATATTTTAAAATTTCATGAGTTCTACGAGAGTTCATGACCAATATATACAGAAAAAGTTACAATTTTATAATTTGAAGTTGAAAAAACGTCCAAAACTTTTCTCATATACAGAATCACACTTATAATAAAATAAGCGAGGGATTAGTTTAGTGAGAGCTGGAAAATTAAGAAATATCTTATCTTATTTTATAATAAATAGGATTATGCTTCGATAGGAATTAAACGTTTTTATGAGTTTTATTGTTTTAGGAAAGTTTATATGCGATAGGTACATAAAAAGTGACAAGTCTATCGATCGTTCAAAGTGGAACAAAAAATTTTCAAAACTTTTTTCATACAAAATTACAACTTTTAATAAATTAAAAAAATTGTAAGTTTAATATGTGGAAATTAATATTTTATAATAAATAATAGGATTGTGTTTGAATATATATTTTACCAAAAATTATGTGTATAGATATACAGAGAGTTATAATTCCATCATTCAAAGTGGAATAAAAATGCTTTGAAAACTTTTTAAAAAGTTACAATTTTTTATGAAAATAAGGCAATGATTAATTTAATATGTGAACGTTGTAAAATTAAGAAATACTTTATAATAAATAATAGGATTATGTTTCGATATTTATTAAAAAAAAATTATGAGTTTTTGCGAAAGTTTATGTGCAATGTTTACAACTCGATCGCTAGAAGTTAGGCAAAAAATTTTCACAAAATTACGAAAAGATAAAACTTTTCATAAAATTTATAAAAACAAAACGCTGCTATTGGAAGGTCTTATCTCCTTCAGTATTCGTTTTGTTGGTTGTCCTTCCTGCAACGCATATGCCCAAGCTACTTCCAAACATTCATTCATAATTTTCTTTTCTGATCTTATTATTAGCAACACATATTTGCACTTGTAAAATATAAAATTTCCACTTTAATTCCTTTCTTCTTCACACAGTCAAAATTATTACGTTATTAAGCAGTAAAGGATTCATACAATGGAAAAAATATAGTACACATTAAAAATAGAATTTAAAATTAATTTTTAAATTTTTTATAGTTATTAAATTAATTTTTATAATTTTTTTAACTATCCTATAATTAATTACAACCTTTTATTTTTATTCGATATCTAATTTTAAATCTTAATTTCATTATATATATAACATTATTCGTACAATTGATAAAAGCAACTCCTTCCTTTTGGGAATTCATAGAATAAGTTCATGAACATCAAAAATAAAAACATTGAAATATTTAACGGAACATTAAAGAGAGTCCATGGCAATATACGGGGCGGGACTAGAAGAGAAGTTCCATGAGGAGCTGAATTATAATTTATTAAAGAATTTAATGAAGATGTTTTAAGTTTTGGAGGTTGTATATAAATTTTTCAGAATGAAATGTGAAATTGTAGAAATTTTTTTTAAACTTTCAAAATTTAAAAGTCACTCTAAAATATTATCACACTTTCCCCTTAATGACACATAATTAAAATCCATTATGATTTCAAAATTTGTTTCCTAAATATTTCTTTTGGAGAAAAAGTATAAAATTGTAGAATTTTTTTTAAAATTTTTTTCAATTTTTATTATCACATTTCACTTCATCCTGACGATGCATAATTAAAATTTGTTATGATTTCAACATTTTGTTCTTAAATTTTTAACAACTCTTTACATAAATAGGGACTTTGTGTATGATAGAAAGAAATATAAGATCTTAAAACCAAAGCTTCTAAATTTAAACCTACTTATAACATTGTTATAATGCCATATATGGGCCCAATTAACTTTCAAATTTAAGAGAACTTCATTGCTTGAATATGAAAGTAATTTGAAGGCTTATATTTGCTAAGAACTGAAGTCTATATAGTTAATAGACACATGCCATTATGCTAAGCATTTCTATGTTGAAAAACTAAAGTGGACTAAAGTATTGGCAAGAGAAACTCTTTTCTATTCTTGTTTTTATGAAAATTGGGGGTTACCAACTGGCCTTTCTTCCTATTTTTGCCACATTAAGTGGATTAAAATATATATTTCTTCCTATTCTTGTTATTAAACAATCATATCCAGAAAATTTATTACTTCTAACTAAATAGAAGAAGTGTGTAAGCCGGTTAGAAGAGCAAAAGTTCTCTCTTTTAAAATACTCTGAGAAACCTATCCAATTATAATGAAATAGGGCCTATAGCACAAAGAGTTAAAATAGATGATTACAAATTATATTATTGAAAGTTTAAATCTCGCGCCACCCACAACTGGCCGAAAAGGGGAGGACCCTTCCCTCTAGAAACAAAAAAATAATGACCGAGATATGGAGAACTAATTACGAAATCTGGGTCGCTGAGTTTCAACTAATTCATTATGTATGAAGTAGCCTTAGTTTAATTCTATTGTAAAGCAATTGAAAATGAATTTTTAAATATTATATATATGTGATTTGAAAAGAAAATATGAATTTACTAAAAAAAAAATATGATTTTAAAGTTTACAATAATGATGAAAAAAAGAAAAGCGTGACACAAAAATATGCTGTCAAAGAAAATGGATAAAGAACGTGAGACTTGCGTTTCACTGATCTCACTTTTATTCATTCAGCATCTTGGTTGTCAATATTACCAGACAGCAAATTAATTAATGATGGGATTCAAACTTTTTGTGCCAAATTTAATCTTTTACTCTCACCACTTTTAAACATTGTTCTGTCTTCTTAATTAGATTTTAATTAAGAATTTGTTTGATATTTATTAGAGTTTGAATTCGGGCAAAATTTGGAATAATTAACAAGGTCCGTAACATATTGAGGGACAATTTTCAATTTTTTTTATTTTTTTATTTTTACGTTTCATCTCAAACAAAACGGCCCCATCAGTAGAAATCCGTTTATGCCATCTTCATCATCGACTCTTTTTCCTGGCGTGTTTCCGATCCATATGTATGCATGTTCCTTTTGCTTTTCTATTATGGTGTTTGATCCGGAGAGTCAACCATTTTTGTAAATTTTAATTTTTTTTAAAATGTAATTTTTAAAAAATTTAATTTTTAGAAATATAATATTACTATGTTTGATTAATTAGAAATATTCTTAGAAACATTTAAATTAATTTAAATATTTTAAAAATATTATTATATTTTTAAAAATATTTTTATTAAAAATTAAATAATTAATGATAATAGATGATAAGTGATGATTAACGATAATCATCTAATAAGTTGCAGTTGAAGTGATGGGCGATAATTATTAATAATGGATGATGGCTAATGATCATAAAAAATGAGTAGTAGTTAGTAATAATTATTGAAAATAAGTGATAAATGACAATACATGGTGGTAAATAATAGTCAATAATAATAAATGATGATGAATAATAGTCATTAATAATGGATAGTGCCCGACAATAGATAGTGGTAAATAGTAATATCTAATGGTGAGTGGATGTTGATAATAGTTATCAATAATAGCCCGTAATCAATAATAATCACTAGTAATGAGTAATAGTGAGTTACATTCACTAGCAATAAGTAATGGTCAATAATTATTATCGAAAATGGATTGTAGCTAGTGGTAAGTAGTGGTCATCAATAATATATGGTAGTAGATAATAGTTAATTTCAATTACTAGTAGCCAATGATAGTTAGCAATGATAAATAGTAAAAAAATAAATTATTATTAATAATAAAATTTTAATAGAAGAATGAGCAAAATAGTTTAATAATATAAAAAAAATATAAGATATCCACTTTCTTTCATGAGAATATTTTGAAAGAATATTGAGTTAATTTTTTTAAAAAAAATTGAACTAAATTTAGGAATCTCATATTCTCTTAAAATATTTTCAAGAATATAAGAAAGATTCAACAAACTAAGTGTCATCTTTTGTTGTGTTTAATTCGTAAAATCAAACATTCTCAAAAATCCTAATATTCATAGGAATGTGATTTCAAAAATTTAATTTTTACAAAATATGATATTCTTATATTTGATTCAATTAAAAATATTTCAATGAGTTTTACAATGTTATATTTTAATTATTTTAAATATTTTTAAAAATATTATTTAATTACCAAAAATATCTTCATTAAAAATAAGTTATTATTGATAATGTGCAGTAACCAATGGTAGATAATAATTGGTAGTAGTTACTAAGAATAGGCAATAGGCAGTTATATTTATAGATAATAGATGGTGGTAAAAAGTAATAAGAAATGATAAATAATGGCAAATGATGGTCATCAATGATATATGATGGGCAATAACAGTGATATGTGATGGGTAATAACAATTATTAATAATAAGTAATGGTCATTGAATATATGATAATGGATAATAGTCATTAACAGTAAATTGTAGTGAATAGTGATCACCGGTAATAAATGATGACCGACAATGATTATCAAGAATGAACAATTATCAAGAATGGGCAACGGTAGATAGTAATAACTAACAATATGTGATAAATGATGGAGTACGTAAAATAATATTTTAAAATCAACTAAATATTCTCATAAAATTCCCATGTCAACGTAGGAATGTAAGATACTTGCCTTCTCTATAGGAATGCTTTGGAGAAATATAATATTTAGTTAAAAATATTTTCAAAAATATTTTTATAAAATTTGAATTAAATATAATAATCTCACATTCCTTTAAAATGTTTTTAGAAATTTGAGAAAGATTTTACAAACCAAACGCTACCTATATATATATTTTGAGTGAATCACCACTCCTATTATTAAAAAAAAAAGTAAATTACAATTTAGACAACTACACGAAGAACTTGACTTCTTATGCTACTTCAATTTTTTTGGAAGATTGAATTTTTTTTCATTGTTGGATTATTTTTTATTATTAAGCTTATGTTTTTAGTAATTAATTTATTTAAAATTTAAAATAAACATAATCAAATAATAAAAATACTCAATCCCCTAATTATTCCGATTTCAATTATTGATAAACTCAATTTTTACCACATTGGCATCATATTAGCATTCTTTTATTTATTTAATTTTCATTTGGAAATTGTCACCGCCGGCTCTGATTTCTTATCAGAATTCGTTAGCGTCACTTTACGAACAAGTAATGGCATAATGCCCCCCCCCCCCCCGAACAAATTTTTCAAAAATTTATGTTCTTTTATTTTGTTTTTAATAATCGTTCCTTCATTAAATATCGACACTATTTCCTGTCTTCCTAATTAACGTGTGTTTTGTTTAAAAACTCTTGTATGATTCGATTATGAAATACGTCTATTTTTAATATGTTCCGAATCTAAAAAATTAATTTTTAATATGCAAGGATCCCTCAAAATTGACATATGAATAATAAAGTTGAAAATTATCTTTCATATTGAGTATAACTAACAATGTGTGTTATAATTGTGAGAAATTCTTATATGTTTTAATTATACAACATTTTTTAGTCATGTTCAATAAATAAAGAATATTTGTCAACTTTTATAATTTTTAATACCTTGAAATTGAAAAATTATATTTTTAATGCATATAAATCTCACAAAACTAATAAATAGACAAACGGGTTGACAATTATTCTTTATTTATTAATCATAATTAAGAACATGTACTATAATTGAAGTATATAAGAATTTTTCATTAATTAGAACAAATAAGGATTTCTCGACGGTTGTTCCCAAGACAGTAGTTAACTTTGAATTAATAGTCCCTGATTAATTACATTTAAGATTAGTTTTATCATCTTATTTAATATTTTATTATTACTTTTAATTTTAATAACGCAATCAATACTAGAATCTCATTTATAATTTTACTCCTATTTGTAATAAATTACATTTAGATCTAGTATAATGACTTTAGTTGTAATTATTGTATCTAAATATCATATGTACGGGTCATCGCAATTTTTATGAATTCACACTTATTAATGGCTAGATGCTACATCTGGCCAACCAAATATATAGGACTTCTTACATTTTCATGGGATCTATTCTATTTACCGGTCAAATATTATATCTAACCATCTAATTACATGAGACCCCCTATACAGGGGGTGCTTAATGGGCTTGACAAACAAGATCTGAGTCAAAGCCTGTGTAGACCTAATTTGTTAAGGTCCTTATTTTAAGCAAACCTATTTTTGTTAACCCAATTTGCATTGCAAGCTTATTGGATTGATATATTTTGCTTTAAAAAAGTAGCTGATCTATAGACTAATATGTAACTCATGTGAAGTTAATTCGTGCAAACTTAGTCTATTTAGGCCCATTTTTTGCAAACTTAGTTTTAGTAAATCTGGCTCGCAAAAAGCCCATTAAATAACTCTCCTCTTACATTTTTATAAGGTTTACACTAATCAATGGTTAGTTGCTACAATTACAATTGTATTAAGATCCAACTTAATTTTATTGACCCTTTTTATACCTTTTAATTATTAACTTTTTCTCTCTCTCTCTTTATTTAATATTACAAGAGAGTATATTAAATTCAAATTTTTATTAGCCCTTGTTTGAATAATTAAAAATAAAATTTTATTTTATTTTAAAATTAATTTTTTAAATAGCATTTGGGTTTAAGTAAAGAAAGAATTTCATTTACAATCCTTATTTTAAGTAAAAAGGGGATTTCAATATAAAATCCATCAAATTTAATTAGAATTTCATAGGAATTGATTTCATTTAATCTAAAACATATATTATATGAAAAAATTTACCCTCTTCCTAATATTGTATTTACTAAAAATCTATTTTTTGATTGAATACATGTATTTTTCAATATATTCTAAATAAAATTTATTTATAAATGATTTAAAATTATTTATGTTAAAATGAAATGAATTGAATTCTAATTAAGTTTGAATCCAAATGAAGCATTAATAAATTGTGAAATAATACAAATGAGAGTAATTAATATTTGATTAATATGTCTTACCTATCATATCGTGGTTATCGTTAGAAAGTATTCTTGTTGCATAATTTCTAATATGCTAATTATATTTTCTTTTACCATTTAATTAAATCTTAAATCAGAAAAGTGCAAATATAATATTCTCCACACAATAATAGTATTAGTCTTAAAAGTGAAGAGACTTACTCACATCCTTGTTAGGTTTCAAATGAATAAGTGCAATAGAAAATTAAAACTCATTTTTGAAATCCATTAAGGATACATATGAAATTAATAAATTGGTAATAACATTATATCTTTGTAGTATAATTCAAACTTGTTTTAAAAGAATCTAAATCAAGTTGATCTTTTTGTGTCTGAATTCATAAACATAGGAACAAATTGGTGTTTTGCTTTCATTGACTATTTTAATGCACGAATAATTCGATCATGAACACTTCAATGATCTTATTACTAAATCATGAATGTAGGACAGAGCTTGTCACAAACAAATTATTAGAATGAAAAACCATAAATGTTATCCAAAAAGTAGTGTTAGATTTCTGGTTCAATTGAATCTCTGATCAGTGCCACACAAGTAGTCAAATCTCTTATTAGTAATAGATGGAATCACTCAACTTTCAATGCAATGCTAGTTGTTTATTTGATTTTTGGTTCAATCGCTCTCAACCTCACTTAACCTTAAACACTCTATATTAGATAAGAGAACTAGGGCTTTCGTAATTTAAATGTAATCACAAGAATGAGTTGTCAATGGTCTTTAGCCAAAATATACCTAAAAAGAAATGAGATCATTAGGTTTTAATTATTTACTATGTCTAATAATAATTCTAGTCAATAATTAGCTCATATGTAGTATTATTTAAATATAATCTAATTATATTATACTATTACTTAATGAAACTTAATCATATTAAGGCAATCCCACTTAAAGCTCTAATCTAACTAAGAATTCCTAATCATACCATGACCTTAATGTTAGATTTACTCTTTGTATATGGCTCTATATATTCTCATTACATTAGTAATAATCTTAAAATCCTATTTTAGTGTAACAAACGGTGAGTAGCATCTAGTAATAAATCTTTGCCACTCAGGTAATGAGAATGTTAATGATTTTATATAATATTTTCATGACCAATATTTCATGTAATCTAGTTCTTTTTATCTTGGATATCCAAATTGAACTTGAAGCATAAATGTGTCATCCTCTTTATAATTCAATCTATACATTTCTTAGTTTTTAAGTAAACTAACTTAAAACAAATAAATCAATATCATATATTAATCCATTGGATTATAATCATGCATTTTGTAGTTTCATTCAATTAAGGGACTCATATATATCACTCCTCTTACATAAAAAGGATAAAATCTCATCTAAATCACTCATATCCATCCGCATGATTTGTGGTTCTTATGTTTCTTAGAAAATTAGGGTATATTTATTTTCTTTTTGTTAATAATTTTGTGTGATGTGATAATTACTTAAATGTTGTGGTTTCATTTAGCAATAGAATTTAAACTAGAAAATGGAATTAAATGGTAAGACTAAGAGGAAGTATGGAATGAATTAAAAGGTTGTATGAAGTTAGAATTAAATAGAAGTGTATAAAAAAGAAATAAGAATAATTATTCCCATTTTACTATTGAAATTATCCTAAATTATCAAATTACCCTCACCCCTTACAACTCTGACAAAGGATCTATTTCAGTCATTCTTCTCTTTTTAGCTACTTCCCTCTCCTTCCTCCACTTCAACTTCATCTTCTTTATCTTCCCAAGCAATAGCAAGATAAAGCTTAAAAATACTACTAATCATACACAATTCTTGGACAATGAAGGTAATTCCTTTATATTTAAGTTTTAAGGATAGAGATTTCTTGAGTTTTTATTTATGAGATAAGAAAATTAAGGATTTAGGGTGACTAATATGATTTTTCTTAAATTAGTGTTGTTTAGGGCAAGTTAAACATTCTTTCAACTTCCCTTTCATCTCTTCATAACTAGTTAAATAAACAATCTACTTAGAACAAATGGTTTTCTATGATTCCAATCCATTGAGTACAATTGTTATCATGTTAGAAAAATAAAAATTTAATGTTGATAAAAGGTGTTATCACATGAATTGTTAATGTTGGTGGTTTGAGAATGTGCATGGATGATAAGATTATGTTGGATTTTAGTTATATTGTTGTGTATGTGTTGGATTGGGAAAGAATTGACCATATAAACAATATTTATTTTACAAATTATAACATTCAAAATTACCTTTAGACACTTATAAGTAAGTATATACTTGATTATGACAGTTAATATTGACTTTTGAACCTCCATATTTGAGTATATATAGAAGTTTTCCCCATATTTGTCCAATCTTATTTATTTTAAGATATTTTAAGAAATTACTACTACATATGAATGTTATTGTTACATATAAATTTTACAAATAATATGGTAAGTAAATATGGATGTGATATTTTTATAAAATCCAACCAAATTTTCCTCAATTAGTGGACACAGTGCCTTTCATAAGGCATGAAGCTAATGAGAGTAGTTTTGACAATTGCCTTTTATAAGGCGAATTTTATGATACTTTTAGGTTTTGAAACCTAAAGTGATATAGTAATCCCAAAAATCATTAAATTAAAATCATTTAATCAAATCTATTAAAAAATAAATATTTATAATTAAATGGTTTCAATCTAATAGTTTTAAAACTTACCATATCATCTCAAATTTTAAAATTTCAAGAGTACCAAAACAAACACCCTTTTATAATCATCTAATTGCCTCTTGTTATTTCATCATAAGTTTGAGAATTTTTCAAAACAAAAGGTTATTGCTCGCAGCCAAGTTTTTTCTCCTCAGAGATCATGATACCGTGTCCAAAATCAAGTGTAACCAATCGTAAAATTTTAAATAAAAATTTACGATTTTATATTACTTTTATAAAAACTACATCATTTTATGTACAATAAATATATCAAATTTAAAATTGCATAAAAATTATTTTAAAGTTTTTTGTTTTTATATAAATGTTACAACTATTGTTGAAAACATTGCAAAAAGTATAATGATTAGTGAAAAAATATAGTCTTTAAGAGTCAAATAAATTGGTGACCTATTTATCTTATTTACAATACAAATATCTGAATTAAATATGTGCATAACATTTCATTATAACTATGTAATACTAATATAATTACAACCAACATATCAATTACATTGCATATTTGTTATACTACTTGTTGTGATTTGTTTATACCTAATCCTTAACACAACTTGCACTTGGTGGTGAAGCCACGTTAGCACATGTGTTAATAAAAATACTGAACTTTCAAATTTGGTATAAGTTACATTAGAGTGTATTATATATCCATCCACTAAATTCTAGAATTTGACTCCATTAAAATATTAAAAAAATTAGAGTTATCAATCATAAGATATCATTGCAAAATATTGATACATATTTTAGCAGTATACAAACTATATGTATTTATTTGTAAGATTATCAAAATTAATGTATTATCAACAAGCATTAATAATAAAAATAATAATAAAATATTTTAATTGATAATAATAATAATAATTTAATCATCCATCAATTATTATAATAACACTAAAAGTTATAAAAACATCTCAATTCATCATGAAATAAGTAAATATGACTTTTAAAATAATTAAAATTAAGAAACTAGATATGGTAATGATATTCATTTTAAAGGACTTAAAGTTAAAATAAAATTATCATGAAAAAAATACTGCAATGAAATTGTTAATCATAACTACAAAATTGTGATTCTACATCAATAAATAAATATTAATAGAAGGCAAAACTTATATCTATCTTAACACAGTAACATTTTTAAAATTATTAAGACTAATAAAATAATAGTTAATAAATACAATCAATATCATTTTTAATGTGGTGGTTTCTAAAATTTCTAAGAAGCTTAAGACAGCGGGTTTTTATTTAATTGATATCATAAGGTATGGTATTTAAAGGATTTTAAAAAAATTAAAAAATCTAAAATATTAATTTTATAATGAATTGATGTCTATCTAGATGTAGTGATATTTTTGTAATTGTTAAGAAACTTAAAGCAATGATTTTTTACTTAACTGACCTTATAATGCAATATATTTAAAGGTGTTAAGAAAATGAAGAAATTTAGAATATCAATTTTGGAATTAACTAATATCTATTTGAATATAATGATATTTTTTAAAGTATGAAAAAACTTAAAATATATTTTTTTAGTTAATCGATGTCATAAATATGACATTTAAAGGTTGCTAAAAAAATGAAAAAATTTAAAATATTAATTTTAAAATTAATCGGTATCTATTTAAATGTAATGATATTTTTAAAATTATTAGAAAACATAAGATATCAGATTTTTACGCAACTGATATTAAAATGTATAACATTTAAAAGTTATTGAAAAAATAAGAAAACTCAAGACATTAATTTTAGAAATAAACAACATTTAAGGGTATTGAAGTTTAGTAAAATCCTTTAACAGGGTGAAATTTTTGCTCTATAAATAAACAAGTCTTATTTTTTTTCATTATCGATCTTGGTCTCCTCCTCATTTATTTTTAAGCTCAATTTCTATCTTTATTTAACTGATTCTCCAAAACTCTAGATCTTCTTTTATCGTCCATCACATATTAATGAGTTACTATTATTCTTTCAACTAATATCAAGTATAAGACAAACGTTATACTCGTTCAAAATATAAAAGGTACCTTTTCTTGTTTTTATTTTTATCAATTTATTTTCCATTTTTGTACTTTTTTATATAGTTTTTTAAGATATTTTTTTATTGTGTTTCCTTTATATTACTTTTAAAGTTATATATAAGTATTAAATACTTATTATATATTTGATAAAATATCACAATAGAAACTAAAGCAACTAAACAATCATAAAAGATAGAAAATTATGAAAAAGTGTATGAAAACAGTCATCTTTTGTGATTTCAAGAAAGTTGCATAAAATTAACATAAATTTTACCCTAAATGGACAACTTAGCATAAAATTATGATCATTCAAAATTTTTAGCTTAAAATATATATTTTTGCAAGGGATGCTAAGTTTATTTAATTTTAATTATAAATATTCTATTAAGAAAGCCAAAAAATAATTTAAAAAATATTTGGTAAATATTTCATATTAATTACTTATTAGAAACTAACATTTTTAACTTTGTATCAATTATTAGATAATCTAAGCTCTAAGACATGATGAAAGATTTTTTGTTATAAGAACCAATGTTATTTTTCTTTTTCATGATGATTTTGTAATCAATATTATAAAATATTTATTAAGACATTCAATAAAACATTAGTTGCATTCCAATGTAAAATCTTCTAAACATCTAATGTTCATCCATTTTTTTGCAGTAGTGATTATTAACAAGCATTAAAAATAATAATGAAATAATTTAATTAATTAATAATTATTACATTTCATGTAAGTATTCAACTAATTTCAATAACACTTGAAATTTGTAAAGATATCCCTTACATTTATTAGTAATATTAAAAAATTGTATAGGAATCTTCCAACCTATAAATATTAAGATTACAAGTCACAGCCATACGAATTTCGCCACGAATCAGCATAACAAAGTCTGCCAATAAATTTGATTTTCTTCATAAGATCAATAGTGACAAAGATAAATAAAAAATTAAAGTTAAAGTTTGTTAACTATGAAATTTTATGAACTTTAAGTTAAATAATGAAATCATTAGTGTTGATAGGTATTCCTCAATGAGAAGGCTAATTTAACATTATCTAGTTAATATTATAAATTTAATTTTCCATATATGCTAACATAGTTATCAAATGTAGAATAATTATATTCATGCAATGATCAGAAATATTTTTGCTCACAATTTCATGCAAACAATGCAAAAAAGATCATATTTATTCAATTAGGAGATTTAAAGTGGTAACAAACAAGACAAAGTATAAAGTTAATTACAAATACATGGTTAAATTTTATGCATCAACTATATTGAAAAAACTAAGAGGATAGGATTATGTCATACTCAAACATAAATTTGAGTTACTTACATTTAATGATTTGAAAAAAAGGTTCAACAAAAAGACTTACTTGATATGCATAAACTATATTTATATGTTAAAGGTATTGTATATGGTCTCAATATATAAAATTTGAATATAAAACTCAATAAAGAAAGTTGTGTTATCCAATATGGTCCTGCTTAGCTCAAATTCTAATTAATTGGTGCTCAATGTGGTGTCTAAATACCAGATAATTATATACAAAAAAAATATAAAATTTGAATATACTTATAAATTTTTTATATAAATGTTATGGGACTACTCAAAAGTACATCTTTTGTGAAAGAAATATTGATACAACGTAAGGAAAAAATAAAGATAATTTAATAAAATATTTATATCATACATGATTATTCTATTGATATATAATAACAATAACAAAGTCTTATCTTATTAAGTGAAATCGGTTACATGGATTGCACGATACAATTGGACTTTATTCGAACCAAATTTTCAAAAATATTATTCACTAAGAAATCCATTTTATAATTTCATCTAATATCTTTTTTGACCTCCCACTACACCTCTTTACAAGACTAAAAATTATGTGATCGACTCTTCTTATTGGTGCTTCCACTGGCCTTCTTTGCATATATCCAAACTATCATTCCAATATTTCCTCATATACATTTATTTCGTATCTTATCCTTTCTTATGTGACCACATATTCATCTTAGCATTCTCATTTTTTCTACCCTAATTTTTTACTCTTATTGTCTCTTCAAAGACTAATATTCACTACCATAAAATATAACTAGTTGCATAACAGTTCGATAAAACTTTCCTTTAAGCTTGGTAGATACTTTGTAGTCATAAATAGCTCTTAATACCTTTTTACATTTTAACCATCTAACTTGTATCTTGTGTGTGACATCTCCATCAATTTCTCCATTACCTTGTAATATTAATCTCAAATACTTAAAATTAGACACTTGTGATATAACATACTTTTCAATTCTTACCTTCAAATTATTTTTGTCTTACTTCTTGTTAAAATTGCAATGTATGTATTCTATCTTACTCCTACTCAAGCAAAATAAGCAAAAACACTTGAATAGGAGTAAGACATAATACATGTATTGCAATTTTATAGATGATTAAAAAAATATAGATAAATATGTAATTGACACATAAATGAGAAGGCATGCATAAATATCAATAAGTTGAATTTTTGTTATTGCTTGAATTAAAAATCATAAATTTCTCAAAACAATTCATAATTAAAGAATAGCTTCAATTTGAATTATTATGAATTCATAAATATGATCATGTATAAAACATTCTCTCATGTGATTGGAATCCTTTTCAATATATTGTTTTCACTATAAATACCTTTAAATTACAAAACTATTTTTTCACTTTTGAAATCAAATTAACCTTTTGAGGTAAGATAATACTATAGAAATTCTTTCTTACTTTAAAAAGTAAATGAGAAATATAAATCATTGTTTTATTAGTTAAAAGTAAAAGAAATTCCGTTATAATAACATAAAAATCTATTAATATTATTTTATTAAAAATTAAGAATAAAAAATAATATTATATGATTTAGAATATATGCTTTAAAATAATATATAAAAATTAAAATAATATATATAATTAATACCATGCATCGCATTCAAACTGGTATTTGTAAAATGAAAACCCGGTTATCGATTAGTGTGTTTTTTAAAAAAAAATTATATCAATGTCAATGGGTAGATAGATATTTTTAATTAATATTTTGCCTTTTTAACATTCATTTTTTTTTCAAATACCGATTTGATTCTTTTTTACTTCTTCCGCCAAATGAAAAGTTGGTTATCCAGTAGTGTGTTTTTTTTTTTCTAATTTTATATCGATGTCAGCATGGGCAGATATTTTTAATTATTATTTTTCCCTTTTAACATTCAATTTTTTTCAAATAGAAATTTGACTTTTTTTTCCTTCTACCAATCCAATGTATCATATGAGAAGATTTTTATAATATAATTTGTAAAATATGACACATTATGTGTACAACTTAATGATATAATTTGGATAATTCAACTAATGAATAAGTGAGACAAATTTAAACCAAATTCTTCCATGCACGCCTTGAATAAATTAAAATAAGATGCTTACTTTAATATTCCTAATGTTTCAAAATCTGGAGTAAGCTTATTTAATTATAATTGTTCATTTTTTTAATAGACATGATTAAATAATTTTAATTTAATAATTTTTAAAATTATCATACTAATTTCGATTTCAAAATCTTAGGAGTACCATAGAATTTTTCATAAAATAATTGAGTATATTATATATTGTTTTAAAAAAAAATATTGTGTCAATATTTATAAAAAAATTTAATGACATATATAATAAGTTCATCTTCCATTCCTAATCCTTTATTATATACATGAGATTTCGTTCAAAATAATTATAATAGATAATTTATTTTGTCTTATATTTTTATCATCTAATAAATATCAGTAGATTGATATTATTATAATTAAAAAATAATAATAATTTTAAGGGTAATACTTCGATATGTAATAGAAGATTTTACAAGTTTTTAAGAAAAATTAGCATAAGATTGTAGTACTTGAATATAAAATGTTACGATTTTGTGAGTTATGTAAAGTAAGTGCACGAAAGGTTACAATTTTATTAATTAAAGTTTCGTAATTATTTGCAATTTTATATAAAATTTTAACTTATAATGAAAAAAGTATTAAAAAGTCTTGCAAAATTATAAAAATACATACTAATACACATTTTTTTTAAGTATCCAGTATGCCTCTATGTTCACAAATTTTGCAGCAATCGAAATTGGATTCTTGGTTCTGCGTTGCACGCTTCTTTTTTTTTTTTCTGTAAAAATTGGAAATTCATAATAGACTAAGAAACATACATGCTCTGGTCAAAGTTTTGTCGTTACCATCAGCCAAAAGGTATAGCATAATACTTGAAAGGGGATGGCATGATATTCAATACATTATAATTATTGACTACATTTTTAGCTATAATGTTTGCTAGAATATTAACTTCCCTGTAAGTATGTCTAAGTTTAATTGATCCTAATTTGCATAATAGATCTTTGCAATCCTCAATCAAACTATAAACATCAACAAAAGGTGAGTTGACATTATTTAAAATCATATTAACAACTAATAAAGCATTCAATTCTACAATTATAAGAAATAAACACTTATTATAAGTTAGAAGAAGCTCATCTCCTAAGTCATATAATTTTACCATATAATTACTCCCTACCTCTACTACATCTAACCACCCACTACCCTCCACTATCTTTGATAACTGTTAAATATGCTACTAGTCCCAGCTTATTTCCAATAGCACCATCTATGTTAAGTTTGAAAAAATCCATAAGAGGAGGCTCCTATCCAATCTCTCTAACTAATTACTAAGCTTATATTTTGCTAGGTGACATAATGGCTCAAAATTCCATAGCTTTCAAAATTGTCATTTTCTTTATATCACTTCCTTAGTTATCTTTGAAGACTTTTTTGTTTCTACAAAGCCAAAGATTCTAGTTACCAAAAGAGAAAATAGTATCCCAAGGAACTTTAAGATTGACACATGAAACAAAAGTGGATAAATTATGCCTTAACTGCATGAAAAAAATTAGAATGAAACGAAGCAATACAAAAGATTGGAATTTGAAAACCTTCCCAAAATTCCATGGCAATAAGACATTCCTACAAAATATGAGTAATATAATCAAAGTCACCCACACAAGATAAGCAAGACAAAGGAATATTCACACCTCTACTATTTAAAAGGTCTCTTGCTAGATTTTTATTCAAAATAGTTAGCCAAATGAAGAATTGTATTTTAAGTAAAGTTGGAGTTTTCCAAATCTATTTAAACTACATATATGGAAAAGAAGGATTAGCTACTTTTAAATATTGCATATGCTTTTGATAGTACATTGATCAAATCTAGACAATCCCTATATCAATTTATGCTATTTTCCAATAAGACCAAAAGGAGCATCAAGGATACCCATAACTATATTCTTAGGTAGGACAAAATATGTATCACCAAAATCCAAGTGCCTTGTTTAATAACATCTTTCACATTAAGTTCTTTTTCTCAGCGTTATGGATGCCTTTCCTCAACTATCCTAGATTAGTCCAATTGTCATGCTAAAAGTTAATTTTTTGCCCATTACCTATTAAGCATCTTATACTAATAAAAATAACATCATGAATGCAATTTAAAGCCTTCCAATTTTGAGAACAAACAATATTTCTTTTATATTACCATTAATGTTGAGAGAAAGGCATTTTTTTCTCTAACACTTGAACCCAGAAAAGCTTGACTATTATGAATGAATTGTCAAGCCAACCTCCCAAGTATAGCAATATTAATAGCAAAAAATTCTCAAATGCCTAGTCCTCTTAAGCTTTTCAAAAAAGTAACAACATATCATCTAATTAAAAGCATCTTTTGATTATCAAAAGAACCCCCATAAGAACTTATAAACAATTTGATTCATTTTAAGATTAATACTACTCAAGATTTTTTTACAAGACAAATGATATAGAGTAAAAGAAGAAATAATAGAATTAATTAAAACAACTCTCTTATTATATACATAGTAAATTTATATACAACGATCATATAATATAGATAAAGTAGACAATGCATCTAAAGGGTTTAAAATATCAAAATTAAAGGAAGTAAAATAATAATAGAAATCAAACAACATTTCATATTATATTATCTAATCTTCGAGCACAAAGCACTATTTGCTTTGGGGAAAATAAAAAAATCACCCAATATTTGTGGGTATTTTGATAAAATGATAATTAATAAATTAAATTTTGTAAAAGATAATTAAATAAAAAGAATATCAAATTATTATTTATAGATTACTACTAATGGAATTTGGTTAGAAGGGAGACTTGTTATATTTTAAAATAAGAGGGGATGTGTGTGTAACTTTGATTAAATCCAAGAAAGTCTATGTATTTTGCTCTAAAAATTATGTTAAGAAAGTATTTAGTTAGATGAATGTAAATTAATTTTATGAAGCAATGACACTAATGAGAAAGAGAGATTTGAATATACTCTCTTGAATGTTATTTTTAATCCAAAATACACATAACTTTGATATTTTACTATTAAAGGGTTTTGACTTCGATCTTGAAAATATTTTAATAATGAAATGATTATTATTTGGCTTAATGTCAAAGATAAAAATTTGTATATATAATTATGTTTTTACTAAAAAAAATGGTTTAGCTATGCGCACCAAACAAAAAAATTATTTTCTAAAAATATATTTTCTTTCTAGTGAATTTTTATAAAATTTTATTTTCTATCAAAACAAACAAATGAACTCTTAATTTGATGTATTAATTAATAGTTATTATTGAAAAATATTTAAATAAAAATGATAAAATTTTGTCACAAATAATTATTATATGTAAATATTACTACCTTTGTTTATTTTTATCTGTTGCATTTTGAAAAAAAAAATTCTTTTATCTCTCACTTCAAAATTCTAATGAAGCATCAGAATTTTTTTTCCCATTCTATCTTTCTTTTTTATAAATAGATATTTTATTATTCTACACTCTAAATTCACTTATATTTATTTTATCATATTTCTCTTTCTATTTTTAATTATCTTAAACTCTATGTATGAATGAAAATCTTGAAAAGTCCACTAAAAATTAACAAGTTAGACTACTTTCTTAATTCTCATAAAATTGATTAATTGTAATAAATAAAAAGAAATGGAGGAAGTATATACCTTATTAAATTATTAAATGTATAATTAATAATTTCTTAATAAAACATATCAGATCCATTAAATTATTAAACTTTGAAAACGTAATTAAGAGACTCATTATAAGTATTTCAATGAAATTCTAAATAGGTAAGAAATTTATTGCCAAAAAATAATAAATAGGTAAGAAATTAATGACTAATAATAATTATAATTGTGAAATTAATGGCAAACAATAATTATATTAATGGTCAACATCAAATATGAAATTATAAGTACTTGTAAAATTAACTGCCAACAGTAATTGTAACTGAAATTGAGACATATATAACAAAAACAAGTAAGAAATTGAGGCATATTTAATTTAATCTATTATTGATAGTCATCATTAAAAGATATTAGAGTAAAAAATGCATAATAAGTATTTTATTAATAAAATATATTAAAAATAACTTTAATAAATCATTAAATACAAAAAAATGTATTAAAAAATAAAAATCTCCGTACGACAAGTTAATTATTTCAATTAGCATTTAGAAGTGAAAAAAAGAACAATCAAAACTGTACTTATAGCTATAATTAATCTTTTAAAACTTAGTCCAGTTGTTGATCCGGCAAGCCAACTAAACTAAGATTGAATGATTTCAACTAGTTAAACAAGTAACTGAAGTACTTAACATATTATATATATATATATATATATATATATATAACATTAAAAATAGATTCAGAAGCAAAAATGAAATCTACAACTATATAAAGCAAATGAAAATTATGAATCATAATTGATAAAAATTGGTATCAAATATTTAGAATTTTGATCTCAATTATACAAGTATTTTACTCTAATTTAACTCTTTTAGAATTTATAGTTTATTATTTTAATAAAAATTATTCCTTTTCTTTTAATCGGATGATACCCTAAACCCAAAATATATAAATGAATATTTGGCTTATGCATGTTAACTTAATATAAATAAATAAATAAATAATATTAAAAAATATAATTAATTAAATTTTTATTGATTGTATTTTTATTTTGAATAATAAATAAATTAAATTAAATTAATAATATTATAAAATATAATTAATTAAATTTTTTATAATTATATTTTTATTTTGAATTTCTTGTTCATATTAATAAATTTGATTTAAAAATAAATATGAATTAATGTATTTCATATATTTATTTATATTAACATATTATTTTATAATTTTATATTTTTCAAGCGATTCAATAGCTAATTTTATTAAGCATTAACTTATTATTCTCTAATTATTAATTAACTTATCAATTACTTATATTAAACACTTGTAATCTTATTTTTGCGGCTAAATCTATGTTAAAATTTGCCTTTTATGAAAAAGAAATAAAATGATTTAAACATTTTAGATCAAATTAAAAAGAATACACAAAACTTAAAGAGAAAAAGAACTCAAAAGTGAGCTCAATTTTTGCTTTCTGCATACTTGGTGAACCCATAAAAAAAATTCAAGCAAAAAATCTAATATATATAAACTCCAATTATTTTAGTGGAAAACATTTTCCAATCCGTAATTTGCATAACCGTGATTCTGTTTCACCCTCAACATCTTGTCTGCCAATGATTCCTCTCTTAACCAACTATTTTAGATATGTTGCTCAAATTCAGTCTATAACTAAACAAAATTTCCATCAAATATATTCTCAAAAAACTACTTCTTTCTAATTTTCAAGCAAGTTTGAGATTCTCTACAACAAAAACCACCAATATTAAAAAATTAATTTAATGTATGAGAAAATTCAAATTTTAAAAATCATTTAAAAGAAAATATATAAAAATTGAAAGTGATTGACACTAGTATGAAAATCTCGCCACAAATTACGGATCGTAAATAATTAATGCAAATACAATTGAAAAGATATTGAAATAGAATTATATTCAAACTCAAATGCTGCTACTAAAAAAGCTCAAGGAAAAAGAAACAAGTTCTACCCCACAATTTCAAAATGAGGATACCAAACTGCAATAATGAAATTCGTGTATAGAAGAAAAATTAAATTTTTTTTTAAAAGATCGCAGACAAAAGGAAAAAGAAAAATTATAATGATTTAGCCATAAAAAAATTGTTTAATTGAGTTCGGACCAAATTTTAATAAACTATCAAGCCCTCGAAGGGTTATAAAGCAAAACTTAGAAGAAAACTTGCATTTGTCCCGATGGAAGTTCAGAAAAAAAAATTAAACCTTAAAAAATATTATTTTTTTTTCCTTTTAAAGAGATTAACTTACACTATAGTATACCCGGATCTAAAATATTTCAGCCCACAAACTTAGGATACATAACTAAGGAAACATCATTAACAATAAAGGAGTTAAAGTCCACTAGGGGACTACACAAAATAGATAGAGAAGTTTGAGTATCTTTTCCCTTCCTAACCAAACAGTCATCAATTTGGTTTACTTCTCTGAAAACATACTGCGGTGTTTTATGAGGGATTTTATCCAAAAGCATCCTAAATTTGAAGAATCAAGTTATCAAGTAAAACATGATCAACATTTTCTTTAAATAATAAATTGATGATTTACTTTGCATCCATTTGGATATTTAAACGAGCTACTTGTAAATTCATAATTAATTTCAAGCCTTCATATAAGATACAAACCAAAACTAGAAGACTGTTAGAGAATCCCAACCCTTTATAGAAGAAGCCTGTTATCTATTCTCCATGACAATTTCGAATGACCCTACCTCCATTTGGATTGTTACTTATTACTCCGTTAGTATTCAAAGTCAACCATCCTTGTCATTTAATTAATAGCATTTCAAAGATATTAAACTCTGACAATTTAGAAATATATATACAAATAGAAAATTAAGTCAATCAATCTCCCTCACCATCAAAAACATAATCTAACATTGGTAATTAATACTATGCTAAAAGATGACAATTGTTTTAGAGTGCTTGTTACGGTGCTCCAAAAAAATTTTAAATTCAAGATAACATGTCAAACATTGAAATAGTCATATTGAAATTATTTAATAATAATTATTTATTTTTAAATAAATATAATTAAATTATTTTAATCTAAGAATTTTTTAAGATTATCATTTCATTTCAAATTTTAAAACTCTTTTTATCATTATAGAACTTACATTGATCTAGATTCAAAATGGAACAAATAAACTCAAGGAAGAAATGAAGTTACGATCATACTCGTTCACAGCTTCGCTCATTTTAAAACTGCATGTTGGAATCCAACCTAAGAAAAATTTGAACCAAAATATTAATTTCTTTTTCCATAATTTACCTTCAAAACACTATTGAAATTTGAAATATGAAAAAATTCGCATATTATTCATTGACAATAAACAAACTCAAAATTTGTTATATCCAAAGTGAAATCGACAAATTTAGTAGAATTTAAAGATTCCAAAAGTTTGAGGAAAAAAATAACAAAATGAAACCCTAATTAACAACAAATAAATTAAGTCCAAGAAACGAAAATACCTTCCTAAAATGCCTGGTTAAATGAAACGTGAAAGCCATTTTTATATATGTTGATCAACATCTACAAAGTGTGAGGAAGAGAGAAGTCGGGAAACTTCCAAACTCAAGGAGGGTCGGCGAAGAAAAGAGAAAGAAAAAGGAAAATGGAGAAGAGCATGCAGCCGTAGGCCTTATCATAGCTGTGGGCCTATTTCGTCAAAGGGGAAACACAATCAGCCAAAAAAGCACATAAGAAGGGGGTAAAAATGAAAAGAAATGAAAAAAACTTGAGCGAGAAAATAAATACCTAATATTGACACCTGCTAAAAAAATTTTAAAAATTAAAAACAGATCTGCCTGGACGAGAATACCCTATTAGCAGAGGGCCAACCCAGTCAAGAAAAGAGAAAAAAAATTAAAAAGAGGGCAAAAAGCGAAAAAGGGAAAAATGGACAAGAAAATAAATAAAAGGGAAAAAAATTAAAAAGGCTACCCAAAAATGCTTTTTTCTTGTAAGGACGGGAGAATAGATGTGTATGTGAAATATGGAATGTAATTGGTATGATACTCATAAAATTTTGGACCTTTTATCTCAAATAAAAGTACAAATGAAATAAACATTTTATCTTTGAGCAATAAATATTCTCACTTACTACAGACCCTATACCCCCGGTTAATTGAAAATTCATAACCCTAATTGATATCACCTCCATCTTCATTTTTGAAAATTTAATTAGAGACAAGGATAGGGAATTTATTGTGTTCTCAAATGATATATAGTGCGATGCAGTCAAAACAATATGGGATCAAAAAATCAAAATAAATGATTTTAACCCTTATAGAAATAAAAAAGAAAAAGAAAACAAATCTTGAACTCCTTTCACACTAATGTCATGTCCAGATACTGCAAAAAAAAATCATAAAATCTGATCCAATTTATTATAATTGATTAGTTAACATGTTGGTTAACCATATTTTGAAACATTAGAAAAAAAATCATTGACTTATCAAATTTTCTATTAAGAGCTTCATATTCGTCTGGAATTTGATTTCAAAAATATAGTCTTGCTTACCCCCTCGCATCAATCCCACAAGCCTCTTAAATGAATAATAACCCCCACTAAAGGCTCATACAATTCAATTCAACATTTTGTTTGTTTAGGCTTAATTGTGTCATAACTCTATAATTTAAGTTAGATTTATCGTTGTATGAACTATATTATTAATATTGGCCTCAAAAAAAGAAATAGTGAGTACTGTTAGTTCATGAATAGCCAACCGTCGTATTATAAAAATTGAATTTGGAATGAATCAAATCTTCCTAAGTAGAATCCGAACTTACGGCTAGTTAATTAATAGTTGATCACTCTACCATTAAGTTATTGAGGAACAATGGAAAATTAGATGGGTAGTTTGGAATTTTGGAATTTATTTAAAATATTCAAAAATTTAATTTTTAATAATGAGGTAAATCTTTTATTATTACTTTGTATGCCTTCCTAAAAATTATTTTGGCAACTCATATGCTTCAATTTTTTTATCATTATGGAGTGTGAAAGTCATATTTTTCTTCATCATTCTAGAATTTATAGATCATTTTTATACTCATGCTTAAATTAATTACACTTTTTAGTGATGTTAATAAAATTCTTATTTTTTTATATATTGTTACAATCTAAAAAGAAAAAATTAATGGAGTAGTGGAGTACGACCTGAAATGGAATTGACGGATGTCAATAACAATAAATAACAATCAAAGTAGTTCAAAACTAAAATTCTATTTATCCTTCATGTATACAGTCGATTCAGTTTCATACGAATATATCTTGCTAAAACTGAAGCCGACCGATGTTTGAAAAAAATTTGAAGTTTGTAGACCACTTCCGACCAAAGAAATTGTAAAATCGATAATTTTTGGCTTTTACAGGTCGCATCAGTCAACTTGGGTCGGACTATTCAAGTTTGCTTAGTTCTAATTATATTTTACTTTACTAACTTTGGACACTTATAAATTAAATCTTTAAAACTTAAAAAAATTACAATTAATATCCATCATTTATTTAATTAAATATTATGTTAAATTATATAATTTTTATTAATTTTTTAAAAAATTATAATACTATTATATATTAGTTTATTAAACATTTTTTTGCGCATACTTTCACAAATAGTTTTTAAGTATTTAATTGAAATTCTAAATATCTAATTTAATTTTTTATTAATTATATAACATAGAAACTATGCACATGATAATGAAGTAATAAACCAACATAAAATAATATAGTAATTCTTACTTAAAAATTCCTAGAAAATCACATAATTTAATAAAATAAATAATAGATATTAATTATAAGTTTTATATAGTTAAAGAGTTTGTTTTGCAAGTTTTCAAAGTTAGTGAGAGCTAAACACAACCATCTAAACTTAATGGAGATATTTTGCATTTTTTCCTTATTAAAAATGTCTATTTAATAATAGAAAAATTATACTTTGCTCACCTATGGTTTTATTCTCTTTTACTTAACTCACCTATGATTTTAAATGTTATAATTTCTTCACATATACTTTCAATTGTTAATATTTTACTCACCTAAACTATTTCTGTCCAAAATTTTATTGAAAACTCACATACATTGTAAATGATCTTTACATTCTAAAATTTTGACTTAATTTGATACTCACTTAAGATTAAATTATCACAAAAAAATTCTAATTCTATTAGAGATTTATTTTTTATAATTTAGTTTATGATTGATATATAATAGGTGTAATAGGTTTTTTAGGAGTAAACTAACTCTAATTAGACATCAAATTAAGTCAAAATTTAAGGAAGTAAATATGCACATAAGTTTTCTATTAAATTTTGGATGAAAAATAATTTAAGTGGGAAAAATACTAATGATTAAAAGTACAGATGGGTAAGTTGTAATATTTAAAATCATAGATGAATTAAGTAAAAAAGAGCAAGATTATATGTGGGTAAAGTAAAATTTTCCTTTAATAATATTTTGAACATAATTTTGTTTTTATCCTTATAAATCAAAATTTTAATCCCCAACTTATATTATAAATCCATTGCTTATAAATCAAAATTTCAATCCCCAACTTATATTATAAATCCATTACTAATAATGTTGCAAAGTTTGTTTCACTTTACGCACACTTTCATAATGTTTGTTGTAAAGTTTGTTTAATTCTTTATTTTTAAACCCTTTAAAAATTTAAAATAATTTTTTTAAAAATTAATAAATTATTATAATAAAATACAAAATAAAATTTATGTGTGAAATAATTAAGAAAATAAGTATTATGAAATGTCTAAAGCTAAATGTAATTAGATGTGAGTATTTAAGTGTAAAAACAGCTTAGGGCAATTTTTTATTTTTGCCCTTTACTTTTATTTCCCCATTTTTTAGCCAACATCTTCACTCTTCTCCATAAAAACACCAAGCTCTTCTTTTTTTCTAGTAAACAAAGAGCATCAAACTTCATTTACCTTTCACACTCTTTAATCCAAGTAAAGTAAAGCCTTGTAACCTTCAATTTTTATGAAGTTTGTCCCTTATTTTCCTATAAGTTTGAAATGATTAAGAGATTTGGTTTAAAAAAGGATTTTTAAAGCCTTAATCTTAAATTTTTTATTTTTGAATGATTAAGAGCAAACAATCTACAATTTATTTCACCTATTGTCTTCTCTACACAAGTTGAGTAAATATTCTAATTAAATTCAAATTTTTTTAATAATTTAAGTTGGTTGGTGTTAGGTGAAATTTTTATTAGATCTAACACATATAGTGATATGATTGCAATATATAGTGTGTTGATTGAGTATGGTAGCTTAAGAGATGAAATTTTAGTAATTTAATTTCAAATAAATTGTGAATTCATAAAAAAAAACCTGTAGAAATGATGTTATAATCAATTACATCTCAAGAATTACTTTTTGATCTAACATAATTAATTACATAATTGATTATATCCTAATACAATCTACTCTTTAGAAGCTTATAATTAATTATGCATGAGAGTCCTTCTTTCTAAAAAGATATAATTAACTACATAGTCGATCATATGCCCAAGGTTCTGTCTTATGGATCATTATGATTGATTGTGCCCTTGCACTTTAAACCTACATAATTGACTATATAATCAATTATACCTCCTGTACTATTAAATATTGCCTATTCCAAGAGTTCCAAAACTCATACAATTGTACTATGATAATATGAGTTAGTATATACTAAGAAGTATTGGATGAGTATCTTAAGGCAATGCAAAAAGGTATGGTATGGTTATGATACATGAAAATATGTTATGAAATGACCTTTGTAATAACTTGGCTTATTTTACATTATTGTTCATAAAAATTAAGATAGGAGCGGATTGATGATACTTGCAACTTGAACACTAGATTCGATATTTGCTTGTAAAGGTTAAGGATGACTCAAAGAGACAGACAAGCTTGTGATGGATAAAAATGAATTTAGAGTGCATGGAGATTCACATGCTTCCCTTTTTCTCATGTTTTCCATTGAATGTTATTGAAATGCCATGAGCAAATCGTAAAATTATGGAAATGAGTGCATTATTTGCATGATTGAATTTCCCTTTATAAAAGCAAAGATATAGGAATGAGTAGTGTGACCTTACTTAATTTTTAATATTATGTATGTCTTTTAATAGGCAAGCTACTCTTTCAAGATGCCTATTCCTTTAGGCAAAGGTACGAAAATTTATCTATTTTTTTCATATGAAACTTACTTGTACCTCATGAAAAAGAAATAGTATTAATCTTCAAGTCATGGTTCAATTAAGTTTTAATTATTTTTCAATACTTATTGTTTATTTATTAAGTTTCAATGAAACGCATTCTTCTTTTCTTTCTTTTTTTCTTCTTTATGGAAATTTTTTTCTTTTAAGTGCTTAATTGTTATTTGATATGTTAGAAGTGGATCCACTTAAGTATTTTGGCACTGAGGTAAATCTTAAGACAATTTTAATAGACACTTGCACATATAAATTGACATTAGTCTATGTTTGATTTTGAAAATCATATTTCTTTGAAAGCAAAGTAGCCTTACATATAACACATTGCATTATTCACATCTAGGTTACACTAGTAAACAGTTGTTCATAACAATCTCTTATGCCGATCACGAATCCTAAGATGAGTTATGACATTTGTGTAGTTTCATAATGTTCCTTCCTAACCTTCTAAGGTTAAAGCACACTTGAAATTAAATTTAAAGAAAGTTAAATTATATATAATCTTATTGTATAATATCTCTTATGTAATACAACCCTTATTGTTTTAAAAAGTGTAGTTAAAACATTTAAACTATGCATACTATATAGAAAATCTTCCTCAATTATTTCTCCCTCCAAATCTTAATGGCAGAGGACCATTTTAATATTATTCTTCTTATTATGCTTAGTCTTACAAAAACTAATTTTTCAAATTTAATTTTATGTCAAAAATAGATTTTAAATTAAAAATATTAATTCTTATTTTTAAAATTAATATTTAAATATTATCAAATATAAAATATTAATTTATAATCAATTTTTTCAAACTAATTATTCATAATTTTTGTCCTTATATTTTAGACTTATAAATTATGAACACTTATTCATATTAAACCTAATCAACTTTTAAAAAAAATTATTCATATTTTTTAACCTTATTGTCCATGTTATTTTTATTAGTGTACTTAATTGTATAAAAATTGACTTGTCAAAATTATTTTTATGTCAAAAATTGATTTTAAATTAAAATTTAAAAATAATAATTTCAACTTTCAAAGCAAATATTTAAATATTACCAAATATAAAATGTTAATTTATAATCAATTTTCTCAAACTTATTATTCATAATCAATTATATTCAAAATTTATTCTTCCCATCATACAAAACAAATTTATAAAACATTTTATTCTATTGCATATCAATCATTTTTCTTTTGTAATGGGTGCAATTTTTTTTAGAGAATTCTTTTCCTAATAATACATATAATGTAGAATACTAACTAAAATTTTATTTTTTTATTTTTTTAACAACTGATACTACTTCCAAAATTAAAAAAGAACATATAAAATTAAAATTTATAATACATTCAGAGAAGATGAATTCAACAATAAATTCTTATAAACACATAATAAATTTAATGGAAATACCTTTTTATTCTAGATTTATTAAATTCAGTAAAAGGTACAATTCATTTAAGTAAATCATAATTAAATAAATTATTTCTAAAATACTTATGCATACTTATATACAAGAAAAAAGGATCTCAATATAAAATTTTACTTGTAATTTCAAGTTATATGTACTATAAAGAAAATTCTATAAAAAAAAACTTTACCTATAAAAGAAATTGCTCAAAATGGAAAAATAAAGATAATAACTTTTTAAAAAATTGTACCTATAAAAAAAATTACTCAAAATGAAATAGAATGAAATTTTTTTGAGAAAAATATAATTAATCATGAATAACTAGATTGACTATAAATTAATATTGTATATTTTGTAATATTTAATGGTTAAAAATGCTATATTTAATTTTTATTTTAAAATCAAATTTAAACATAAAAATGATTGTGAAAAATCAATTTCTGTCCAACCAAGTACATCAAAAAAAACTTGTAAAAAACCACCTCCTAACGTCCCGATTTGGAAGAAGTAACAAAGCAAAATTTTTCTGCATAATACATATATTTTAATTGTTTGATTGAACCTTTTAAAACATTGTATGTATTTTAACCTTTAAAGTATTTACTGTTGAAAATTTTTCTACAACATAAACGACCTTGATACCTCTTGAGAGAACAAAAATAATAGCCTCATAACCTCAGCTAAATACCCCTGAAATATTTCACATTCTAACCTGCATCAATATACCATTATACATGCTTATATTGGTAATTATCAATATGCAATTTGTACCACTAACACTTTTGTCACTTCTACTCGTTTTCCATCCAAGATTCCAAGTGTAATGGAAATTGCCACATGATTTTCATGTGCTCTTATTCCTTCTCTATCAATCTAAAATGGAACCCGCAAAATCTTTTATATATATATATATATATATCTTATTCCTTCTTATATCTTCTTCAATCTCACACCACGATACATCAATCTCAGAAAGTAAAGTGGGAACAATGGATGAAATAGGAGACAAAACTAGAATGGAATCAGGAGAAAGTTGGACTAATAAGGAAGCATATGCCTTGTACATAACAATTTTCGTTAAATGTAACAGAAACATAATACAGGTGAACAAGGTGTAAACAATGCTACCTCTTTTTGACACTATAAAACTCAGATAAACAAATTGCAAATAAGATCGCATTGTGGGTAAAATGTAACTTTTTCCGTAATCTGAATCTACGTGAATTCCGTCTTCCTTAACAGCCTTCACTCATTAGTTACCACTAATGTACAACAAAACTGAGTGTGAGTTAAGGATGTGTGGTGATCTCATACATAATGACTGATGCAGAAGCAACATGGAGAAGAACATCCAAATAAATCACTGACACAGGTTAGTATAGACAATTGAGCAAGAATCTACTGTGTAAGTGACAAATCTTTAAGCTGCTGCGGATCCACCTCTGACGGAGCATGCGTGAGGGCACACTGTGCAGTTGTCGTTTTCGGGAAAGCAATGACATCCCTGATGGAGTTAGCTCCCGCCAACAACATAACCAATCTGTCTAGCCCATATGCAATTCCTCCTGCATTTATTACATAATCACCATTGATTTGAGGATCTAATGGTCTCATGAATTTAAGATGACTGCTACAGAATCATACATTGATCAAATTGCAGACCGGTGAAAATACCAGAAGCAACAATGCATGCACTGTCACACAGTGTGGAGGGCCAAAAAAGGGAGGAAAGTCAAACAAAATTTGCGCAAAACCAAGCGAGAAGTAAAATCAGAACTGTATTCTGTTTCAAGAACAATCCTTGTAAATCTAGTTCACTTTGCTTGTTCTTGACATTTAATCCCATCTCAAACAGATCCTGGGTTCATACACACTGGTTTGGATCTATTTGGAGAAGATGAAACTCAAACCATTAATATTTCATAATAATAGATTCTCAAGTCCTAACATTAATAGAATCCAAAAGCCACACTATTGTCTAGATTGCTGTTAGCTTACTGCTATAGGCTCCACTGGCTATCACAAGTTCACAAATGGATGAGCAGGTAATTCAATGCCAGCTCTAGCCTGCTAGTTTTGGGTTTCTCCACAGGGAAGGGAGAGCCGGGGTTATAAAATATAATAGCATACTAAAATGCTTCATACCGTGTGGTGGAGCCCCCATGTCAAGTGCTTCGAGAAGGTATCCAAACTTCGCTTCAGCCTGAAGGAGAACATGACATGTAAATCTAGTCCAAAACCCCCTCTAAGATTGACAAAATTTAGAACAATGATAGATAGAAAATTCCAGTCATTTGGAAGAAAATACCAGATAAGATTTTAGCAGATTATCATTCCTACAGACCTGTTCCATGGAGATGCCAACAATCTCCAGAACCTTTTGTTGTATATCACGTTTATAAATTCTCAGACTTCCTCCGCCAATCTGGCAGAAGATAGGATAAAATAATAAGACAATGAGTTATTAGGTAATAGACAAGAGTGATAACTTTTTCAATCATAGTCGCAAAGAAAATAAATCATTAATAAAAACATCTAAAATTACCTCCACCCCATTATAAACCATATCATATGCCAAAGCACGGGCAAATGCAAGATCATTCATGTCTTCAGGGTTCGGGGCAGTGAAAGGATGATGTAAAGCCTGCATTAAACCATATTTTTTAATCGCAGTAGCTAAAACAATAGAGATATGACTAGATATAATACCAATTGCCAAAATTTCTCAACAATGTCTTATTTGATTGAGATTGGGAGATCACGGTTTATTCTCCCCTTTATGAATTGCGTCGTCAAAAGGTATAAATAGATAAAATCCATATTAGTCAACACAAACAATGGCCAAAATTTAAAGGAAAAGAGAACAGAACGGTATACAAAACTAGAAGAAACACAGCAGACCTCAAGCCTCTGCTCTGAATCATTCCACTCAAACATTGGAAAATCAGTGACCCACAGAATTGAGTGCTTGCCCTGGAACACAAACACACGTAGGCAAATAATATCAGAGGAAAAAAAAGGTGAAAGAGAGAGTTTACCAAAATCAAAAGGCAGGATAGCAGATCATAAACTTACATGGTCAACCAAGCCTAGGTCATGAGCTACATATATTCTAAGACGGTCTGAAGTTCTATTTACAGATGAATATTGACCCAGTGCAAACAAGATAAGATCACCCGGTCCTGCAGAGCATCGCCTTAACAACTTCTCTCTAGTTATAGGGTCCATGCTTGATACTAACATAGAGATTCCCTCAATCTCCCCTGAAAGATAAAGGTTTTAATGTAACACTTCAAACGAATCTCTCAACACCATAAACAATAGTTAATAAACAATTCATCTCTTTACCATTATCCAAGACCTTGAGAAAAGGCAAACCCTTTGCTCCCGATTTGAGTGCTTCACTGTAAATATCACCTTTCTTAAGAGCCGAGTTCGAGTAACCTCTTGCACCAGAAGGTACGCATAATACTTTGATAATCCCCCCACTCACCAACGTGTCAGAAAAAACCCTGAAGGAAGATCCTACAAAAAGGTCAGATACCTACAACCCAATGAAAAAAATCATATATCAGCATGATCATTGCAGAAGGAGATACAGATCAATTACATTCTTAATATGAACAACAATATTCTTACTATCAGACAGCAAGTTGTAGCAAACCAAAGGGATTATGAAGATATAAAGCTATAGGTCTATTTTCAAATAGAAACTCCAAAATTGCGATGAAGAAAGTCATAGAAACAACTATTACATCTTTTAACTCAAGATCAAATCTGGTATCTGGCCTGTCAGAACCATATCTATCCATTGCTTCAGCATATGTAAGCCTGGGGAAAGGGTTTGGCAACTCCACACCTTTAATATCAAGAAAAACCTGCAACAAACAATAACTATTTATACTGGGTAATAAGTCAAAGAGTAGTATATCAGTGCATTCAAAATACAATAATAGACAAAATATAGTTGCTTAAACACAAAATCTGCTCCATCAAGCAGCTCATTGGTTGCCCCAAATCAACAAAACTAGTCTTCAATTAACTACCAATGAACCACATGGTTCAATTTATACCAAAATTTAAATTATGCCATAACCCCTCATTACCACTTCTTTCATAAGGCTTGGACTGAGTGACTTGAAAATTTCAAGGCAATACAATAAGACAACCACATCCAAATTGCAAAATGAAACCTTTATCCTTACTCTCCCACCCCCACCCCCCCCAAAAAAATCAACAAATACTCCATCCATATTCCACCTTCTATATCATTAATAGTGTCTCTAAACAAAGTTCCCATCTAATTTTACCTAGTGCCTACCAACACATATTGATATGATTCATAAATATTTTCATAACCATACAAAAAAGCTTCTAGTTACAAAACCAAATAAACTAACCTTTCTTATCAAATCTTCATTCAATTTCAACATCTCTTCTAAAGGAGTAAAAGCCATTTCCATATCTAGCTGTGTGAACTCAGGTTGTCTATCTGCTCTTAAATCTTCGTCACGAAAACATCTGCCAAAAGAATGACAATTACATCGTGATTTTGTGCAACATTTTACATTGGTTTAGCCATAAATAGCCCAATAAATAAGGCATGGCCTGATATTTTCCAGAAAAATATAGGGAAGATGAATTCCGAATTCAAATATACCACTAACGAATGGAGGCTTAAAAAGGAAATAGATAAATAGCTTACCTTGCTACTTGATAATATTTATCAAAACCAGAAACCATTAGCATTTGCTTAAATAGTTGTGGACTCTGAGGCAAGGCATAGAATGTTCCTGGCTTCATGATTCATGCATGAGTGAATCAAGAATGCATTAGTGAGGAAAATAGAGATAATAGGAATCAAATGTCACAATACCATGCTCACCAATGATATTCATCCAAAAACTTGAGCATGAATGTAAAGTGGCATAAAACAAAAGAAAGAAAGGGGGAAAAAAAGAAACAATACATCTATGGTTATCACTTATATGGAGCAACACTAGCGTTCTCTTCTGAAATCATTACAAATCAAATATCCCAATATACTTTATTAAGATCATAATCTTTAGCTCTGACATAAGCAACAAAGAGTAAACAGTATAACTATAATGCTCACAGATGTGTACCTGAATTCTTGAGGGAACTAAATAATCCCGTGCACCTTCTGGAGTGGATCTAGACAGTATTGGAGTTTCAATCTACCTTACGACCATAAACAGTTATAATTAACACAGATGTAGAAATTGTCACATACTGATACTGGAAGCAACAACAGAGGGTGGGAGAAACAATAACTATCATAAACCCATGGGATAGTACCTCCACAAAACCATGTGTATCTTCTAGATATCTTCGAATGAGTTTAACCACTTTATGCCGCAGCAGTATGTTGAAATTCATTTGCTGCCGCCTTAAATCAAGACACCGATACCTGTGAATAAACGTAAATATAAGCAATAGCATAACTTGACACCGTAAGAACCAGACTTCCATGGAACTGCAGATAACATAAACTAAGCAATTATGGCAATCATGTAACTCATGGGTATGACCTCAGACGGATTTCTTCCTTAAGAAAATCTTTTGCATCATCAGCTGTAGTAACTAAAAATGGTAACTTTGACTTCACAGCATTTAAAATTTGAACAGTCTCTGCAGCAACCTGGCATAGACATATACATAAAACAATGAAAAATAGGAATAAAACAGTAAATATCCTGCTTTAATTAATAGAAAACATATCATCAACCAGTCCAGTGCAAACAAGCAATAAACGAGGAGAAGAAATGAAGAAAGAAGTTTCATATATGAACTAGAAGCTTGCGAAGGGCAAAGAAAATTTGGAGGAGTGTGCTATTCTTCCTAGTTACGGCATCAAAGAACAACATGTCATAAACTAACAAAACATTCTGAAACAATCCAGGACAGTAGTAATTCAGTTTTTTTTTCATTTTTCTTCTTTTTGATTCCATCTGTCCCTCTGAAATTAGATACATATAATAAAAAGGCAGAAGAACTGTCTGAGTTAAATTTAACAATAATAGGGATGCAATGGACGACACATGCTTATGAATGAACAAGCTCTATTGAAGAATTAGTACCTTTCGGTCTACTTTATGAGAAGTGTGAAAATGTGACATAATTTAAAACCTGTTACAGTACGCAGCAATTCAAACTCCACCTCAGAAGCAAATGTACAATATTTCCACTTCAGATAATCAGAATAAGAAATGCACATATAGTTGGAAGATAAAGATTGCATTCTTATCATTGCGATTCTAAGCCATTGATCCTCCACACCATAAAAAAAGTGATAGCGTGCTAAGTGAAAATATGTACCTCAATGAAGCCAGTTTTCATTTTCTTGTTGATGGAATCACTTGGCCGAGACCGAACAATACCATCAATGGCAACCACATACTCAAGTCTAAGGTCATTGATAGTGGCATGGGCATCAGGAAATTCATCTGGAAGAGTAGTAACCTGGATTACAGCTCAATAAGCGCGCATAAAGGGTGAAAACAATGATGCTAATTAAGTGCAGAATCAGGAGGAATACTAAGAAATACAATAGTAAGACTAACTGAAACTAGACTTTCAGCATCAGAGTTGAATAAAAAATGCTTCTTCGAGATAGATGGGATGAATAAGTAGGTTGGCAGGCTCATGGAGATCAATTCATATCAACTCAAATGATTTCTTTGCTGAAATTTGATTATTTTCCTAGAAAAACCCTTCCAAGCGAATTGGAATAGAGAAGAACCATCCATACGCCAGCTTAATACCTGAACAATACCAGTGTGATCTCTGAGATTGAGAAATGTGAGGCCACCATGGACTCTGTGAAGAGCAACCCACCCACAAAGTCGAACACTTTTACCCACATCGTTTGAAGACAACTCGCCACAAAAAGCATTCCTAGAAACCCATCCAAGAGACTCTTTTCCAGCAGCTGCTAAAGGCCTACAATTGGACGTCAGTGTTTCAGAAGCAGAAGAAGGGGATGGTTGAAAGGTGGTAGCAGAAACAGAAGAAAAACTTCTGGTTTTGGAATAAACTCTCGGAATAATGGCGTTGGAAATGCTGCAGAGAAAGTGAAATGATGACTTGGGACGGAGAGCTAGAAAAGGCAGGGTTTTGAAAAGGAGAACCATGCTGCTGCAGAGGGACAAATGAAGGATGAGGATGAAGAGAGAAGGCAACGGCAGTTGTGAGGGGATACGAAATGGGCCTATGGTGATGGAAATTGCAATGTCGGGTTAGACTGAGTTCAAACCAGCGGGTCTGGGTCCGAGTCCTACAAAGGGCCTCTAGCTTCACGCGTTTGTGTCTAGAGCCGCATGTTTCATGGATCTCCAATATCGCGGGCCGGGCGGTATATTTCATGGGATTTTCATAAAATGTCTACAGATAAATGGGCTTGCTAGTGGTTATTTTTTAGGAAAAATAAAAATCTTTATAAAGTATTATACATTTATTTATTTATAAATAAGTATATTTAAAATTTAAAATATATAAATAACTTTAAAAAATATTATATATATAAATGATAAAATTAAAAGTCATGTAAAAATAATTTATAATACAATCCTATTGATTAAAAGTAAGACAATGGAATATAATTTTATATGAATTAAAAATTTGAACTTATATAAAAATTAAAAATTAGAAAATTACAGACTAAGTTGGCCTGTTCGTGGGTTATCCATGCAGACCACGAGCCACGCAAGCAATTCTATTTGTATCATCACACATCAAATATTATTTTGTAATAATAGCTATGTTTCAAAAATTAAAATCTCATTTGACACACTATATAATCTCTTAATTATATATTTTCCGTGGTTTTTCTTCCTCACCTATTACACTGCCCACTGCTCGCGTTCAGACCACTCGCCAAGACAGGAGCAAGCTCCTTCTCTTGAGTGTTGCACACCAGTCTCTACGCTGCAAGATCTGCGATGAAGATTTTTACTTTTCTCTTTGTACAATTTTCCTAATTTTTGGCCATGATTTATTGCCTTTTCTAGATCTATATAGAAGATCCATGATTAAATATGAAGATTTTCAGTTTTCTCTTTGTACAATCTTCCTGATTTCTTGCGATGATTTTTTGCTTTTTCTAAATCTGTTCCTTTAAATCCAGCCCTCTACACGATTTTCAATTTTTTCTTTATACAATGTTCCTAATTTCTTGGCATGATTTATTGCTTTTTTCTAAATTTGTTCCTCTAAATCTAGCCCTCTACACGATGCAATGGGATTCTCTACAAGCATGAGTCCAGTGCCAACAGTAGCAACATGAGTGAATATCTACTTCTTCCATCAAGCCGATCACATTGTGCAATTCGCGGCACTGGGCGCTTTTCACTTTGTGCTGAGATTGCCCTGCATCTCTGTTTCTCGCGTTGCTCGCTTCTTCTTCCACTCGCTTCCCTTTGTGCTTTTCTTTGATTTCACGGTGAAGTGACTATCGCGTTTCTGGACTTGAGGGCTTTTGAGGATTTCATGCTTTTCTTTGCTTCTCCTCGCGTTTCTTTAATTCTTGCTTGGATGAATTGATGAGTTCTGCTTGTGATCAATTCTAGATCCATAATCTCTATAGTTATAGTTATATGTCTGAACTTTAGAAAAATTTTAACTTGTGCTGATTTGAAGAGTTAGCCCTTGTCTGTATTTTATGACTATGCTGCTGACATCTCTTCATTATCGTTAATTGCAATCCAGAGACCAGAATCTGTGAAGATTGATGCACGGCTTGTCAATGGAACAAGGTTTTCGGTCAGCCCGTTAGGACTTCCTGCACGAGCATTCCAGCATGAGTTTGATCATCAACAGGTCTACTTTTCTACTCAACTTCATGCAAGCACTGCTGCTCATGCATTATGATTGGCAATCATTCAAAAATTTCTACTTCTGAGAGTACTCTACAGATAAAAAGCATGCTTAATAATGACTTTATATAACTAGATTAGCATAGAATCTCAAGCAGATGGGTTCCAGAGCCCCCAGAGATAGCCTCGCCTTGGATTTTAGTTAGTGAGGGCCAGCGTGACTCACTAGGGCAGACATTGCTCAGGCAGAAGTTGCATAAAATGGGTCCATATGGGCCTCGCATTTTTTTTTTGTTGATTTTTATATTTAGTAAATTAGATAATATTTATTCTTGATTGTTTATGATGATATGTATTTATATAAAAAATAAGGATTAGCATTTATACATTAGATTCCATATAAATTAAAATTATTTTTTATATATTTTTTTAAATTTCATTTGTTATAATATTTATCATATATACATCTATTTAAATATGATAAAGATAATTGATTAATATAACATTATAATATTACGACAATTCTATTAATTAGTAATGACTAAAAAAATATAATACCTCTAATTATTTAAGTTAAATATAATTATGTAAAATTTATAATTATTTAAATGTCATAAGTATAATGATAAATTTTAAATTAATTTCTTAAATAATTTAAATTTTAAAAAATTAAATTTATATTATAAATTATCATTAATTAAATTAAATTTAGTCAAATCCGTGCATCGCATAGGTTAAAAGCTAGTACAATATAAATATCGTTAAATAATATAATATAATACCATATAGAAGAAGGTAGTAATATTATATTATTTAACATAAATAATTAATGAACTAATATTATACTATTTAGCATAAATAGTTAATGAACTAGCTAATAAGTTAGTTTATTACTAATAACTAATAATTTAATTAATTGTATTAAAAATATTTAGTAAAAATAGTTGTTGAATTAAATAAAAAAATATAAAATAATATAATAAGATACATTAATATAAATAAGCATATAAATTAAACTAATTCATATTTATTATGACACCAAATTATATTAATACAATCAAAATATTCAAAATAAGAATAAAATTATATGGAATTTAATTAATTATGTTTATGACAATACATATTATTTTTTATTTATTATTCAAAAAATTAATATAATAATCTAAATTTTAATTAATTATATTTTATGACATCACATATTTTATTTATTTATTACTTATTTTTATTTATTTATATTAAATTAATAAAGATATGTTAAATATTTACCGATATAATTGTAATATAGGTTGTCTTTTAACTAAAATAAAAGAGGCAATTTTGAGAAAAATTTAAAAAATTATCAACTTATAAGTTATCTTATGAAACCTATTAAATAAAAATTTATGTTTTTAAATAACTTAGTCCATTGAGATTAGACATGAAATTAAGTATAAATTTACTAAATTCACAATAGCAATTCTCCAATTGAACTCAACTATTAATTAATTATAATTTAATAAAATATTATTAAATATATTTAACATTATCAGGTTCTAGTACATAAAATTTGTATTCTTAAAATAAATTCTTTTCAAAGTTCAAACAACTAGATTCAAAATTAAATAAGATTTATCTTTCTAATAATTCATATTTTAATTATGCTTATGTTATTATAGAGTCTTTAAATTCACAAAATATACTATAATTTATGTTATTTGATATATCAATAATTTAATCATTATTTTATTATCTTATTTATTAGAAAAAAATTACATTTTACTTATATGTAATTTCGTTCTTTCACGCTTAATCCATTTATTTTGAATATTAAAATTTATCCATATATTCTTTTAATTATTAGCACTTTACTCATCTAAATTATTTTTTATTAAAAATTAAATAGAGAAGTCATGTGTAGCACAAATGATCTTCCTTTGCAAATCTCTCTTGGTTAATATTTTCTAAGTATATGTCTTGATCATAATAATTTATCTTAAATGCATAAGCTAACTGCACCTTTAAAATATCTTAGGGCTATTTGATACAGTATAATTAGAATAAGAAAAGGAAAAGGAGGATACTTATTCCCTTTGTGTGTGTTTGGTTTAAAAAAATTAATTCCCTTTCCCACTTTTTCCTGAATGAGTTTACCTAAAATCCAAAAACCTCGATTCCCCTAAATCTTCTAAGGAATCCCATTCTCTCATTTTAGGTTTTGCACACTCTGCAATCAATTCAAAAAATATTAGAGAAATCATGTTAAATATGTTACTATACTATTGTAAGTAATTTATTATATTTTTATTATGGTAACTTATTAACTAGTTAGATTTAATTAACTAGTTAGATTTACGATTTCTTGTAGTCCAAATTTTTTAACAACTAATTTTTTTAATTGTCTATAATTTAATTTGAAATTTGAATAATGTAAATTACAAGTAATATAGTTGTTTTTTTCATTCATAATGCGGTTATTCCAATGGCTAGCTTGTTGGAAAGAGCATAATGCACCTTACAAAGATCAAACCTACACCAAAAAGAGCAAGTAATGGCTATTGCATTCAAAATTCATATTTTAACAACTCTGTAACAATTACTACAACCAATTTACTACTAGAAACTTGCTCTTTGCTTCTCTAAAATTACTATAAATTGGAAGTTTTTCCAACTCAAGAAAGTACATTAAAAAAATCAAGAAATTTGAACTTCAAAGTCTAGGAGCTTCTATTCTGATCTTTTTATGCTATTTTTGAGAAATCTAGAGCTTCATTTGCATATCTACCCTAAAAAGAAAGTTTTGAGGAAAAAAAAAGCCTTATAATCTCTTTCAAACATATCATTCTTTAATTTCATTATATTTTGAAATTCACTAACTTGAGTTAGAGTACGAGAGGATCACTTGTGTAAATCCAAAAAATGATTCTTTGTATACCATCAAATCTCTACACATGGTTGTATCTCTACTATCATACTTTTTTACCTTCAAATACATTTTACTTGCAATTTTTAAAAGAACATTTGTTGTTTTCAATATTTGCTTTCTCCAGAAAAATATTTTAAAGGTCTTTTTAAGTTTTAAATTTATGTTTTAAACACAAATTTACCCCATTATTATATTTTGTACTAACATTTCATTTTCTCTAATTTTGATTCAATTTATTAATTTATTTGAGATAATCCTCCCAAAAACATCAAAGCCCATTGTAAATTTTTTTTTCTTCAGCCATTTGCTCTATAATTAATGAAAAAGTTGGTCCTGGAAGAAAAGAAATTAAGTCTCTATTTGTTTTTTGAAAAATATTTTTTGTAGAAAATTTTTATTTTCTTTTATATGAGTGAATAAGTATCATATGTTTTTATATCTTATAATTAAAAAAAGAAAAAAAATTACTTTACCCACATTTAGTTTGATTGAATTTTACTTGGCTCATCTGTATTTTCAAGTATTATAATTTGTCTACTTATATTTTCTGCTGTTAAGAATTTATCTACCTAAACTTTTTTATCCAATTTTTAATGAAAAATTCTATAACAAGTGAATTAATCAAAATCAAACAAAACCATATGTATGTAAAGTATAATTTTCATATTTTTATGTGAATTGATGTCAAAATTTCTCAATAGAAATTAAAATATAATAGTCGTGTCTCCTACCATGAATAAGGAAAAAATTATTATAATATATAAAATATGTAAAAAAAAACTAAAACTCTTATGTTTGTAAATATCAAAATTTATATATTCTTTTACTATTAATTTTGTAAAGCATATAGTAATAATGTATAGTTTCTAAAACTAAATTAAGGAAAAATGATAAATATATTTCTTTAATTTCAATTGAGAATTATAAATATCAATTTACACAAATATTAAAAAATTATAATTTATTTTTTGTGATTTTATCTGAATTCAATTAACTCACTTATTAAGAAGTATTTCATAAATTGGATAAAAAAGTTTAAATGAGTAAAGTATTAATATTAAAAAATACATATAACCAAAGTATAACATTTAAAAACACATGTGGGTTAAGTAAAAATTAATGAAATTTCATGTAAGCAAAATATAATTTTTTTCTTAAAAAGCAATATTTAAAGTCATGGTAAAAAAAGGAAAATAACTTCTTTTTCGAAAAAGAAGAAGTTATCTTTCACTAAACTTAATATGTTTAACATTTAATATATCAATCATTTGTTACCATTTTGATACTTTATAATTACATTTTCATAAAGGATATTTTTTGTTAAAATAAATACAACCTAAGTTACGCTAATTCCATTGCAAATTACACTTTGCCCAATATTGTTTCCTTAACATGATTTCTGCCAATTTCCATCCCTTTGAATTTATTTTCTTCTTAAGTTTCATTTATTATGTCGAAAAATGTTATTTACATGTATATTAATGAATGAATAACATGTCACTTATATTTATATTTTAAAAAATGATATTTAAAGGTGAGATTATATAAACAAATGCCTGAACCAAAATATGTTATTACTATGGAAACTTGTACAATTACGGGAGGAATGTTTAGTACAGGTTCTTTAGCATTAAATAAAGAAGAACACTTTCCATCATCTTATTATTTTATGAGTATATTTCATGGAAAATATTTTCCTCAAAACAAACGGCCTAAATGTATCGTATACTAGGTGAAAAATGGTTGTTTTTAATGATAAAAATGTGTAAAATATCCTTTTGAATTTTATGTGATTGTATTTTACTTTATTAACTTTAAAAATTTACAGATCAAACCCTTAAATTATAAGAAATTTATAATTAATACCTATCATTCACTTAATTACCCATTTTATTATATTACATAATTTTTTAATTAACTTTTTTATCAAGAATCACAATATTATTATACTTTATCTTATTATGATTATGTTATTTTTTGCATATAATTTTGCAACTTAGTTTGAATTATTTAGCTAAATTTATATATATCTAAATTAATTTCTATTAGATGTATCGAAATTATATGGAAAAAATTATATAATAAACTAACATACAAAATAATATGATTCTTTTTAAAAAAATTCATGTAATTTAATAAAATAATTAATTAAATAAATTATGAGTGTTAAATGCAAGTTTAATAGAGACAAAGGATTTGTTGCAAGCTTTTAAAATCAATAAGAGTAAAATATAACCATCTCAAATATTTTGTATTTTTTCTTAATTATATTTTCACCTAAAAAACATTAGTTGGTCTCAGAGTTAGGAAATTTTCTCTCTTCTAGTTACTTTAGCTAGCTTCACATTTTTGGAATTGGCCAAAAAAGATTTATAATATATTTAGGAGTTAAAAAGGAAAGGGAAAAGAAGATAATACGAGAAAATAGATAGAAAGGAAAGAAAGAATAATAAAAACTGAAGTCATAGCTTCCTTTCTTCTTATTTGAATGTCTAAAGTTATATAGAGGAATATAATTAATGAAAGGTTAATAAAAATTTATAATTAATTAGTATATATTTTATAATTTTATTTTTTTAAAATAATTTATTAATAAGCTTTTAATAAAAAATCTCTCTCCAAAATTTTTCTTTCAAAAATTTTATTTCTAAAAAAATGATATGGTGAGTATATATACATTAATATTATAATTCTTGCTTAAAATATTTATGAAAAATTTATTAAATATTAATATAATATGATTCTTATTTAATAATGTCAACAGTAACCTAATCAGCGTTCACCCTAAAACTAATATAAATGAGTTCAAATAAGAATAAATCTGCATGTGTAAATAAATATAAGTTGCAAATATTAGATTTACTTATTATCAATTTTTTAAAAAGGTATTTTTATAAATTTTTATTAAAAAAATTTATGATTATAATATGTATTTTTTACACGTTATATACTTTTCATAAAATATAAATAATATATTTTTATTTAGATGAAAATAATAATAAAATATTAAAAATGTAAATATAAATATAAATGAATAAATGTTTTCAAAATAGTAAATTAAATTGATAACATTTCAAAAATTCCTTAATTTAGAGAAATATAAAATATTAAAGAGTTGAAAGCTTTACAAAATCAATCATAAACTCTTATGTCTTTCCTTTTCTTTTCTTGTGCAAAACTTCAAAAGAAAGAAAAGGATAGTACATAACCTTCCATTTTCCTCCATATAAACAAACTATTAATTTTATTTCAAATGTTGCATCTCACATGAAAATAAGGTAAAGTGTAATATGTAATGGAGTTATTTTTTTCTCTCCTTTTTTAGGGAAGTTACATTTAATTGAGTGGCAAATTGAATCAAATTAAAGGAATGAGAAATCACTTATGTTACACATAACATATTCATTAAATTTTTTATAAAAAATAGTTTAAATATGTAAAGTAGCAATAGTTGAAATAATTACATCTCTAAGATAACCTTAAGTGAATATATATTCGATAAAAGTTTAAAAGATCTAAAATTATTTTTTGTGTATTTAGTATAATAAATAAGTAAATTTTTTGTAAATTAAAAATTTGTTTTTAAAGGTGTTTAATCTATTAATTATCAAAAAAATATTTTGATAAGTTTCACAAATTAATTTATAACTTTTTAATTTTTTTTAAATTTATTTCTCATCTTTTAGTTAATTAAGATTTTATTCTTTCATTTTATAAATATATTCATTAATTAGAATTCAAAGTGACTTACCCATTGGGGTATATCAAATGAAAAGAGTGAATTTTGATCATTAAATTTCAAATTAAAGTAATAAGATTAAATTATAAAATCAAATGATATTTTTAAGTAATTATATGAATTTTTATTATATTTTAATCTAATGTAAGATCTAATAATCATGATTTCTCCTTTCATATTTCATATAAAAATACTTTTCTCATCGAATATGCCTTTATCCATCATTAAATATTTTTCTTATCCTCAACAATTCAATATAAATAAATATATAATATTATAGAAATAATAATTTAATAAAAATTATCAAATAAGTAAATAAATAATTCTTAACACACGTTTTTTAAGAAGTGTATCATACACTTCTTTTTCATGTTAAACATTTTAAATGGGAGCCTGACCTTAATTCATAAATAATGAGTAATCTTAATATAATTTTTTGAATTCAAAATTTAATGACTATATTAAAATGGGTCGTGTATAGTATTTACATGCATAATGGGTTAGTTAAGCATAGATTTTATAATATATAAGATTTATGACCCAATCCAATTTATTTAAGAGCTACTATTATTTTTAGTAACATAATCTTAGTTTACACTATCCCATTCATGTGCAAAGTTAGTTTTTCACTGAGAGGAGAGAGGTGAGAGCTTCTTATGAAAGGAAAACATTCCTTGTAACACATTCTTCCTTTACACTTTATCCCACACCCAATTAGATGATTAAAGTTATAAAATTTGGGATTGGTTAGAAATGAAGGAAGCGGTACAATCAATTCTCTCCTACTCAATTTTATAAGTTTTTCTGCTATTGAATTATATTATATTACATATTAATGATTGGAGGGCAATGTAAAATAATTTTTTTCTTGCATCTCAAAGATAGCGAGGCTTATAGAACTATAGTTCTCATAGTTTATAAGAAAACAATAAGGACGAAGTAAATATAGAGGAGTGAAAGTTGTTAAAATTAACGGCTTTCATTACCATATAAATTAGTGTTCTTAAGTATGAGTTTAAATCTAATTAATTATGTAGTTAAATTTTATTAATTATATAATTAAATTCTATTAAATATTATAACCACTACTTATTAGGTATATTAAATTATTTATTTACTAAATAATCATGATCATAATTATGTAAACTCCTATATTATCTTTAACATTTGAATGATCACTTGAAATTGTAGAATGAGATTTCTTAATTTAATGAAAAAAGTTAAAGAAATATGAATTTTTAATAGGAAAGTCATTTAAAGATCTATATGATAGATTCTTTGGTCACATAAGCTGAAGATAAAGTAAATTTGCAAGCTTTTCATTATTTAATACTAGCATTACCTTAATTTTAGATTTGAAAATTTAATTACAAAGAAATTTAAGTTTCATAGGCCAAAATGTTCTATTAGCAATAAGTAAATAAAACTTATGAATTCCTTAAGAATTATAAGTGAATGATTTAAGTTACTAAATTGGCATGTTAAATTTAGCCAAAATATATGTTATTATGCAAGTTTCATATTTATTCTTGAAACATTATATTAGTTATCATTCCTCCTTTACAAGAATTAAGCAAAGTTATTTCTTTCTAATTCAATCATTGAAATAAAAGTGTGCAAAACTTTAAAGTCTCTAATATTTCTTAAATACTTTGTCCAAACACAACATTAGAATAATCAAAGTAAAGAAAGGGAAGATTAAGTGCCAATTGTGTTTCAACTTTTGCTCTTCATGGAGTGCTTTTAAGTTTTATACAATTAAGATGTATCTTCTAACTTATATGGTTATTTTATAGTTTATAAAGATAAATAGATATTAGTATATTTGTTTAATCTTTCACATAATGTTAAAATTTTTATTTATATTCCTAAATTATGACATGTTTAAAATCTATATATATTTTTAAAATCTATATATATTTTTAAATTTTCTAATAGAAGTAGCATCATTTAATTAAAAAAAGGTGAATAAAAGAAAATCTAGAAAGCAAAACATATGGAGAATGTTTGGTAAATAGTTTGTTCATCAGCTTTTAGTTTATTAAGACCATTTAGCTAATTGACTTGATCAATTAGTTATTTAGTTAATTCAATTAACTTATTGATTTTAATAAGCTAATTTAAAAAAGTCAAGGATCTTAGCATTTTTGAATAATCGATTCATTAAATATATGAAATAGTAAAAAATAACCTCAAATTATATAATAATAATCTTTCCCGCTCATTATTTTACTAGTTAAAAGTGTAATTAAGAAAAGTCAAACCTATACCCATTAACATATAATATTTTGTGCTTAACCACTATAATATTATATATTCGAAGTTATACATGTATTAATCAATATATACTAAAACAAAATAACTCTTTTTAAAAATAAATAATCATTTAAGTTTTCATTATTTAGGTTTATATAATAAAACTAATATTGTAATAAAATACTTGTTATAATATGTTAAATTTTTTATACAATTATTTGATGAATTTTAAATTCTCTTCATATTAAAAGTAAAAATTAGTAAGATTAATTTATATACATATATACTCAAATAAATTCTAAAATATACTCATGCTCTTATATGTAATTTTATATATAAAAAATTAATAATAAATAGTTAATTTTATGAAATATTTTTATTCAAATAGTTAATGTTATTAGTTAGTTAAAATAGTTATCAATTAATAAGTAATTAAATTAGTTATTTATCAAATAATATCATAAAATCTAAATGATTTTTCACAATGCTTGTAAGAGAAATTAAGAAAAAAGTCCCCACTAAATCGATAGCAAACCAAAACAATTTAACAATTGTAATAGCAAGGATTTTTTTTTTGTCAGAAAGAAAGGAAATTCATTAAAACTTAAGTAATAGTATTTACATATCTAGGAGTTTACATTTCTATTTTATCATAGATAAGATACATAGAAGTTCTTTAAAGAGGATCATCCAAAATGACAAATATATTGTTAAGACTAACAAAAGACTTAGCTACAAAATCTATCACAGTATTTGCTTCTTTGTATATATGCTTTAGTTCAAAAATTTGATTATCATCCAACAACTTTCTACAATCTTTGGTCAAGCTACTATTAAACATAGAAAGATTATAATTCTCTAACATTACAGCTTGTATTATAGCTAAAGCATTAAGTTTGATAACTAGAGGGAGTAAGCCCTTATTTTGAGCAAGTGAGAGACTATTTCTTAAAGCAGATAGCTCTATAACAAAATTTGAACTTATTTTAATTCCTCTAGCACAACTAATAACCTAATTACCCCTACAATTCCTGATAATAGCCATAGAAGTTATTGGTCCAGGATTATCTTTAGCAACTTCATCTATATTCAATTTGTAAAAACCTAAAGGAAAGGGATGCAACCTATCTTTACCACTTGTTGTAAAGTAGGAATCTTGTTTTTTCCCTAAAACTACCCAATATTCTTTTAATTTAGAAAGAATACTATATTTCAAATCCATATTTTCTTTGTTTGATTTAAAAAAAATTCATTCTTAGTTAGCTAAAGGTTTCATAAAGCAAAGGAAAAAATAGCAGACTAGGGAAACCATCGAATCATAGCTTGATTCATATGAAGTCAAATTTATTCTCAACCAATTAGCAATATCCTTATGAAAAGAAGCCATGCAAGAATTTGGGACAATCAAGGATTGCCATAAATGAAAAGTAACAAGGCATTCATGAATAATATAGCCAATTGTATCTATGCTCGAGTCACATAAAACACATGATGGAGGAACATTAGCACCTTTTTTTAATTAAAAAGTCCTTGACAGAATTCTTATTCCATATGATAAGCCAAATAAAAAATTAAATTTTTGAATAAGTAGGAATCTTCTAAATCTAATTAAAAGAATTGCTAGAATAAAGGATTTTATGTTTAGCTAAATAATTATACACACTTTTAATGGTGCATTTACTAGATTTATCAAGCCCTTAAACCAAAATATCTTCCTTGCCACACATACTAAAGGGAGTTCCAAAAATAGAGTTAGTAATATAATCAGGAAAGCACATGGGAATAACATTGAGATTCCATTTATTTTCCACAATAATGTCACTAACTTTTAAATTTAAAGCTTTTAAAGGAATAGGTCTTTGAACAATACCTTTGATTGGTCCTAATAAGTCTAATTATCAAACTAAAAATTAATTTTTTAACCATTATCCACAATCTATTTGATTCCCACAACTACTATAGTAGTGATAGATTTCAAAGCTTTCCAATTATGGGAACAATCTTAGTTTGCTTTAATTCTACCATTGTTATTCAAAACTAGATATTTCTTCCTAAGAACTTAGACCCAAAAATGTTGATGATCTTGAATAAAAGTCCACACAAGTTTATTAACATAAATAGATTCATGAAAGAAATCCTTAATTCCAAGCCCTTTAGAATCTTTAAGGGTAGTAACTAGATCCTATTTAACCAAAGAAATTTTTTTATCTTTAAAAGAACCCTAATAAGAAATATCTAATAACTTGATGCATCCAGTGATAAATATTCTTAGGAATATTAGAGAAAGCTATATAACATAAAGGTGAATATGACAAAACAAAATTAATCATAACCACCATTCCAACGGAGGATAAATGTCTATTTTGCCAAAAAGAAATCCAATTTATAAGGTTTTCAACTAAAAAATAAAAATCTGTAAAGTTTTAATTTACTTTTAGTTCAATACCTAAACATTTACCTAAAAAACTTTTATATTGAATTCCTAACTCAACAAAAAGTTAATCTTTTCTGGTTTGTTAAATGTTTTTTGAAAAATAGATTCAAGTTTTTTCTTTATTTACATATAAACCAAATGGTTAAACAAATTCATGCAAAACACTATTTATAACAATTTTTTTATCAACTTTCGCATACAAAACAACATCATATGCGTAAAAAAAAGATGTAAGCATTTTAGACCATGTTTACTAGTTTTAATCAAGTTCCAAAGATTTTTTTTGATAATTTTCCTTAATCATAACACGTAGGTATTCTAAGTAAAGAATAAAAAGGTAGGGAAATAGTCGGTGTCCCTATCTAAGGCCTCTAGAAAAGAGGATAGGATAAAATTTACCACCATTAAAAAGGATTTCACAAGAGACCCCTATAACAATATAACTAAAATTTTCCAACTACTGGGAAAGTTAAAAAATACTAGCACATTTCTAATGAAAGACTATTCAATTGAATCATAGGCTTTCTCAATATTAAGTTTAAGTATCATGAAACCATCCTTAGCCTTTAACTTATCTATGATATGTATTAATTCTTTCGATATAATGATATTATTCACAGGTTTTTTATTGGGGATAAAAATAGCTTGATATAGCGAAACTAAGGCATGAAGGAAAGGTCTAAGCTTGGAAGTAAAAAATTTTGAAATGAATTTCAAAATTGTATTACATAAACTAATAAGCCTATAAACATTTAAAGTTCCATGCATTTGGCTTTTAGGAAACAAGGTGATTAAGGTTTTGTTAAGCTAAATAGGAACCTTGCAAGACTCAAAAACTTCCAAAATGTAATTATTGACTGAAGACCATCAGGTCCTAAGGCTTTTATAGCTTTTTGGTTCTTTACAACTTGGAAAATTTCACCATTTGTAGGTAAACTCATAAGACCATTGCCAATTTGAGGATCTAAATTGATGGACCAATTAAAGGGCTTGGACATAAAACACTTTGAAAATCTTATTCTTATTTAATATTTATTTTCAAATTTTGACAAAATATACATTTGAATATCTTTAGCATTTGTTAACTATTAACCCACTTTATTTCTAATGACAGAGATTTTATTAATTCTTCTACAAATAAAAATAAACATTTAGTAAGTATGTATATTTCTATCATTATCTACTATCCATTGCATATAAGATTTCATAGCCTATATTTCCTTTTCCTGTCTTAAAATGGTAAGATATTCATTTTGTAAATCTTTATCTAATCTAATTAAAGCTTCAAACTTATAATTAGCTAAAGTTAATTAAACCCCTCTAATTCTAGTAACAATTCTTTTTTTCTTTTTAAAAACATTTCCAAAAATGTTAGAATTCCATTAGGAGACATATTTGGTGAAATTTCTAACTGCTTCTTGAAAAGGGGGAGAATTCCTCCAATGATTAACAACAATATCATGACACCCAAGATGGGAAAGCTAACATTTTTCAAAGCAAAAGGGTTTAAGTGAAGAAAATTAAGATTTAGGGAATAAGGAAACTAAGATAGGACAATGATCCAAACAAATTCTAGGTAAGTTAAACAATTATGTTTTCGGAAAAAGTATTTGTTAGGAAGCATTACAGTAAGCCCTATTAAGTTTTTCCATTATTAAATGGTCATTATTCTTAAAGTTTGTCTAGGTAAACATCCGCCCAGAATAACTCATATTAATCAAGCTGTAATACTCTAAACATTTAAAAAATAAGTTTATTCTATATCTATTCATAGCGGATCTCCCAAATTTTTCATTTTATGATAAAACTTTATTAAAATCCTTTAAAACTAACCAAGGTAAATCACAAGAGTTAGAAATATTTTTTAAGTTACTCTGTAAAAGTTTTCTATTTGATAGTTTAGGACTTGCATAGATTCCACTTAATAACTAGTGGGAGGAAATAGGATTTACCTTAATGATGGTATGAATTTATTGCTTAGATTTATTAAGGACCTCCAAGTCAACCTCCTACTAATTCTAAAGAAACTAAATACCACTAACACAGCCTATAGTTTAGTAAATTCTATTAGTGTGTGTCCTAGGAACTAATTATATGGATGATTGAAATAATACACAATATATTATATTTTATTTTAGGTAATTTAATTATTTTATTTTATTTTTATAATTTTATTATTATTTTATGCGATTTATAACTTAATATAATAATTATCCTTGGAATAGCTTCGTTATTCCTAAAATGCCCCTAGTTAAATATTATTACAAAAATAATAGTAATAATACATCGAGACTAGCATATATAGTGACTGATTACGAATCATGGATATGTGATATCAAGTCAATACATGAGTATATTATTTGTGAACAATGTACTAGACTAACCCACTATGAGAATATTACATGGATAGAGTTGTCATAAGTTATTCTCATATGATCACAAATACACATAAACTTTTAACCTGAAATCACTACAGTTCCCTACATGAGGAATTACTCACTTTAATATTGTCCTATGTCACCTTTAATCAGGATAATGAATAGGACATTGATTGGGTGTATCATGAATCATGCAGAGGGAAGTGAGTGATGTAGACGAGATTTTGTTACTCTTGTATAAAAAAAAAATATCCTTGGGCCCCTTGATTGAGTGAAACTTAGAAATGCATGGTCATGCTCAATTAGATTAATATGTGATATTAATCATTTATTTTAAGTCTACTCAGTATCAAAAAATATAAATTAAATATTGACAAGGATGACACACTCCATATTTTCAATTTAATTTGGATATTATTACAAAAAGGATTATGATGTAAAATGTTAATAATATATTAGGTGGATGTCAAATTACAAACATTCTTACTACTTGAGTTGCAGTGATGTATTGCTAGATACCGCTCACTGTCTATGGCTCAATAATGAGTTATTATCAACGTAGTAAGAACCTATAGGGTCACATAAAAAGAGTAGGAATAAGATAATAATTAATTAAATTTTAATTAGATTAATATCCAATTAATTGAACTTATTTTTGTGCATATATATATTATTAAATAATAATATATTTTTCACATAATAAATATAATTATTATTATTATATGATATTATTTGATATTAAAGTAATATCAAATAATTACGTTATCAGATATTAGATAAATATATTATAAGATAATATTATTTTGATATTTAATAACTATATGCAATTATCTAATAATTAAGATATTTACATTATAAATAATATTATTATCTAATATTAGATAATTAATAGATAAATCATATCTCTCCCTGTTATCTCTAGGATAAGGATAAGATGAGTTGTTAAGTGTGATTAGAATTTTGGAAGCATTATCCTAGTAAGACTAGGATTATAGCTTGCCTAAGTTCTATAAAAAGGGACTTGAGGGCAGTACTTTGAAGCATACGCTCATAAGCTTCCATAAAATCCAAAATCACTCAGAAAATATTTAATCCTAAATCCTATAGAGAAAAACGCATCCTAGCAAATTTGTGGAAGGTGAGAGGTCGTTGTTCACTCCGTATGGATACCGTAGAGACGTTGTACCTTTCGGCCAGCGTTTGATTCATCTGCTCTCAAGTTTTGATCAATAAAAATACGAGTGCTCAATAGGTAAAACTCTAATAATTGATTTATACTTTTTGCATGGATCCTAGGTAGAATTCGGATTAAATCTTGAATTTCCACTGTATGTGATAATCTGAATTCCTAACAAATTCAACATTTGTAAATGGCAATTGAGCAACTAAAGTTCTAGCTCGATCTTCATCCAGATAAGAATTTTCATCCTTTCCTTAGTGATAAAGTTAACTAACATATTCTTAAAATTAGGATGTTAAACCCTTCATACATTCCATACTCCTATGCTAAATTAATCTTTGACCATCGTATTAATTGAAAAAATGTTATTGAGAATCGATATTATGGTAACTTCCACCATTATTCATCTATAAAACTCTTTGTAGGTTATTTAGTTAAGAACATGGATTTAACATTTCAATACTATTGGATTGAGTGATAGTAGATGAATATTGGGTTCTCCTCCCTTGTAGCTTATACTCATTGGATTCAAGCATACCAGTCATTTCTAAATTTGCATTAGCTTGCTCTATTCCTTTTTAGTTATTCTATGAAATGGATTGGAAAGAGACTAAAGTAATGGAGCTTCTTGTTGCTTGGGTAGTGCTAAGTGAGTTTCTAAGCATATTTAACTTGGATTGTTGTCTATGTACATAATTATTAGACAAAACAATATTTTAGGTGTCATCTCTTTTTAGAAAGTTTAATCGTATTCATTCAGAAGGAGCTTATACATAAGGTAGGTGTCATCTATTTTAGGTGTCTAAGTGAGTCAGATTTTTTAAGGCCATTGCCATCTTTAGGTTGAATCCATAAGGTAAACAAGTTGGATCTAGTTGTATCCATTCCAGATTGTCTAGATTAATGATATGAATCTTGTCATTGAACTTGAAGCCTTAAATTATCTAATTTCCATGGAGATTTTCCTGCACTTTCCCTTTTGTGTATAACGAGCTGTCCGTTTTCATCTTTAGGGTAATGATTGGTGAGAGGAGAAACAATAGTTATTGCGATAGTAAAAACTAACCCATTCATTATATTAGTAGTTGTACATTATATAGAAAACCTATTAGTAAAAGATTCTTGGGCTTTGTCTTTTAGGGTTTTGAGATTTCTTCTAACCATTTGGACTAAAGCATTTTGCTAATAACATTTTTAGCTAAGTTATCTTTAAAGGTATCATTTGTATCTTTTTAGATTATTCTAGGCCTTATTCTTTCTACTAAAATCTAAGGCTTGTACTTATCTTTAAAAGACCCTTTTTGTTCACTATTCACCTTTCCTTTCTTTGTTTTGATAGTCACTGCAAGTGTACTATAATTTTCCATAGCATGCACACTAACTAAAATATGTGGATTAGAATTATTTGCCATATCTTGAGTAGAAGAGTTCAAAACCACCTTTGAATTTTAATGGCTAACTCACCCATATAAGAAACATACATGATGTAATCCTTCATACAATATCAATTACTTATAGTTGTCAACATATATTGTGCAAATTAAAGGATAATTTGCATCAATTTGGATACAAATGTGAGCATACTTACCTTTCTCACCCAAGAAGGCATGTGAATCAATTTTAAGAAATGATCCAATCTTTACAGCAATTTGTTGAAGAATATGAGGATGATAAAACTCCACTAGTAACTTAAGAAGTCTAATCTAAATTGCAATAACAAACAAGGAAGTTATACATGGCTTGAAAAAAGGTTCCTATTTTCGAAGGGCTAGAAATGCCCTACACTCAATACCTTTGTATAGTTCTTTTGGGAATTAAATTTACACATGAAAAAATTTGAGCCCACTTCTAAAATAAAAAATTAATCCTTTGGTTGCCAAAGAGATCGAGTTTTGTATTCCAAGTACTAATGACTAACTTTTCGACTATAAACTTTGCCAATCAATGTTAAAGTCCATGTCTCACATACCTCGATCTTAATGCTTTTTGACAAATGGAAAAATATCTCATTTTTGTCCATGTTTGAATGGCTTTGTTCTTACACCTCCACTTCATTCCTTTCTTTAAAGAAAGCTTTCTCATAGGCTTCTGAGATAATACCCAATAAATGATCCTTATAACTACAAATTGGTCTTCCTTGCAAAGTTTCTCCAAATCAAGTATCATCTTTAAGCCTCTGAGTGTTGCACTTGAAGATATCTTGCTCTTCTTAGCAAAAGATTGACGCTTCCCTAGGTGATTGCCTAATAGTAAGGAAAGGTTTAGTACTTATGTGATTACTAGTAGTCAAGTTTGTGCACACCATGGACTTTATTTGATTCTTTATTCAATAAAAATTTGAAATAATGTATATAATTTCATTTTGTAAAAAAAAATTAAAATTTATATATATTTATTTTTATTATTTTAATATTTTTCACGTGTAATTGACATAATTATAATTATAATAGTCAAAAGTAATAATAGGATAAAAAATCCTTTCTTGATGTATAATGCAAATCTTGGTAACAATTTTATGCAAAAAAATTATTTAAAAATATAATTTAGCTCATTTGTAAGTCTTTTTTTTATCAATTGCACGACATTATGTGATGCATGAGAAAATAAAGTTTAAATCAATGATTAAGATTTTGTCTAATATTTGTTAATTTGTTTGGCTCATTAATAAAAATTAAAAAAACTAATTCATCATGGTTCAATAAAGAAGTTTGATATCATTACTTTCATTTTGAATGTTCTAAATTAATATATATATATATATATATATATATATATATATATATATATGTATATATATATATATATTAATTTTACTGAATAATAATAATCATAGTTAAAAATAATATTTTTTATTGAAAAAGTGCACTATTAAACTAAGTATTTGTACTGTTCGGCAACTTCACTTTTTCTTTTTTGATTCTTTAGTGTATTGAACTTATTAATCTATTGATCCTTGGAGAACTTGATATAAATATATATAAATTGATTTTATAATCTAATAATTAGTCTAACAAATTATTGTATTTTCATGCATCTTATTTTATGTTTTATTTATTTACTAAAATATTATTGAGATTATTATTTTTATTTATTTATATAAGATTGAAATTGATATTTAATTTTATTAATATTAATTGGTAAATATAACACTATCTATAAAAGTAATTATCCATTTAAATTTTTTTATGGTTACGTATTATAATAAAAAGTTATAAAAGTATATTTTAAGCAGTACGGATGTTAGTCGTATAAATTTAGAGAATATATAGTCAATTATAACATAATCTTGACCAAAGATGAAGTGAGATTTTTATAATATGGAAGGTGGAATGAATTTTCACTTTAAGACATCATGTGTTAGAGATCAAATTATGGTTTAATAATATTAAGAGGAGGAAGAGGTTAAATAAGTGACTTCTAAAAAGAAAGAATGACAAAAAAAAATTAAACAATAACTTGCTACGTAAAATGTAATAAGAATAATAATAATTATTATTATTTGATTCATATAATAAATAAATTTTCATAGGAAATTGAATTTCTTAAAAAAAATAACTTTTTTTTGAACTTTCCCAAAAGTGTTCGAGATTATTCAACTAACAGTAAAGAATAACAATTCATAAGAATTAAATTTTTTTTGTTTTTGTTTAGTTTGACTTTAAATTTTTCAATAAATATCATCAAAATAATTATTATGCACTTAAAAATTGTAATATAAAAAAATTTGAAATATAAATTAACTTCAATTAAGATTATTTTTTTAAGCTTATAATTTCTTATTTTTAATTTACAATATACATTTAAAATTGACTTATATAAAAATTAAGATGAGTTATATATTCAAAGAGAGAAGATAAAAGGAGAGGATGGTTAAAAAAGTTTTTCCTAATAAGGTAGGCGTGGCCAACCAAGCAATATATGAATATTCTATTTGTTTAAAAATTATATTTCTCATATAATTGTATACAAACAAAACAACATTTAATAATAATAATAATAATAATAATAATAATAATAATAATAAATGACATTAAAAAATAGTGAGAATGATAAAAAAAACTCAACAAATTGTTATATAAAATAATAATAATATGATAGTAATACTGAATAAATCCAATTTTAATTATACATAAAAAATGAGGATTGGAACAATTAAAACAAAAATATATAAAATGCCGGGGCTAAAAATAAAGCATAAAATATGTCTTAAAAGTTGGTCTCTATTTATAAACTCTTTAAAGAGTCCACTGATTGTTGGCAGCAATATATTTCTTTGATTTTCAATCTTTGTTAGGCTCTATGGAAAGGAAGGAATAAAATGGTTTTTCAACAAAAAGTTCCAAATTTTGTCTTAGTTTTAGGAAAGGCAAGGTTGGCTCGTCAAAAATTTATTTTGGCACATTCATTGGATGTGGGAAGGGATCTATCTCTGATTAAGGGGTCGTTTAGTTCGCAGCAATAACGTGGGAAATTGGACTTCCCAGGAAATAAACGACCCCAGAGTTGTTTGGTTGCCCAAATGGGAGGAAATGGATCTTCCCGGAAACTTGTATTTCCCATAAAACGCAGAAGGTCACTTATCCACCCCCTTCAGTAAGTTTTATTGCCTGCGTTTTTAACTAATTTATAGATAAGAATGACCATGCTAAAATTACTTAATACCAATTTTGCCCTTATAATTTGAATATCAAGATTTACTTCTTCCTGTATGCCTTTTTGTTTGTCGAGCATCTCTCGTCGCCTGTCAACCCTAGCAGCAGTCTCCGGCAACGGTAGTAGCAATTTCTGGTTCTCGAGCTTCTGCCATCTCCTCTAAATCCTAGCAACAGTTCCGGGCAATGGCACTAGCGATTTCTGGTAAGCCTTGATGACATTACTCGTTATATTTCCTCTTTTTGTATTAAGTAAACTACGGCCTCCATATTTGAAATTTGGACTTCCTTCTCGACTTTCCGAAGTTGAATTGTCGGAATAGGAACTGTTATAAAATAATGGTGGAATTTGACAAAAAAGGGTGTGCTTATGGTTTAGCAAACTGGTATATTTAATCCAACCACGACGGCAGAGCTTCTAAGAGGTTCTGGATATGATATCGTTGTTGTTTGCCTGTTGACTTCCTTGAAAAAGATGAATAATATTTGTTGCATTCAAATTACTCAAAGTGGCTGACCATATTTTTATTGCTCTTTTAACTTATAACATTCTTGCATGTAATTTGCCTATGTCATACAGTTATGGCTCACTTACCGTTGAGTAAAAAGAAGAAGATTGCTACTACATGTATTGCATTATACACACAGATGATGCTCATGATTTTGGAGGCTATTTCTGAATTCTTGTATCTTTTGTCCTTTTTGGACATTAGATTGCCTCAGCCTATGTCCTATATATTTGACAGTTGTGTTGAAGAAAGATATTATGCTAGGCTTTTAAATCTCAGGCCAATGATTCAAGAAAGTGACTTAGCATGCTTGGACAACCTTAGGATGAATAGAGCCTGTTTTTCTAAGTTATGTGATATGCTTAGAGATGTCGGTAAGTTACAAGGAAATAGGAATACTAGTTTAGAGGAGATGGTTGCTTTATTTCTATTCACACTTTCTCATAACACAAAAAATCGAAGAACTCAATTATACTTTAGGAGAAGTGGTGAGACAATATCTAGGCACTTCAATTCAGTTCTCCTTGCTGTCCTTAGATGCCATGATATTCTACTAAAGAAACCTGAGCCAGTGACTGAGAATTGCCAAGATGAGAGGTGGAAATGATTTAAGGTAAGTTAGAATTTCTAGGAAGATTAGATGAATGTGTAAATATTTATAAATATATACAGTATCTATTAACAAGTTATATATATACACACTGCAGAATTGCTTAGGTGCTTTGGATGGAACTCATATTAAGGTTCGTGTTGGGGATAAAGATAAAGCTAGATTCAGGAATAGAAAAGGAGAACTCACTACTAATGTGTTAGCTGCTTGCACGCGAAATTTGTAATTTATTTATATATTGCCTGGTTGGGAGAGGTCCGCACATGACAATAGAGTGCTTCGAGATGCACTTTCTAGAAAAAATGCTTTGCAAGTTCCACAAGGTAACACCATAGGTACCTTGACATTGCTTAATCTGAACCAAGGAGCTTATTTGAGATGAAAGTACCTAACACTTATGTTGGTTAATTATAGGTAACTACTATTTGTGTGATGCCGGATATATGAATTGTGAGGGTTTTCTAACACCATTTAGAGGTCAGAGATATCATCTAAGTGTGTGGAAGAGTGGTGCGCAACCTGTATCTGCTGAGGAATATTTTAATATGAAGCATTTGCAAGCAAGGAATGTTATCGAGAGGTGTTTTGGATTGTTAAAAATGAGATGGGGTATTCTAAGATGTACAACTTAGTACCCTAGGAAAACCGTAGGTAGAATTATCTTGGCTTGCGCATTGATGCATAATTTCATTCGAACATTCATGAGTGTGGATCCTATGGAGCCCTTGCTTGTGGATGGTGAGGAAGAAGACAATGGTGAACTTAATATTGGGATTATGGAATCTAGTGCTGCATGGACTACCTTCAGACATGATCTTGCCAATGAGATGTACAATGCATGGTTACATGATACCACGTCATTGAATAGGATTTAGCTAAAACTATGTAGCGTGTTTCACTTGTATTGCATTTATGAATTGGTATACAATATACACTTTATTCTTGTATTATTTTTATCTGAATTTGTAATAAGATGGGAGTAATGACTTCGCTTTTTATTGAACTGGTAGTATGATCATCCTAAATTGCTAAATCATGAGCAGAATGCCGCTCTAACGAATTCCTATGTTTCCTGTCTTTCCATCTTTCGTTCTTCACAGATGAGTCAACCAAAAGTTCAAAGAAATGCCAACCAAGGTGGTGAGGGTGCGAACCCATTTAGAGGATGCACAAGATGGGAAAGCGCTGAGGATCGTGCACTAATTAGTGCAATGATGGATCTTGTGGAGCTGGGTGGTTGGAAAACGGATAATGGCCAGTTCAAGAATGGTGCTTATAACAGGTTGGAACAACTTATGGATCAGAAGATTCCTGGGTATGGTATGAAGGCTAAGCCACACATCGAGTCCCGTATCAAGTATTTGAGGAATCAATATAATGTTATTGCGGAGATGCTTGGTCTAGCTGCTAACGGATTTAGATGGAATGATGAAGAGAAGTTCGTAACTTGCTCAAAGCCAGTGTGGGATGAATAGGTAAAGGTAATATTTTATATTATGCCTTTTCTTCTATGCACATAAGTGTAATTATGTATATTTCTATTACAGCTTTTAAAGTTTTACCTTCTCTCATTATGTTTTCCCTTCTTTTATGTTAGAGCTACAAAAATGTCGTGGGTTTAAGAAACAAGCCATTTCCATTTTTTGATGATTTAGCCAAAATATTTGGGAAGGATAGAGCCATTGGAGACGAGGCTGTAAATTCACAAGATGCATTAGAGGGGATAGAAGACGAAGTAAGGAACAGAGAAGAAGAAGAGCAAGAAGAAAATGTTCCTGCCTTTTCCGCGGAGGACACTTACCCAGTCCCTCCATGTGCCCCGATGGGAACTTCTTCCTCAACCACCCCAGTAAACCGTAGGTCAAAGAAGGCAAAGATAGAAAATTCAGAAGTTCTGAGAGAATTCTCTTCTAGATTTGCACGAATGAGTGATGTGATGGAGGATGCAAGTAAACATATAGGCCGCTTGGCTTCTTGTTTCCAACATGAATCTGATTCTGCAGGGAGAAGGATGCAAGTGACAAGTGAGATTATGAAGATTGATGGGTTAACTCCTACCCAAGTTATGACTGCGGCAAGGAAAATTGCTCTCAACCCCCTAGAAGTTGATTTCTTTTTTAGCCTTCCAGAAGAGTACAGATCTGCTTATGTGCATGGTTTGTTACTTCCAGATCAGTGAAGTTCTAGAAAAACTAGTAGTCAATAGGAGCCAAGACACTCACTAAATTCATACTATGTTGTTGAACTTCTGTATGTGCACCTATTTTTTGGACACTAACATCGAATCACATAATGTATTAGATGATGTGGCTGAATATAACAATACATTCCCTTTTTTTTCTCATGGCAATTCCATTGATACTCCTGTAGTACAGCTCAGTCCTTTTCGTGCATCATCGAACGCTACTGGTTACACATTATCTTGGATGTTACTGTTTTGGGCGAACAACGTAGTAACATCCTCGAGGCTGCTCAGTCCTGCGTCTGAATGGTTGTGCATGTCACTTGACAAGTCCCTCGACAAGTCCCTCTCAGGATAAGAAGCAAGAAAATACAGTCTATGAAATGTTACTGTTTTGGACGAAAACAGTAACATCGTCGAAGCTGACAGGTATTGAGTCCTGGAGGTTATGATGGGCTAGAGGGCGGGTGCGGGTGGTTATTCACGTCACTTGACAAGTTCCTATCTTGATTATGTCAAAGAAACGTCTTCGTATGGGATGTTATTATTTTGGGCGAAAACAGTAACATCACCGACGCTGCTGGGTATTGAGCCCTGGAGGTTATGGTTGGCTGGAGGGCAAGTCTAGGTTGTTATACATGTCACTTGACAAGTTCCTATCCTGATTGTGTCCAATAAACTTAGTTTATATGTGATGTTACTGTTTTTGGCGAAAACAGTAACATCAATGAGGGTACTGGGTATTGAGCCGTGGAGGTTATGGTAGGTTGGAGGGTGGGTCTAGGTTGTTATGCATGTCACTTGACAAGTTCCTATCCTCATTATGTCCAAGAAACGTGTTCATATGTGATGTTACTGTTTTGGGAGAAAATAGTAACATCATCGAGGGTGCTGGGTATTGAGCCCTGGAGGTTATGGTTGGCTGCGGGCCGGGTCTAGGTTGTTATTCATGTCACTTGACAAGTTCCCATCCTGATTGTGTCCAAGAAACTTAGTACAGTAACATCAATGAGGGTGCTGGGTATTGAGCCGTGGAGGTCATGGTAGGTTGGAGGGCGGGTCTAAGTTGTTATGCATGTCACTTGACAAGTTCCTATCCTCATTATGTCCAAGAAACGTGTTCATATGTGATGTTACTGTTTTGGGAGAAAACAATAACATCATCGAGAGTGCTGGGTATTGAGCCCTGGAGGTTATGGTTGGCTGCGGGCCGGGTCTAGGTTGTTATTCATGTCACTTGACAAGTTCCCATCCTGATTGTGTCCAAGAAACTTAGTACAGTAACATCAACGAGGGTGCTGGGTATTGAGCCCTAGAGGTTATGGTTGGCTGGAGAGCGGGTCTAGGTTGTTATGCATGTCACTTGACAAGTTCCTATCCTTATTATGTCTAAGAAACGTGTTCATATGTGATGTTACTGTTTTGGGAGAAAACAGTAACATCATCAAGGGTGCTGGGTATTAAGCCCTGGAGGTTATGGTTGGCTGGGGGCCGGGTCTAGGTTGTTATTCATGTCACTTGACAAGTCCATATCCTCATTATGTCTAAGAAACGTGTTCATATGTGATGTTACTGTTTTTGGCGAAAATAGTAACATCAACGAGGGTGCTGGGTATTGAGCCCTAGAGGTTATGATTGGCTGGAAGGCGGGTCTAGGTTGTTATGCATGTCACTTGACAAGTTCTTATCCTCATTATGTCCAAGAAACGTGTTCATATGTGATGTTACTGTTTTGGGAGAAAACAGTAACATCATCGAGGGTGCTGGGTATTGAGCCCTGGAGGTTATGGTTGGCTGGAGGGTGGGTCTAGGTTGTTATGCATGTCACTTGACAAGTTCCTATCCTCATTATGTCTAAGAAACGTGTTCATATATGATGTTACTGTTTTGGGAGAAAACAGTAACATCATCGAGGGTGCTGGGTATTGAGCCCTGGAGGTTATGGTTGGCTGGGAGCCGGGTCTAGGTTGTTATTCATGTCACTTGACAAGTTCATATCCTCATTATGTCTAAGAAACGTGTTCATATGTGATGTTACTGTTTTTGGCAAAAATAGTAACATCAACGAGGGTGCTGGGTATTGAGCCCTAGAGGTTATGGTTGGCTGGAGGGCGGGTCTAGGTTGTTATGCATGTCACTTGACAAGTTCTTATCCTCATTATGTCCAAGAAACGTGTTCATATGTGATGTTACTGTTTTGGGAGAAAACAGTAACATCATCGAGGGTGCTGGGTATTGAGCCCTGGAGGTTATGGTTGGCTGGAGGGCGGGTCTAGGTTGTTATGCATGTCACTTGACAAGTTCCTATCCTCATTATGTCCAAGAAACGTGTTCATATATGATGTTACTGTTTTGGGAGAAAACAGTAACATCATCGAGGCTGCTCAGTCCTGCGTCTGAGTGGTTATGCATGTCACTTGACAAGTCCCTCTCAGGATAAGAAGCAAGAAAATACAGTTTATGCGATGTTACTGTTTTGGATGAAAATAGTAACATCATCGAGGCTGATGGGTATTGAGCCCTAGAGGTTATGGTGGGCTGGAGGGCGGGTGCGGGTGGTTATTCACGTCATCTGACAAGTTGCTATCCGGATTATGTCCAAGAAACGTCTTCACATCAGATGTTACTGTTTTCGCCGTTACTGTTTTGGGCGAAAACAGTAACATCGTCGAGGCTGCTCAGACCTGCGTCTGAGTGGTCGTGCATGTCACTTGACAAGTCCCTCTCAGGATTAGAACTAAGAAAATACAGTTTATGTGATGTTACTGTTTCGAATGAAAACAGTAACACCCAGGGAACTGGCCCGTGTGCGTGTGAGAGGTGCATGTTCATCGCTGATGACTATTCAAAGATTATCCTTCATTCATACAAACATTGGTGGTAGGTTTTGAGAATAGTATCGCACAACTGGATGGGAGGGGTATCCATTAAAAAATAACATCAACACATGTGCGAGTAATTCATATGGCAACCTGATGTCTGAGTGCTAACATAAACTGGATATAAGATTAATCTGTACAGAAGAATTACATTTACAATTGAGTTATACATACACTTGAATTTTAAATATTAAGACAATGAACATGAATTTAGTTTTACATATGTGCATAATAATCAACTTTATTGTTATATATGTGCATGTTAATCAACTTCAGCTGGGAAGAGTGAAATCCTGGAGGAATTTATTAACTAATTTTGCTCTGTATTATCTCACTTCTTCCAAGGGAAATTGTTCCTGAAACTCATTATTGTTGAATATATTCTCTATATGGAAGCATAGGAAAATTCCGCAGTCTTGCCTGGAAAATAGTAACGAGTTAGTTTGGTACCCACTAGACATGTTAACATTTGATAAGAAAGGACCTTGCTACTTATGATGCTTCTTCCTGTTGAGGTGACCGTTCTTATGATATTATATCAAACGGTGGACCTGAGGTGGCTCGCTCTACCCTCTTATCCAATCCATCCCGTGCAAGGACTTCATTCATCCTTTTCTAGTAGTAGTCCTTCTGTTGTTAGCAAACCAACAAAAATGAAAAATGAAAACTCCGTGCAACTGTTTACATTTCTGGCTGTAACATCTTGTATTGTTATGAGTTATTAGTTTTTGTTATGGCAACAGTAACATCAGCAATAAAAACACATCCACCATACAAATAACCTAATGATGTCTAAGAATAAATTGGAACTCCCAGAAAACAAACAGTGACTGTTTTTACAAGAAACAGAAACATCAACGAATAACAGCTTATGTTTGTAATAGAATCACACTTGACATGTTTTCTCCAACAGAAGACCATGAAATGAGCTACATACGAGAGATACACCGTTGTCTTATTGTGTTTATGTGATGTTACCGTGTCTGATGGAAAGAGTAACGTCAATAAAATAATAAGGTATTTAATATCACTCACCACCATCGTGGCATCACGAAAGTATGGAACCGGTGTCCCCTCTCTTCTCGGCCGCATCGAGTTATAGTGTGTCCACCTGCGCGCTTTATTATCTAGGACGAGAAGAGTGAAGTGGTTGGGGTTGCTGAAGTCATTGACGCCCGTGGAGTTCAGTGGGAAGATAACAACATCTGCAGCCATTGCCTCCTCCATATGTGCATCGGATTTGTATTGCCTGACTTCCTGGAGAAACTTGAGGTCGCTCACAATGTAAGACGTCAACATAATTTTAACCTAAGTCAGAATCAATGATGCCTTCTGTGATTCATATAAGCGAAATGGATTCAAAATCTTACCCAGCAACAGCTGTCGAAGGCAAATACTTTCCTTTCACTATTCCTGGAAGCCAGGCTCAGAGTGTAGGCATGGCCATCTATGATCTGCATTGATTGTTTAGTTCTTATTATATGATTGATAAGGGTAGCAAACTTCAAACAGTAACACAAGAATCCGCCAGTTGAAATAGACAGAATAATTGTATCTAATCGTTTAGACTCCACAAAGTTAAGATAACAATCTCTTCGAGACCGATTAGACTATATTCCTGTTACTGTTTAGGAAAGAAACAATAATAGGAATAGAGGTGTGATTAACGACAAAACAACAATACGTTTAAACGACCAGATGATACATACATTGTTCGTGATTGATGCCTCCTTCATAACTCCCACCAAATCCTCAAATGTGATGAACAAATCCTGCTCGAGGATTGACCAGACAAAAATACTGCATGTGGTGATTTGGCAAAGGGATTAGATGAGGCGATAGATAAAACTTCCTAGTAAATGCAAAGCATCCACAAGAAAATAGAACGTGACTTACTGTGGATCTCCTACCAATTTTAATTGCATCATCTTACTCCTGACATCCTTGGTCAGGTATTTTGCAGTTGGAAACTTTGGATTGTGGGGTGGCTTGTGAGTCTGCTTTTTATTGTTTTTATCTGTGGGTGTTTCATCCTCAATTACAACAGGGGCCTCTTTGGTTTGCCCGTAGACCTCCTCAGCAGTTGTTATCTGCTGACGTACATATGCTTGTCTCGTTCGTTTTTTCAAAGGACCAGAGTACGTGAACTCCTCGTCCCGTTTTATTTTTCTTGGTTTTTTCTTTATATTCGCTATCATCGATCGCTGTTTTGCCTCGTCTATAACTTGCTCATCAACTCTGGTGGTTTCTACCTCAGCTTGTTCAACCACCTGCACAATCTGTTCTGATAGCTGTGCATTGAGCTGTTTATTATGATTTTCCAAACTAATGTTGACCGCCTTGAGGTTTTCTGCCTCACTTGTTGCTGTGGACAGTTCCTCTTGTAGCAGTGCGTTATCGTGTTTGAGTTTGGATATTGTCTCTGCGTTTTCTTCTTTCTGTTGTTCTAACGAATGAAGTTTCTTAGTGAGGGACGTCAACTCATCCTTCAGTTTGTGTAACTCTGTGTTTGCACTGGTGAGTTGATCCCTAAGCCGTAGAACTTCATCGTTGTTTTGTTGCTGTTGCTCCTTCTGGGACAGCGCAATATCGGCAAATTGGTCCAGCTTTGTTGGCCGGGGTTGGATCACGTACTGGGCCGATGCTATCTCATTATCGCCCTCCGAATCCTCCGATTGGGAGGGTGTGTCATGTGATTTTGTTTTGTCAGCGAATTCAATCAACCGTAAATTTGTCTCATCTGTGTAGAGGAGGTCATATTCATGTACAGTGGGCTCAATCTCTCTGTTTACGACCTGAAGCATAACATTATTTCCACTGTTAGTGTGGGAAATCGGCATGTTACTGTTTTTAGAGAATACAGTAACATGTTGCATTGTGACTACGGCATGCTTGTGTTTGTTATGAAACAGCAACACCATGCATAAAACAAAGTAAATTATTGGAATGGGTATTAAAATAACAATTGAAACCTGGAGAGAAGGACCTGTTACTGTTTCACGTATAAACAGTAACAGGTCCTTCTTTCCAGGTTTCAATACAGTAACATGCTTTCTTGTACTGACATGTATCGGGCATCATAATAAGTTAATATTTTTATACTATTACCTGAAGCTGGCTGATAAGGTGATCCCTCAGTTGGCGTGTGAGGAGCTTCAGGTCCCATTTTAGGCACCTTGGAACTCTTTCGATGTGGTGCCCGCCCAGCACGCTGGTAATCTCACACAGCCAATACTGTCGACAATAAAACGTACAATTTGTCATGTTAATTGCCTTAGGAGGCTGCATCCAAGATGGAGTAATAAAAAGATGAAGAACAACTGGATGTAAACAAGTTATTCTTGTACGCGGTCTTTAACATGAATCAAAAACTCACAAATAACTATCAAATGAGATCACATTAACAATAAAAATGCCATAAAACTTTGGGTAACCATTCAGAGACAAAGCAGGGACATGTTACTATTTTAGTCTAAAACAGTAACATGAGCCAAGACTTGCGACGAACATACAATAAGGATGAAGAACTCATAAATAACTGTCAAGTGAGATCACATTAACAATAAAAATGCCATAAAACTTTGGGTAACCATTCAGAGACAAAGTAGGGACATGTTATTGTTTTAGTCTAAAACAGTAACATGAGCCAAGACTTGTGATAAACATACAATAAGGATGAAGAACTCACAAATAACTGTCAAGTGAGATCACATTAACAATAAAAATACCATAAAACTTTGGGTAACCATTCAGAGACAAAGCAGGGACATGTTAACATGAGCCAAGACTTGCGACAAACATACAATAAGGATGAAGAACTCACAAATAACTGTCAAATGAGATCACATTAACAATAAAAATGCCATAAAACTTTGGGTAACCATTTAGAGATAAAGCAGGGACATGTTACTGTTTTAGTCTAAAACAGTAAAATGAGCCAAGACTTACGACAAACATACAATAAGGATGAAGAACTCATAAATAACTATCAAATGAGATCACATTAACAATAAAAATGTCATAAAACTTTGGGTAACCATTCAGAGACAAAGCAGGGACATGTTACTATTTTACTTGTGACAAACATACAATAAGGAGACAGGAACATTCACTCAAATGAATAGAGATGAATGAAGAAAATGTAAAAGATTCGGACACGAAGTAAAGAGCAGTTTTGACATCTTTAACTTACTGGCAATAGCATGACACACCCGATTACATTGGGGGTGTTGTCCTTTTTGAGAGAATTCATGAGTTGGTCGTGAATGTGTTGTGACCACCTATATTGTGTTATTTCATCTACATCCTCTACGTATTTGATATATGACCAGGCCAATGTGTGGGCCCTGTTTGGTACGAAGAGGGTGACTAGAAGCATCAATGTCATGAGGCGGGAGACATCCCGCACATCAGTCTCCAATGTTCCCCGCACTGCTCTTTCGAGAGCGTTGAATATTATTAGTTTGCTCATCCGTGCTTTGCCACGAAAACATCTTATGTCAAAGTCTGACAGTGTCCTCTTGCCAGACATTGTCTGGATGGGCTGGTCTCCATCTCTTATTCCAAAGATTAGCTTCACTGATGTTAGTGTTATTCTGAGATGATTGCCCCCGATGTTGAAATAATTATTCTTGTCTGAGAAGGTAGCAATTATGGACTGAATTTCAACATCGCTCTTCCGACACATGTTGCGATCCAGTTCCTTTGTTATTATTGCGTTAATTAGGACCCAAAATGGGTTGTGTCGTAGTACCGTCGTGTGCCTGTCATCCAGCTAAAGCTGATCAACCTGCCTAATACAAGCTAAAAGATTGAACCTATATTGCTGGAATTTCTGAGTTTCTTCATCAGAATCGTCTCCCTGTGTGAGCGCTTTAGTGCCTTTCTGCTCAGGTAAATGTCAAATCAAGAGTTAGCTCAAGTATAAATAGACAAAACGAGGTATGATTACTAATGCAACATCCAATTCTTCCTAGTGATGTTACTGTTTCAGCAAGAAAAAGTAACATGAGATAAAAAATGAGATATACATGTTTAACAAAACTTGTGGGTAAGTGCCACTCTGTGAGGTATGAATAACAATGCAACATCGTGGCAGTGGTATGTTACTGTTTCACCGAGAAATAGTAACATGAGCCAATAACCGAAATATAACTGTCTTACGGATCTCTACTGTGTTGATAACGAGCAATAGGAACATAAGTTGACAAGGTGAGGCATTGTTAACATTAAAGCTTCCAAGGAACCATGTGTTACTGTTTCAGCAAGAAACAACAACATGAGCCAGAAAATCGAGATGTGCGAGTTTGCCATCAATCTACTACGTTGAAAAAGAACAAGAACATGTACAAGTGGACAATATGAGGTCTGACTAACAATGCAACCTCGTGGTAGAGTTGTGTTGCTGTTTCATCGAGAAACAGTAGCATGAGCCAAGATTTGAGAAATAACCATTTTACGAATCCATGCTGCTTTGATAACGAACACGGGGAATGTAATTTGATAAGATGAGGCATGATTAACAGCGCAACCTCGAAGAAATTATGTGTTACTGTTTCACCAAGAAACAGTAACATGACCCAGAAAATGGAACTTATGCAAGTTTCACAGCACTCTACTATATTGAAAAAGAACCAAAACATGGACATGTAGTTTCCGTGAGGTCTGACTAACAATGAAACCTCGTGGTAGAGCTGTGTTGCTGTTTCCCCGAGAAACAGTAATATGAGCCAAGATTTAAGAAATAACCATTCTACGAATCCCTACTGCTTTGATAACGAACACGGGGAATGTAATTTGACAAGATGAGGCATGATTAACAGCACAGCCTCAAAGAAATTATGTGTTACTGTTTCACCAAGAAACAGTAACATGACCCAGAAAATGGAACTTATGCGAGTTTCACAGCACTCTACTGTATTGAAAAAGAACCAAAATATGCACAGGTAGTTTTCATGAGGTCTGACTAACAATGCAACCTCGTGGTAAAGCTGTGTTGCTGTTTCACCGAGAAACAGTAACATGATTATAAAAAATAAGAGATACATGTTTAACAAAGCTCTCCGGTGTTGACAACGATTAAAAACAACCACGAGCAGGCAAAATGCCGTATAAGTGACAACGAAACCTCGTGGTAGTGGTGTGTTTCTGTTTCACCTAGAAACAGTAACATGAGCTAAGAACCGAGACATAACTGTTTTACGATCCCCTACCGTGGTGACATAGTAGTGTTTGGTCCGCAAACAGAGATGCCAACACAAAAAACAGGATATAGACAAGATGATTCGTGACTAAACGGATAATCTTGACAAAACCAACGTGCTTACCCTATCAAAGACTAATGAAGCGAGATGTTAATGTTTCGCTGACAACAGTAACACCCACCACATTGTGGTGTTAAACTACAAATCAAATATGATCAACGGCAATGCCGATGGAAAAGCACTTTACTTTAGGGCATCAGATGACTCCCTAATACAAACAGATATTATGTGGAATGACAGTAACATGCAACAAAATACATGGCATGTTGTGGTCCTACTAACTGCTAGGGTTTCACTTCAACTCACATAGGAACACAAGTCCAAGGAAGCTGTGGCATTTTCGTTGTACTTATAACTGAAGTATAATGCCTGTATTAGAGTCAATGTTAAAGAGGAGGTGGGTTTACTTGTGGACGACCCATTTGTGCGGAGTTGCTGTTTGATCTTGCTTTCAGCGTCCGATGTCGATAAATGATGTTATCCGGTTGTTCAGGGTTGTTTGGTATCTTCTCTTGCTGTATTCGGCGATGATTTGCATGGTGTCTTCCTGCGTCTTGAGATCACTGGTACTGGTGAGCTTTGAGATGGAATGCGAAGTGTTATTACTGTTACTGTTTCGGCCTTTTTGTGCCCGCCGAAACGCCCTTCGCGTGCGTCGTTTCGTATTCAGGCCATTGTGTTTTGTCACTTCGATGTCATGTCCTTTCATTTTCCCACCTCGGAGAACAGTATTTTTCACATAAAAAAATTAAAATCAATTAATATCTGTTAATGTTTATTTTGGAGGTTATTGTGGTCATTTCATTGTTATATCATAGGAAATACAAAGTTAAACCAAACAAAAACATAGGAAGTTCTTTTGCGGCAAATGGAACTTGCTCCATGTCAACCAAACAAAAATTTGAGATATCCTAGGAAGTTCATACGGGAAATTAACTTCCTGTGAAGTTCCATTTCCCATGGGAACTTAGTTCCCGTATGAACCAAACGACCCTTAATACTAGTCCTACAATTTAGTGGCAGCCTCCTCCTCCAAGTTATTTTAAAATTAACATTGATGCAGCTCTTAACAAAAGCAGAAGCATAGGAGCCATTGTTGTAATTGTTAGGGATTAAGTAATCATGGTTGCTGGTCAAGTAAGAAGGATCATTGTTGGTGAAGTAAGAAGGATCATTGCTAATTCTCCTCTTATGGCAAATGCCAAGACTTTGTTGGATGCTATAATTTTGGGACAAATATTGAACTTGTAGAATTGTATTTTTGAATCTGATAATTCAGAATTAATTGTTGCTTGCATCGGAAAGAAGGCAAATTGCTCTATTCAATCTATAGTGCATGTTATTTCTTCTGTATCTTCAAGCTTCATAAATTTCTCTTTCTATTGGGTTTCAAGATCCAGCAATGAAATTGCTCATTGAATAGTTACACCATGTGCAAGAGGTGTTTCACTAAGTTTATGAACTTTTCATCATCCTCAACAATTAAAAATTTTGTTGCAGAAAGATAAAGGTTGTTAAGTTTTTCTAGTTTGGAACTTTATTTGTTGTTGTTGTTGTTGTTGTTGTTGTGTGTGTGTGTGTGTGTGTATATATATATATATATTTTGTTTGAGATAGATGGAATCCTAGCCTCTATTTTTTCTGTTCTTGGCTTTTTGGCTTCTGTGGTGGGGCTCCTAGCCTTTTGATTGTATGCTTTGGACAATAAAAAATTAAAATAAAAAGCATAAGAATAAAAGAAAAATAAGAAAAAGGATACGGTGAAACAACCACAATACACGTAGCAATGGAAGTACAAACCCAAGGTATTTAGATTGACAGAAAGATGGCAAATAGGCATATTGCATAAGACACAACAAATAGTGTATTTGTAACGCAGAAATAGCCTAGGGGTAATAACTTAAAAAAAAAATCTTTTTCTGATTAAGAGAATTGTTACGAAAAAAGAAAAATCTTAGCACTAGTATTTTACCTATCCGTTCTTATGTTTTTATAATATGTTTGATTCGCGTATCCTTTCTTACATTTTTTAAAAATATTTTAAAGAAATAGAAATTTTATATTTAATTCAAATTTCAAAAAAATATTATTGGGAATGTGAGTACTCTCTTTAGAATGTTTTTAACTCAATATTTTTCAAAATACTTTTATTAAAGAGTTAGGTAACTCATATTTGAGAATATTTTAATAATATAAAAATATTATTTTACTCACTATTTCATGTGTTTTCATATTATAAGAAGATTATTTTATTTACTTTTTTATTAAAATCTTGCCACTATGAATATCTTATTTTATTACTATTTACTATTGAGAAATGTATCTCTTCTCTAAATATACGAACATCGAGCGTTTAAATCAATTAAAATAATGTAATAAAGCACATGAATAATTTAATGTAAAAAATTCTAAACTCTAGGAAGAAAAATAATAAATGAGACAAGATTTATTATATCATCAAAGATTATAAGATAGTGCATGTAAAGGTTTTTAACCATAATTCAACAACTTCCTAACTATTATCATTAATCTCTATGAGGTTCGCACATAACCCTCAATGCAATTATATTACATTTTTCTTATATTTTGAATTCTTGATTAATAAAAATATTTGTATATAAAAATACTTGCTTGATAAAAAATCACACTCCAACTTTAATGCAAAAATTTAGCTTGAATAGAAAGAAAACCCATAATAAGATACAATTACAAATTGATAATAATTAAAATTTGGATCAAATTCAACACTTATTATGATTAACCATCATTAGCCACCATTGTTGACTGTGTCCACTACCACTCAGCACAAATGATCACTATTGGCTACCATACATTGTGGTAATCATCATCATCATTAACTTCCATCGAGTATTATATCGATGATTACTATCCTATTATTTGTCATTAATGACATCTGTTAACTATTCTCTATTGTTAGTGACTTTCATTAATCACCGCATACTATCAATGATTATTGTTGCTATCATTTAGCGCTAATGATCATCTTTAACCACCACTTATCATGGGTTATCACTCATTACCAGTGACTTTTATCGACCACCATTTATTATTGGTATATTTCATTAATTATTATTTACCATCAATGACTACTGCCAACCATCATCTGATGTTGATGATTACTATCAACAACCACTCGATATTGTCAATCATCTTCCATCGTCATTAACCACTTAATTTTTAATGATAACATTTTTAGCAATCTTAAAATATTTTTAGAATATACAAATTAGTTAAAGGACTTAAATTTAATTTATTATTAATGTAAATTAACTTTACATTATTACCCAATCATCTACTACTAATAAAAAATTGTTAATACTATATTATTATTGCTAAAAATTCTTAATTGTTATTATTTTTTTAATAACATATTTTTTATTCACTAATAGTGTAAAATATTTTATATTGATATTAAATCAAATTTAAACCCTCAATTAAAACACAATATTATAACATTCAAGAATATCACATTCTTAATGATTAAATTTTTGAAAATTACATTCATGTAAATATTAAAATTTTCAA